>CM043121.1:52228195-52828195 GCA_023701765.1 Hylyphantes graminicola
CATTTTGAATGAAACCTTTTCCTGTGGAGCCTAGAAGTGGTCACGAAATATATTTTCTTTTAATATAATCAAAGTTATCGACAGCCGCAACTACTTATCAGTAACAGGGTGTTGCCGCCTCGGTGGCACACTCGTTAGGATTCTAGCCTTTGGAGCTGCTGAGGTCGGGTTCGAATCCCGGTCAGGCATGGATGTTTGTGACCGTCAATAAATATTGTTATTTGTCTATGTGTTTGTGTCGTCTCTTTCTTTGTGTGTCTCTTGTGACTGTATCATTTCTTGGGGTTGAATACAATAGACCTAAGGTCGCAGTGTTCGGCGAACTTGCCCCCCACCAAAGAAGTCATAAGTCATAACAGGGTGTTTGTAAAAGTATTAGACAATTCGAACAAGGCGTAGCGGATAAATGTTGTTATTTGTCTATGTGTTTGTGTTGTCCATTCTTTGTGTGTCTCTTGTGCTTGTAAAAACTCTTTCTGTGTCTGTCCCATTTGACGAAAGCTTATAAGCGGTTCTTTGAACAAGCACACAAGCTGGAATATATATGTACCTACCATACCATCAGGGCGTAGCTAGGTTGTTTTGTGGAAAGTAGAAGACAATGTTTGACGAAGCTGTAATGTTACTATAAGCGTGCCGGCTGTTATTTGGATAAGTTAGCTGTCGGGTAATTTGTTTGTGCTGTATTACACAACGTTTAACGCATGTGGGTCCCCATAGACCATGTCGTTCCAGTTGCTCATTGTAAAATTCAAAGTTGTCGAACCGCACAACTGACATGAAATATGGTGCTATGAAGTAATAGATTTTTTTAAAACAAATATTCGTCACGGGAAAAAAGTTCTTTATTGAGGTCAAGGCGCGATATCTATGCATTTATGGAGTAACTTTACAATGAATTTATGGAGTAATGTTACGCCTCAAAATAGGAGTAAACTTCTTCTCTAGTCTAATGTTATTCAGTAAATTTGGTGTCACAAGTTTCCAAAAAACTGGAGGGAGCTAGGCTCCTATGAGTTTTATGGTGCAACTTTACTCAGCACCGTTTTATACAGAGAGTCCCATTTCAAACTTTCCGATTTATTCTTTAAAAAAAGCCTCTTTAATATTTCTTACAGACATTTTGATAAAACCCTATAATCATAAAAGTTCGAAAAAGATTCATGAATTTTAACGTCGTGCTGCTGCCATTACGAAGGTTTTATAGTATTGAGAGCATAAATCGAATACCATTCGCGCAAGAATCAAATATTGACTTAGATGGGGAAGTAATATTTTCGGATTTTATGTCGCTTCAGTCCATATTTAACAAGAAATGTAGTGGTGACAGATATAAGTCTGGAAAATAAGTACGTATTGGAATTTCGAATCTTTCTAACGTGAAACGTTTAGGGCAAACATCCGTTTTGAGAACTGATATTAAAATCTGTTCAGCATTTTCCAATCTTTTGGAATTTATTATGGAATTTCCATGTACGATTGCCTTTTTACAATCTTTATTTTAATCTTTTAGGGAAAGAAATTTTTATTTAGTTTATAAGGAATATATTTGTCCTTACTAGTTTCACTTCCATATTAGTTATAAGAAGTTATAAGGAATCTGTACTATCATATATTTTCTGTATGAAAGAAATGCAGTAAAATGTTATCTAGTTTACGAAATCTTATGTATTTTTAATGCAGTTTTGTGTGTTTTATCTTTATATTTGTGCATATGTACTTAGATTTTGGTTCAGAGCTCAATAATGTCGTGATGTAGAGAAATGAACTGGCTTGTTTCAGATGAGCTTACTCTTTCAAATTTAAATTCTCTCTCTTCCTCGATAAATGAAGTTTTTTTTCTTTTGGTTTTACTCTCAATGGCAGTTTTTTGGTCTGGTGTGCCCTATTTTCGAGTTCTCTGCGTGCAACACTTGTGTTTATTCTTGCTATTTATTAAACTTTAAGAATATTAAAACTATTTTTTATAACAACGTGCAAAAAAGTTAATTTTTTAATATCATATTCATTCATAAATCGTTGCGAAAATGACACTTTACGTGCTTGCGTCACAGGCAGTGGCAAAAATGACGTTTTCGGCACTAGTGCGGTAAAGTAAATAAGACTATCTAATTGGTAGAAAAACAAAATGATGTCATGAATATCTCCGTGGAAACTAAATGGTCATGAAACTCAGTTAATTCTATTGGTTCAGTTACTTTTGCATTTTCTAATATCTCCATGGAACTACAAGTATTACAAAAAATATTAAAGGAAATGAAATACCGTCAGTGCGGGTAACTTTGGCCAAAATCATAGTTTTTTTTACAAAAGAAGAAAAATTTAACCACAAAAACGATTTAAACACTTTAAAATCATTATGTATTCTAAGTATTGTACTTTTAGGAATAATTTTCAAGCATTTTTGTTAAATTTTATAAATTAATAAAAAATTGGTATTAATTAAAAAAAAATAGGACACTGTTGGGAGCCGGGCGGGTAACTTTGGCCACCCATGAAATACATAAAAAGCACACATTTTAACATCCTTAACGGCTGTATTAACGAAATAAATAGCAATATTAAAACTTTTAACTTAATATAACAAAGTTATAAGACATCTAGTTATTAAAAATGGCATATAACTTAACATTTACATTGCAGTGCATCGTGGAATGTCATTACACAATGAATACTAGTATTGTTTGTCGCTTAAAAGCAAATTAAATTCTATTTTAATAAGGGAAAAAGAACTCTTTTGAAGCAAGATGTAATAACAAATATGTTCAGAAAAAGCAAACGATTTTATTATAAAATGGAAAAAAATAATGTATTCATAGTTAGGAATCTGTAAATGTTTACCTTTCGACATTTACTATTTTGAGTGGTATACGTATGGGTATACGTTTCTTGCATTTTATCTTTATCTTTTTAATGTTTAAAATCGTTTTATTTAAAAAAAAAATATCTGAAAAATGAGTAATCATAAAAGTAAGAATTTTTCAAAAATAGTTAAACAGAATACACTTTTACGTATATTTTTTAAAGTGCAAAGTTCCATAAATAAATATTTACATCTGTGGCCAAAGTTACCCGCATTCATCGGCAAAAGCTTCCCAATTACCAATATTTAAATAAAGCATAAAAAGTATTCAATTTAGAATAAAACAAGTGGTGTAATATTCTTCCCCATAAATAAAAGAATCGAATAGAGTGTTTTATTTAAATATTTTCAATATTTTTTTAAGTGTTCCAGACAAAAGTTGGAAGAGATAGATTTTTGTCATTTTATGCTTGTAAGAATGAAAACAGCATTTGAAGTATTGCCAGAATTAGAATGAGAATTTTTTTTACATGAAATGAAAGAAGATGTTTCCACCTTTCCAAAAATGTCAAACAATTTAAGATGAGATCATTTTATGAAGAGAAATTAAGAAACGAATCTTTTTCCGACGCGTGGCCAAAGTTACCCTCCGTGGCCAAAGTTACCCGCTTTGACGGTAAGAGAAAAGTAAGAACACAAATTTCACTCCAAACAATACTTTTCTGGGAGAAGATTCAACGAAGCTTCCTTAGCTGCTTTTTCAATTTAATCTGGAAGTTGGCCGAACATCATTTCAAATTCATTTTCCCCCATGTTCGATAGCACTAATTAATGTAAATACACTTTTGATTCAAAATAGAAAATTATTTTACAACTTTTCTTTCACTACTTTGCATTTTAGAATATTGCCATGGAAACTAAATGATGTCTTGAAAATCACCCATTGGTTGAAATACTTTTTTGCACGTTATTATAAAAAATATTGCAAGCAAGCACGTGCCAAATAACACTTTATTAATCTCTTGTAATTATTTCACTCGCTCGTACCTCGCTCTTGAAATAAAAGCCACTCGCTTAATAAAGTGTCATTTTCGAAATCAGTTGCTTAAATAACTATATTCTCCTCTTTTTTTTCTTTTTCAAAAAAAAAAAAAAAAAACGCCACAAAAGTAAAACAGAGGCTATATATTTGCACACTTTTATAGCTAGATAGCTGAGTAGCAAACTACTGTAACTACGAAATATAGATGGTATGGTAATCCTACCCTAATACTATTAATGCAAGCTAACAACAATAACTCTATTGTCTCTGCCATTAAAAGCTTGTTTGTCCATCATCTTATGAAATGCCGTTCGGCTTCAATTATTATACGAGGCATAATTCACTTCCAAATTAGTGCCGTTGGTTAAGGGGTCACTTGGGTATGTCATGGCATACTTATCTGTATTATTACTTTTTTTAATATCTTAATAAAGATAAGATCTTGATCTTTTGAACCGCTGTCATGAATTCGCGATGTTGTCTGAGCAACAGGTTGAAAGGATATTGTTTTTGACGGTGTGATTAATTAATTCGTGTGCGCGGTTCAAATATTGGATCCAGTAATTGTTTTGTTATTGTTAAAAAGATTTTCGTAAGAAATTTAAGTTAAAAGCATGTCAGTTATGTAAGAAAAGTTATTGTAGCTTGGTAATTACCATAGAGATCTTAATAAAAGTATTAGAGTGGAGATCACGTGACCTATCTATGCTAACGACGACGGGACGAGCCTGGGGGCCGCCATCTTGAGTCCGAGACCAACTTTTTTAAGGGGAAAACGCTTAGAAAAAAATAAATTTAATTCTAAAATATTAAAAAAATATCATAAAAATACTAGCTGCATTTTGGAATATTTTTAGTGACTTTAAAAGAACTTTTAACGCTTTTCTAGTATTTTTTTTATATTTATTTTGTAATTTTAGAATTAAATGTTACTTTTTGCCTAGCATTCTTTTTCTTTATGTGATGGCGACACTGGCAACTTGCAGCCATCGCCGTCACATTAGGAAGAAGAATACGTGAAAAATAAAATTTAATTCTAAAATTACAAAATAAATATTATAAGAATACTAGAAAAGCGTTAAAAGTTCTTTTAAAGTCACTAAAAATATTCCAAAATGCAGCTAGTATTTTTATGGTATTTTTTAATATTTTAGAATTAAATTAATTTTTTTCTAAGCAATTTCGACTTAAAAAAGTTGGTCTCGGACTCAAGATGGTGGCCCCCCAAGCTCGTCCCGTCGTTAGCATAGATAGGTCACGTGATCTCCACTCTAATACTTTTATTAAGATATCTATGGTAATTACACATATGAATCTTATGTCCTGGAACGAGTTCGATACTGGGTATGATGGGTGATGTGATTTGGACTTTTACCGAAAGTCTTTGAGACAGTTGACAGAACAAAAATTGGAAATTTAAATGCATTGCATATGTCTTAACATAATTATATAATGTTTTCATTCAGCTTCACTTGTTCAAATAATTGAATCCAGCTCTTTTACTCAATGTATGCCGGATACAGAACTTTTTTTTAGCATAAAAGTATAATGTTTGTGATTATGACTTTTCACATTGTATTTGAATATTTTACAATTCGGCAATTAGATTTGAGCATTAAAAATTATGGGGGAAAAAAATCTCATATTCAATTTCATACAGTTAAAATTACTTTTTTTAAGTACAGCTTGGCCAATGATTATCCCTTCGTGGTGCATTTGGTTGAATTAATGAATTAAGCTATATGGTGAAAAATTGCCGACATATTTTATAATTTTTAAGCCATGGTTAAGTCATGAGGCTAAAGCGGCTCAGTGGCTGAGAGGTTAAACGTGTCCGCCTCGTAAGCCCAAGATCGCGGGTTCGAGCCCCGGCTGAGTCGTCCGATTTTCTGGATGGGAAAATTCTGGGCACGCATGTCATATGATTATGCGGCTTGTAAAAGATCCCTGGAGGGCCCATTTGCCCTGGGTTCTCTCGGCAAAATTAAATCTCGGCATACTTTGACATCCACAGAGAGCTCAGATTCATGTAATCTGTGCGTCAAAATTGGTAGAGAGAGTCGCCTTTATGGTGCCGCAAAAAAATGGCTCTCAGTTCTGGGAAATGTGCCGAGTCTGCAAAGGCTTGACCGCCAATGTTGCAGCCCCATCATTGAAAAAAAAACATGAGGCTAATCCTCGAGTTGGAACCCAATCTAACGTTTTAGTGACATCGTACGCAGTGCACATCCATTGAACCACGGTAAATTTAAGGTGTACCAGTCCGATGCGTTGTTTATTGGAGGGAAATTTGTGGTCCCAGTGTAGTAATTTTTTCATATTTCCATAGGATTACTAAGACAAGGACATAAGATTATCATTAGAGAATGGCATTTCCCATGAACCTGCCTCTTCTTCAAATTGACAAATGACAGTGATTGCGCCCTCTAAAAGGGAAGGGCGTAGGCTATATAGCCCATTACCCCGCTCGCCAGAAGAGACAGTCACAAGAGACACACAACGAAGGACGCCACAAACACATAATTGAAGAATTGACACATTTATTGACAAACACAAACATTCATGCCTTTACCAGGATTCGAACTCGAGCCCAGCAGCTTTAAAGGCTAGTACACTAACCATTGCGCCAGTGGACCGGCTTTCTTCAAATTAGTATATATTTTTTTTTTCGGATGCGAATTTCTCCATGGTTGATCTTCAACGGTTTTCCCATAGCTGCTTTTCATGTGGTTTGGTTCGTTTGTGGGTTAGGGCTAGGTTGAATTAACGTTGCATTAGAGGGGGTATCGGTGAGGGGAGTCGTAATTTAGAATCACAATCAAAGTTATAAGACGACAACAGAATAGACCCCATTGAAACTTCTTTAAAGGCCTTATCACACGAGAGCTCGTTCGCTCAGCGACGTGCCTACGCCGTTTCAAAAACAGGTTTTTCGAGCAGCTTTTGTTGGCTGAGTTTTTTCGAGTCGACGCGACGTGAAAAAATCCGGTACTTTTTCGCTGAGCGAACGGCTGCTCCAATCAAAAACGAAGTTCGGTCGTGACGTCATTACCGAGCCTCTTCCTTGTACCTCCTCCTCCAATACCACGATAGTACCGCTTTTAGGTCTGTGATGTCACGCATGACGTAGCTGTCGTCTTGTGTGACGTTTTGCTGAACCAAAAGTTTTTCGATGAGCTACGTTCCTACCGTCTGATAAGGGCTTAAGGGTTACATTGTACACGGCGTCAGGACTTTGGAGCAGATTTAACGTGCACCTCCTCGACATGGGGTATTATCTGACGGACATTATGGCCGCACAGACCACTTATAGGTAAACAATTATTTTGGCAATTCGAACTTATCAAATTGCTTCTTATCAATCGCTTAAGTTTTATCTTATTTATCAACGTTGTGCTATTAGTGGCACGTTGTAATTACGATTTACGACGATTCTGTGAACAAAGAACAATAAGTCTTAATTTGAGGTTAAATGACGGTGATTTTTAAAAAGTTATTAGGTGCTAAAACATTGAGAACATCGTGTCATCGCTGTATGGGCATGTTTCACGTCTTGAGTGGCAACAGTTCCAGCGGTATTGTTATTTATGCTTTGTCCTTTTTGGAATTACACTTGTTTCGGATTTAGTTTAGTTTGAGTTATCATCGCAATAGAGCTACACGACGGTTAATAAATAGCCGTTAAATCTATAATAATAAAAGAAAGAGTCTGTCTGTCTGTGTGTATGTCTGTGGATCGCAAAAGACCTACTTAGACTGCTCTAAACATTCGAAATTTTTAATATGGATTCCTTTTAATACCTACGTGTGCACCTGCGAGGCTTAGTTTTTTCATATTTGATTGTGATTTTTAATTAATATAATTAGCTTCAAAAAAACGTCATCCAAGTGGGAGTTCGGGACCATAACAGGGCTTGAAAATACATGGACCGAGCCGAAACGGGGGCTTTACACCATCTTCTATTAGTGTTTGCTTTTTAAGTGCGCATGCACCAACACGAATTTAACTTTGTTTTGATTTTGAGTGTATTTTAATAAGTAGGCAGACCATAACAGGGCTTAAAAACACAACGACCGGGCCGTAACATGGGTTTGACACCATTCTCTGTTATTATTTGCTTTTTTTCTTGCGCGTGCGCCATCACGAATTGAATTTAGTTTAGATATTGAGTGTGTGGGGAACATTCATGTGATGTTACGCGGTTTGTTATCCTACACCCATCGAAACACGTGCTAATGTTATCCTACACAGCTCTCGAACCACGTGCTAATGTTTTCCTACTGCTTTCCTGTCTAACCGCTTTTCTTACTCCAGCGATTTGGAATTGAAGCTCAATTGGATATGGCCGTGAATGTCCCCCATTTTCACAAGTAAGCATGCCTCTAAAAGGGAGCAATGCGAAGTTAACGGGTTCCCAGCAAGGTGGGACCATACTGCTAGTACACCGCTCAAAACAATGAGGGGAGCACATGTTTTAAACCCTTTCGCTCGCAATGATTCCATTGGGAATCATCAGCTTGTGATTTTTTTCTGACTAAGTTAAATTCGCAACTTATGTATCGTAAGATACATCATTATATGGAAGAATAACGTATTTTAAAGATTTCAATATATTTTTTTAATATTAATGAAAATATGAAAAATATGGTAAAATAAATTTCACTTTAAAACAGTTTTAGAAAATAAATTGACCCTAAATTTTTCATGCTTGCATTTTTTTAGATGTTTAAAAATATATTTCAACTATTTTTAACAAAAAAAGTTTTGAAACAATTATTGTTATAATTTATTAAAAAAGTTATTATTCCATTTCCCCCCTTTAAATTTAAGTATTAAAATCTTAAGATTTTTTTCTCTTGTTTTTTACTATTTCATTTCGAATGCATAGTGAACCTATTTAACAAATTTCAGATTTATAGGATAAAAATTAAAAAGTTGGGAGTGAAGTTAAAGTTGGAATTAAAATGTGCTCCTCTAATTGTTTTGAGCAGTGTATGATAATATAATAAATGATTTTTCAACTTTGATATTTGAATGTATGATGCATTTGCTTTCATTTCAAGCATTCGTCGTAAATACAATAACAATATAGTGAATCATAAATAAAACAATTATATAAATCAATTTTTCATCATAAATCAATTATATTCACCGTCTTTGAAATGTAACAGAATGAACGAAACTAATTACTAGTTTCATTAACATTTTAATAGATTTTAAAACATTATAAACATTACTTGTAACGAGTGTGAGATGAAAGATATATAATAGGTAGAAACATTGTAAAGAGTGTGAGATGAAAGATGTATAATAGGTAGAAACATTGTAAATAGTGTGAGATGAAAGATGCATAATAGGTAGAAACATTGTAAAGAGTGTGAGATGAAAGATATGTAATAGGTTGAAACATTGTAAGGAGTGTGAGATGAAAGATGAATAATAGGTAGAAACATTGTAAATAGTGTGAGATGAAAGATGCATAATAGGTAGAAACATTGTAAAGAGTGTGAGATGAAAGATGTATAATAGGTAGAAACATTGTAAAGAGTGTGAGATGAAAGATGTATAATAGGTAGAAACATTGTAAATAGTGTGAGATGAAAGATGTATAATAGTTTGAATGAAACTAATTGTTGGATAGTTTAATTTTTAACGCTACTCAAATTTAATATTTCAACGTATTTAATATTGAGAATCGCAATAAAATGAAAGCACAATAAGATGAAAACATAATACTACTTATTTTTGTAAGCTTCATTCTTAACAGCGAACCAAATAAAGAGCCACGGCAGTTAAAGGTTAACTTCGACTCAAAAAATACTCATCAAAACAACTAAACAAACTTGTTTCTAGTTGTAAAACATTCGTTTTGTTCTCCTTTTGATTGTCTCCTCCCGAAGGTGTAAAATTGGGTTAACTTTCTCTATTTTAGTGAGCCACCCATACGAAGATTTTATAAATATAATAACCTCATTGAATAATTGGGCATTTCCGCAATTGCCGAATGACAGCAGTTACTCCCACCCTAAGACACACTTGAGAAGCTTTATCGATGTAATCCAACAAGAAAACTTGTATATTCTTAGCACTTTGTATTTAAATATTTGGAAAATATCTATAAGTTTACCTTCGGGTGTTAGACCCGTATTTTCCTGTATTTTATGCACCAGGCTTTTTAGCAATAACAATGTAATTCAATTATTTTTTTATGAATATTGAATTTCATTGATATTCTACTTTTTTTTTCATTTGAAAATTATGTTAAGAGAGAGAAAAGCTCTTGAAAAAAAAGCACAATTCCAATTTTCTAAACCAAATAAACTATTTCAATAAAATTATCTTTTTAAAATTATGCAACGAAAACGACGACACATTTTCGCCCATTTAATCGGGAGTAACCTTCCGTTAAGGAGTTGGAACACCAAAGATGGATTATTTTTAAAGTATTACAGTTTTAAAGTTATCATTTTCCCCAAAATGATGTATTTAATTTCACCTATAAATGGTACTGTTGCAAATACTAAGTTTAGGTTCAGTGTTGAATCAAAATTGGCACCTGTTATAGCTGTTTGGTGCATTGTTAAAGAGAAACTAAACTCTTTGGCGCAACAGCCCATTACTGGGCCAAGGCCTGCCGTGCTCATTTCAGCTTTCGTGACCTAGGGCTCTGGGGTTCTAGGCATCATTAAAGATTGGCCCGCGTAAAGCTCTCGATATATAAAGCTGTATTATGAATAGTTTAAACCTGTTGAGTTTTCCTACATAGTATTCTAATTCATGCGTATTTACTTGAAGTAATTCACATTTTTAACTTCGGCTCATTCAGCAATTGTGATAATTACAAACTTTTAAAGCTTAGAAATTTTTCAAAAATTTATTTTAAAAGACTTTTTCCAAATTATTTTCAAGAATTTATTTTAAAAGACTTTTTCCAAATTATTTTCAAGAATTTATTTTAAAATACTTTTATCAAATGATTTTCAACAACTTATTGAATAGATGATATAATTCTTACAGCAACTGTTTTTAATATGTAGTTTCTTGATATTCTGACAAACATTAACAAACAGAAGAATATTTTTAAAGAATTCAAATCATATATATATACTTCAAAACTATGTAGTAGTAAATTTAGATAGTAGTCAAAAATATTCAATCTTAAGTTATATGTATGCATTTGAAAGATAAAGTATGTAATTGGTACTACTAAAAAAATCGACACTTTTGATATAACAATAAAGTCTTGCTGGCAAGGTGCGGCCAATACCCTAATACCCACACTGTCTGCTAAGTGTTACTTATTGCTGCAGATGAGAACAAGTTGCGTTGGCGGGAAAATTAGGTATACTTGATTTAAGTTTATCTTAAAAGAACCAAAGAACAAAGTGGAACTTCCTAGAAATTAAATTATTTACTGTGCGTGACATAAATATAAAAATTAACCTTTCTAATAGATATATGAAATGTGAAGCAATCTAAAAGTTATTAAACATAATATAATCTATAATAATAAAAGAAAGAGCCTGTCTGCCCGTATGTCTGTCTGTCTGTATGTCTGTGGATCGCAAAAGACCTACTTAGACTGCTCCAAAAAATTTGAAATTTTTAATATAGATTCCTTTTAATACCTACGTGTGCACCTGAGGCTTAGTTTTTTCATATTTGATTGTGATTTTTAATTTATATAATTAGTTTAAAAAAAACGTCATCCACGTGGGATTGCGGGACCATAACAGGGCTTGAAAATACATGGACCGGGCCGAACGGGGGCTTGACGCCATCCTCTATTAGTTTGATTGATTGAGTTTGGTTGAGATATGCGCTCGCCCTAAGGCTGCTTCATCCTCTATTAGTGTTCGCTTTTTTAAGTGCGCATGCACCAACACGAATTTAATTTTATGTTTTGATTTTGAGTGTATTTTCACAAGTAAGCAAGCCTCTAAAAGGAAGCAATGCGAAGTTAACGGGTTCCCAGTAAGGCGGGACCATAATGCTAGTTCAACAATAAATTGAATTATGTTAAAATAGCTTTTGGAAAGTCGCATGTCATATGTAAAATTAAATGCAGACTTCAAATGTTGATACTTTTGTGCTTACATATTTATTAACGATATTCTCTGAAATGGTGGCAATGTTAAATGAAATAAAACTTATACATTGCAAGTGCGGTAAATTTTGACATCGATGATTTAAAAAAAGTGCCGTAGATGGTACTTCATAGTTTACGGCTGCCTATTTCTAGCCATCCTAATAAGAAGCTTAATCACAGCCAATAAGGCCTCGTAATTTAGAATCCTGGTCAAGTGATGAGGTCGACACCTGAGCGGGCATCCAACGGAGCGACATCGTACGCAGATGCCGTCGGGACTTTGGACCCCACAGATTTAACGAGCACGTCTGCCCCAGTGTACTCGGGCCCATCCGTCACGAGTTCGATTTTTCTACTCTTTCCAGTACAAAAAAAAGTCCGATTTATAGGATGACTGGTAGTAGGAATTTGAACCCCCGCACTCCTAAGAAGGTTGAATCCCTAGGCTGATACCTTAACCACTCGGCCACGGACGGGCCAAAAGTGCCGTACATCACCACTGCAGATAGCATTAACATTACCACTACTTAATGAAATACTTTAGATAAAACCGTAAATACGTTTTTTTTTTCTCGATAAATGTATGAAAGCCTAAATTTACTTAACATTAAGTCTCTTATAATATGGCACCGTAAGTAAAGCACCAGTTACCAGAAAAATTGTATGTGTAACAGGCTTTTAGTTCTTTCCGGTAGAAGCAATTTAAGGATAGAAAAATAACTGAATTTGTCTAGGGCAAAAAAAAAACAGGTAACGGAAAAAAAAACAATGTCTTTCCACACTTTCTGTGCAAGTTTATGTCCTCTTATTAAGTTGTCGGTAGAAGCCACTAAAAGCAGGATTTATACCTGTGGAGATTTTCATTTTGTTCTTAGTTCACCCTTGGAATTTTCTTATATTATTGTTTAGGAGTAAAAGCACACAATGCCGAAAATAAAGGATCTTACGAGTGAAAAGATATTGTCTTTTAATTATGTCCAAAATCTCCAATTTCTTTTATTATGGGAAGACCGTATAGGACAATCCTTCATATCTTGCTGACTAAAAGTAAACAATTAAATATATTTGATTAAATAGACTTAAATAAATATAGATTTAAGGTGGATCAGTACCATGTACTTTTGAGAAAATCTTTTTTTTTTTAAATTTTAGTATTTGTGTAAAATACGTTTCAAAAGAGCTTTCCAACAATGCCCCTTGTATGTCATTCAGGCAACTTTAACCTAGTTAAATTTTAATTCATATATGGATCAGCAGTATTTTCAGCAAGATTTCAAATTTAAATCTCATTTTTCTCAGAATGGTGTTTATTCGAATGTAAAGATGATTATTCTTAAAAATTGTACTTGTTTGTTAATCATAATAAATTGCAGTCAAATTTAAGAAATTTATAAGGACAAAGAGTTAACTTAGTAAAAACACATTAGATTTTCAAAAAAAGGTAATACATATACTATATGGGGATAAATGCTATCTGCTTTTTACTACAACATTTATTAAATTGTTTTAGATTTTATTTTACTTCAAGCGTTTTTTATTTAATCTAATTTGTTTTATTGAATTGTATTTTATAAAATAAACTTAAACTTTTTTTAAAATATTTAATCAAAGGAAATGCAATTCGAAATGGGTTTTAAAGGTATATAACGAACTTAACTTATTAAATACGTACCAAAAAAAGTTATGGATATTTAAAAGTGTTACTAGTTTTTTTTTCTCCGAAAACTGATGTACTTATTTTTTAAATTGCATGCAGGCTTCAATGTTATTTTTCAAATCATATTTAATATTTTCCGTCGAAAAATATTTTTATTTGTTTAACACAACGAGAAAAATATGTCAACGCCCACACTAATCCATTTTAGCAAAACAGACTTTTTTAATGTTAAAATTCAAAGAAAATATTATTTGACGTTTTTAGTCTGAAGTTTACATAAGTATTTTTTAATGAGACATTTCATTTTAAATAGAAGGAAATCAAATAAACATATAGAAAATAATATTCATATATCCCTTAGTAATTTCCATTTTAATTTATTTTTAAAAAAATACCTAATCTCCCCCCTCCCCCTGAAGTTATTTTAGTATTTAGATATAAATTAATGTAATTAGATCCTTTTTACTTATTGATTTCATTGTTTTTCATTTTTCATTTTTTAATAAACAATAATTTATGGACAATGTATGTACAATTAAAAATTTAAATTTACTATTATTATATTCAAATTATAATATCAATATATTAAACAATAAGTATTTTTATTTTTATTTATTTTAGTATTTATTTATTGATTTAATTGTTTTTCATTTTTAACTTTTTCAGTAAACAATTAATAATTTATGGACAATTTGTGTAGAATTTAGCATTTAAATACTCAATTATAATATTCAAATTATAATATCAGTATATTAAATATTTAGTATTTTTAAATATTCAAAATGAAATAACAGCAACAGTATTAAATTCTTTTTTACCTGTAACTCTGATTCAATACGATGCTCATGTTTCATATTCCCGGAAATAAAATTCTTCAATTAAGAAATAGGTACGATTTTTTCGTAGAATCTTTTATCACTTGCAACACATTTTGCATGAAAAACATGCATTTATTTTTCATCAAACTTTTATGTCCGTTTCAAACACAACAGTTCAGGTTATTTTTTTGCCGTACCGCCTGATCCATAATGACAACGTTAGTTTAAAAGAGTTTTCACACGTAATGGGAAAACCTTATCGTTATTAAGGGAGAATGGGCGCGCTGGACTGGGGGTCTCCAAACTCAAGCGCCTCAATGTTAATCCAATGGAGAAAACTATTTTCTCTGCCACGTTTCTCCAGCTGTATTGAATACTTTTGCAAGCTTTTTTTTTAAAATAATAAATGAAGATAACTTACAGGTCTCTATAATCCCACTTTTTCACTTCTTAAAATTGCTTCGACTACGTTTTGTAAAATTATGTATTCAAAATTTTAAAAAAATTTCGAACTAATTTCAAAAAGTGGGATTGTCGAGACCTGTAAGTCAGCTACATTTATCACACAAAAAAATACGTTTCTAAAAATATTCCATACAGCCGGAGAAATGTGTCAGAGAAAATATTTTTTTCCCATTGGATTAACATTGAGGCACTTGAGTTTGGAGACTCCGGGTCCAGCAAGCCCATTCCCCCTTAATGTTTTAACAAAGATATTTGGACAATTTGGGACATTGTTAAGTTAATTAGAGCTGTTTCACTGCAAATGATGTAAAATTTTATACAGTTGTAAAAAAAATTTACCGTACATTTCCACAAAAAAAATATTATTTGACGTTTGCACTACGTAAAGTCTTTCATGTTACTTATCGACACGAATTTTATAAGTGCGAAATAAATATTCCCTAAATTCCCGACACCCTAAAGTTTCTAATATTTTTACTAAATTACTACTAAGAAATGCTTTAATTTTAATTGAATTCAAATCAATACATTTTAAACCAATTTATAAATCGTGTGTATTGTTGAGAAGATTGGTAGATAAAATCTACTTCTAAATTTATAGTTGTCAACTTATGAATTGCAAGTAGAAGTCTATTGAAATTTTCTCGCTAGAAAATCAGGACTTTTCGGGTTTATTTTCGAAACAGATATTTCGAGTTCACATTGTTATTAGCAGCATCTTTTGAGTAAGAATAAAAGTATTCGTAAAGTATTAAGTAGAGTTATAAGTTACAAAATAAAACAATTTGCGGATAAAGTTGAAGAATTTTTTATATGCCATGTAATATTTTTTCCATCTTACATTTTTATCCTAGTTTTTTACATTTTTGATACTATTTAAAAATTTAGAAATAGTAATTAGTATAATTCTTGCACAAAGTATAATTTTTTTTTCAATTAGTCTAACACACCAATGCATTATTATAAATTATACAGAAAAGAGCGATTCTCCAATAAGCAAATAATTTTTATTTGTTGTTGAAATATTAGTGAGCTGTTGATTTTTTTGTCATGATAATTCTCTAACGTGTACCTATAATTTTACTCAGTATTTTCAAGGAAAAGGCTTCAAATAAATATTACTCCAAGAAATTGTAACACCCAAAATGTCTCTATAAAACTATTTCAACTGTTAGTAACACATCTTTAAAATTATTTACCAATAATTAAAAAATATCAAACACTTACCAACGCTTTCGAAAAAAATTCTTAACACTCCGAAGATATTCCACAAGTTCGCATTTTAAAAAGTCACACTAAAAATACATTCGAAAGGAGAAAATTCCTGTCACTTCCATCAAGCTATTCCAAAAACATAAACAAAATCTTCTGTCAAAAGACGATTATTTTCGAACGCCGTATTTCAGAAAACAGTTTTCTCTTCAAAAACTAATCCGTATCTGCCGCTTCTTTTCTTCCAGTTTATCGTCTGCAACTGTCCGGTATGGCTGCCAGAATGGAATTGAATCGATCGCCAAACGTAAGTCGCCAAGACAGCAACAGTTGAATGATGTTTTGTTCCTACTATTTCCTTGAGAATATTCCGACGGCTTTTGTTGCATTTCAAAATCTTATGTTAACGAGTCAAGGGAAAAAAAAGATTTCGTGCTAAGCTATTTTCAGTAAAGAAACGTTTAAAATTAACAGTTTTTCATTTGTAAAATTTTTGAAAATATATCGATAAAAAAATTAATTGTGTAGTTAAATTAAGTACTACTAAGAAGTGCCTTAATTTTTAATTTAATTCAAATCAATTATGCATTTCAAACAATTTTATAAATCGTGTGTATTTTTGAAAGAGAAATCAAACCATATAATTTTCACAGTTTTCTATAGTTGTCTACTTACAATATTTCTGTAAAAGTCTGTTAAAATTTTCTTTTTGGAAACTAATGTCTTTATGGTTTATTTAGAGAAAGCGGTTGTAAAAGTACGACGCCTTCTCATTGCTATTAGTATACTTTTAGTGAAACAAATAAATAAGACGTTTAGAATGGTTTAAATATCATTTGATTTCGTATTACATCTAAAGTTGCCAATATCGCGATAAATGTCTGATACTGGATAAAGATAGAATTGTTTTACGAACAGGTGAAAATGGAAAGTGATACTATCTTATTCCTTTTTTTTTTATTTTTAGAGAAATTTATCTTTTATCTTTGCTTTCAGCTTCAGTTTTTCTCAAAAAATTAGCAAGTGGAAACTTGTATTAATAAAGGGTATAGTTTAAAGTTTTTATTTCAGCTTTCAAATCTGCTTTCACTCTAGTCTTAAGGAGTTTAAAAATGAGTAATATTTTAGAATGAAAAAGTTGACATTTTAAAGGAAAAAGTTGACTATTTAAAGTAAAAAGTGTATATTGTATATGTATACAATTTAAAGGATACGATTTCTCCAAATTTTTGGCATCATACTTAATGCTAAATCTATGACATTGCCAATGTTTTAGGAACTTAAATGTTTAAGTTCCAGCAAAAAGAGATTTGTTTTAAATATTTTCCTTTAGTTTATGACTGTAAAAAATCTAAATATTTTTTGGAGCAAAATTTAAAAAAAATGCATTAAAGGTAAGTTAGAGTCAACTTAAGTAAAGGCAAAACTTACTTCAAGGTTTAATAGCACAGTGACTTGATTTTTAACTTAATTGATAATATCAAATGTTCTTTTTAACTTTTGATATTTAAATTGTGAATTTACGAAAATTAGATATAATACACTCTGATGTGAGCTGTAGTTGGCAAGAATGGTAATAATAATATACATTTTTTTTGTCAGCTTCAAATTTCATTATTTTAAAGTAACGATTTTCAGCCTTTAGGTACATATTCTAGTACAACTATTGCGTGTATCTGAAAATATTTTTACGCGTAAATAATAATAGTCTATCATGAGCAATGAATCACAATATTCGTAATAAACCATTCAAACATTTTCATTATTAGCTCAAACAGAACTTTTGAGCACTTTTAAATAAAAAAAAAATATTTTTTTTTTATTTCAACTCTCCAAGTAAAATAGAAAAGTAAAATCGAAAAATATAAAAGTACCTAAAGGCTGAAAATTTTTGTTTTGTGATAATTACATTTGAAGCTGGCAGATAAACAAATTATAATGAATGACCATCCTTGTCAACTTCATCCCATATTATTTATGCAATTTCGTAATAAAAAGCACAATTTAGAGATTAAAAGTCAAAAGGAAAAATTCGATATTTTGAACCGTTAATTCGTTCTGTTCCCTGTTACCTTAAAAGATTTATTTGCAAAAAGAAATAATTTAAACCATAAAAGATAAAAGTGAGCGTAAACAAGCGCTGTATTATATATAATATTGGATACTTCTCAAATTGGTTATTGGTGTAAAATTAGCCTGACTAGATTTATTTCAGTGATTAACTTTTCGACTATGAAATCCTCATTAAATATTTATAAACTGAATTTGATTTGCGTTGCTTTTGTTTGAAAAAATCCTTAAAAATAAAATACTATTTTTGCTCAATTTTTACAGCTAAATAGTTTTCTTTTTGAAACTAAATATGGTCACACTCTATGTAAAACATTAATTATTATTCTAGTGCAAACTATATATCGTTGATAAACATCAATTCATTAAATAAATATACTTACCTAGTATTTAAAAAAAATCTGACGACAAGTGCTAAAAGGATTAGATTAATAAAAAAATTATATCGACTCATTTTTACGTGGGTTTCTGTCCATCATTTTCTTGTCTTTTCGAGCTTTAATTTAATTGCTAGTTAAGCTTTCAAAAGGAACTTATTAAAAACCAAAAAAACATTCTAAACGCATGTGGTATAACTGCATTATTTTCCATTTCAAAAAGCTTTTAAGGTCCTCTGAGCGTCAATAAATTAATTAAAGATAATTGAAGAGCTTAGTGGAAGAACGTGCTAAGTGACAAAAAGATGAAAACGAGAAAATGAGTTTTAAAGTTTTCGTTTGCACTTAGGTACGTTAAAAACTACTACTTGCAATAGGTAAAAAATATACTTAACTTTAAAGTTAATGAAAGGAGGGGGGAGGGGAGTGTGTTACTTTAAAGGAGGGAATACCATATTCACACATTGACACAAAAATCTAAATTTTTTCAAAAATGTCATTTGGCACGTTCTTCCATCAAGCTCCTTAATTTTACTTGAGTTTCCATGAAAACTTATTAGACTACTTCTCGGCATTAAAAAAATATAATTCTTACATTAAAGGTATTAGAATTATTTTTTTCTTAATTAAATTTTATCAAAAGTTATTATCATTGGCATTTGTTGACTCTCTAAAACAAAGACAATAAAAATAATGTTTTCAATTGACTTGTTTCAGTTCTCGATTTCTTCCAACTTTCATTAATGTATTTCTTTCGATTAGTGCTCTGTTACCACGTGACATTTATTAACCAATGGGGACTAGAGAAAACAAATAATTTTAACTTATATATATAATTTTTTGTTTGGAAATCAAGATCTGAAACATGACCAATTTCAAGAGTTCCAGGTTAGATTTTTAGTTGAACTTTTTTTTAATCCTGAAACAGCCAAAAAATATACATAAAGAATTCCAAATGATTTGTACACCTGAATATATATTTACGAAATAATTATATTGAATAAAATGTACAGCTAAGTTTGTCAGTGATTAAAAAAACAAGAGCAATCCCCAGGCTTTATTTGTACTTAGAATTATTAAACTTTAAAATAACATATTATAAAAAAAAAATTCAAAGATGCACATTTAACATTTAAATTTCGTCTGGACTACTTAAAAATAACTTTGCTTTAATGTTTAAAAGATATTTAAATAATTTAAATAGATCTTATAATCATATCAGACATTTTTATCTTTAAGAAAGTCAATTAATATAGTAATAAGTTACATAACGTTTTAATTATTGTTATAAGTGTTATTTAACGTGTTACCTTCATTTAAAATTTATGGCCAATACCATTTCGATGATCCATTAAATTTTGCATAAACAAGTATTTCCATGAACCATTTTAATAATTATACAATTTATATAACCATAACAACTCACTCTCTCGAACACCCGCAGAGTTAAAAACCGGAAATTCATTTTTAATTCATGTCATGCCCAAACACCTCTCACTTTGAAATATTAACGAGATGGAATATACAACAAATTAAACAAAAAAGAACAAAACTTTTTTTTAAAAAAACGTTCGCTTTGAGGTTAGTAGGCAAACTCATTTTAACTGTCAAAAACAGACGATTGAAGAAAGCGCATTAGATCGGGAAGCCAGTGGGTCAATCTTCGAAACGTGTTGCCAGTCTGATAACGAACGTTATTTGTATTTGTTCGGGAGAAAAAAATAAACAATATAAAGTTTTTAAAAACCAAAATGCAATAATATTATCGCATCAATCGTTATTGACCTGAAGGAACCGGTTTGAAATCCAATAATCATCATCAATTCGTTGTAGTGTATGCTTTTAAGCCTAATCGCATAGAATTTTCGATGATGGCTACCGAAACTTTACATAATCAATTGCATCTTCGGAACTTTTTTGACATTTTAAGAAATGGCCTTTATTCAGGAAGATTATTTTCTCATCGAGGAAAGTTTTTCACTTTTATTCTTCGATAGTATCAATCTTTTATCTAGTTCAAGGAGTACGCGTTCTAAAAGAAGATGGTTGTTCGCAAGTGGTAATGTTATTAAAAGATTTACTGTATTCATGTTTTTTTTTTGGCTGATGTATTATGTTATTTGTCACGTTGAGGAAAGTGAATGGTTCATCTGAATGCTTTAAATTATGAGTAATTTATGTGAATTTCTAAAACAAGCTTTTGAAAATATATCCTGAACAATTGATTTCAATCCAATTTGCTTTATGGTGTCAGGAACACTTGCTACAGTTGCTAATCAATTAACACTATTTTATTTGAAGCGAAGCATATATTATTATGAAATCGTGCCACTTTGATTATTTGTATCAGTTAAAAAATTTATTTTTAAATGTTGGTTATTAAATCTAGTGATCGAAAAGTAAAGTAGAAGAACGGGCTAGGTGACAAAAAGGTGAAAACCATAAAATGAGATTTAACGTTTTTCGTTCTCACTTAGATACTTTAAAAGCGGCAATTACAAAAGTTAACAAATATACTTAACCAGATTTCTACTTTTCATAAAATTAAAGTTATCTCGAAAGGAGAGAATAGAATGTTGAGTGACATAAAAGTCTAAATCAGGGGTTCCCAACCGGTGGTACGCGTACCACTGGTGGTACACGGGTATATTTCAGGTGGTACACGTGAGTAACATGCTTTAAATAGCTACTCTACGCATGTGCAGTGAGCACGCAAACATATTACTCAGTGTTCTAAACTTTAACGTGATATTAAGGAGAAATCTTTAATTAACTTCCGGGGTCTGATTTTGCCGAGTTTGCATTATTTTTTACTTGCATGTTTTAGACCTATAGGTAATAAACAAAACTGTAAATTAATACCATTTTAATATTTTTATTTCTCCTTTTTTATAAGCATGTCATAAATAAACAAATATCTAACCATTATATACGAAGTTTTCTCAGGAATTTTACTCAAAAAACATTTTAACATTTTCAGAAAAGTAAATATTATACGTTTATGAAAATATTTAGGTCTGGTGGTAAGCCAAAACTTCTCAAGAAGTCAAGTGATACGCAGGTTCAAAAAGGTTGGGAACCCCTGGTCTAAATTGTTTCTCAAAAATGTCACTTAGCATATTCTTCCACTAAGCTATGCAATTGTTCCACCTTAACAACGGATGATATTATATAATTTTAATGTGTGGTTGCTACAGTTATAATAATCAGCTGTTATACCATTAATCGTTACCTATTCATTGTTGAAATATAATGTATGATGTTTTCTAAGGAATTTAATATTTATCTAGTTCGTACCAACTGCTATTGCTCCAATTCTACATTGTCCTATATTGTCGAAATTAATCGAGTCGGCTCAGTTTCTTTTATATATAACGTACCCACCTCATAGGCCCAAGTCCTCAAGTTCAAGGCGGATTTTCAGGATGGGAAAATCGTCGTCACCCATGTCATATGGCTTTGGGGCATACTAAAGATTCCTCGAGTGCTCATTTGCCTTTCGTTTTCTCCGAAAATTGAATCTCGGCATATTTTGAATACCAAAGACGTCAAAATTGGTAGCGAGGAGCCACCCATATGGTGCCATAAAAAAATTCTTCCAGTTCTGTGGGAAATATGCCTAGTCTGCAAAAGATCTAATACGCCAAAAAAGCAACCCTTTTTAGAAAAAAAAATGTCTTATTGAGGGCTAGGGTACCTTCAAAACACTGTGTGCTGTACAGGGTAACGACAAGGAGCTTAGCAGGTGTGAAATACTAAAATCGTTATCGCTCAGCCAAACTTGCCAATAAAACAAAACTAGTTATTTTTTCCAGTTTTACACATATAAACATTCTGTTTTTTCTTAGTTTGGAAGAAATAAGAATGTTTTCAATCTTCAAGTAAGCAATGACTTTGATTTGCGGTTTGTTTACGTTACCCCGCCAACTATTGTTCCGCCAACGCATGCCAAAGACACGCCAAATACCGTCTGCTAGCTTCGTTATTAAAAAAGGCATTTTCTGGTAGTATAATGATAAAAAATACTATTTTTAGAAATGTAATAGTCCACATGATGTTTAATTTACAATACAAAGATTAAAAAGTAAAGCTTTATACACTTTTTCCGAGTTTAAACAACTTTTGTAATCCATAGCAGTGACACACGCCGGTAATAAAACATGGATAACAGCTTTACCGTTAAGAATTTCAATCCAAAAAAGAATAAATATTGAAGAATATAGATCATTAAAAACAAAATCAATACCAAATAGTGGTTACGTTCCTTTGATTATATCGTTTAAATGCGATTTATTAGAGCTTCGCTGAGTCACCGTGAAATGTCTACGGGGAAAAAATAACAGAGGCCGTATCTCTGGAGCATGGCTATGCTCCAGCCAATCAGGTGAGAGCATCATGTCGCAACCCTCATACGCAGATATTCCAGTAACCCTATTGAGGGCGAATGATCCTAACCAAAAAAAAAAAATAATAATAAGCCACATTTTTACGGCTTAAAATTCATATGACGTAGATATGACGTTTCATATGACGTATATATATTGAGTATCTACGTCATATAAAACAAGCCCCTTTAAAATGACATTAGCTTATAGCTATTTAGGTTAAGCTATAATTGTGTAAATTGTTAATAATTGTTTTAATGAATGACAATAAAAGTCAAATATTCATACAAA
The DNA here is from genome assembly GCA_023701765.1 of Hylyphantes graminicola. Taxonomy (NCBI): domain Eukaryota; kingdom Metazoa; phylum Arthropoda; class Arachnida; order Araneae; family Linyphiidae; genus Hylyphantes; species Hylyphantes graminicola. The sequence goes on from CM043121.1 coordinate 52,251,406, forward strand.
TAGAAAATCGGGGGGAATTTTTTTTTTGTCTTTAAAAAATGCAAATAAATAGGGTAAGGTGGGGTAAGTGGGCCATTGGGGCAAGTGGGCCACCCCCCTGGCATTTCCCGAATTATGGACGTAAAAAAAAATCTGTTGCAATATTTTTACGTATTTACCCCAATAGATGCAGGAAACATTATGGCATCAATTTCACTTAAGTATGTAACAAGGTACAATCCTTTTTGTGAAATTTTTTAAAATTGCATCTTTTCGTAATTCACGTCATCATACTATTTTTAAATTTATTTCCAAACGGTTCATGATATAAAACAAAATGTTATATATTTTGAAATTGTATAAAACATAGTATCTTTTTGTAGTGTCATGTACTTGTGATGTTGATAAAGTTAAAAGAAAATTGGGGTGGCCCAGTTGCCCCGCGTTTGGGGTAAGTGGGCCACCACAATGGCGGGGTAAGTGGGCCACCCCTGGCCCACTAGCCCCAACTCGTTAATATACTTAAAAAAAGTCATATTTACTGATTCATAGGGTTAGTCATGTACACTATGCATAGTCCTATTCATTGACATAGGCCAGTTTAAAATCTGTAGCCCTAACATTTTTTTTACACTACATGCAAAAATGACAAGAAGAAAATTAACGTATTTTTTCTTGTAGTAAGCTTGCAAGCCAGAAAAAGTTGCTGTGGTGGAACTATTAAAGATACATCATTACTTTTTTTTTCAAACACTCAAAAAATCATGTAGATTATTCCACTTGCCCAGCCTTATCTCTACCAGTTATGTGTAAAAATATGTTAGGGGGGTGGCCCACTTACCCCACCTTGCGGGGTAAGTGGGCCACTCGGATGACCAAAATGAAAAACATATTTTTTATATTTATTTTTTGCCAATTTGTGTTAAGGTTGTCATGGGTACAGTTATAACATATGAGAGAATGGACCACAAAAAAAAATAAGTTGTTAGGCCGATTATATCCAGTGGTATGAGGGTCTAAAGTTGAATTATGCCAAAAAGGTGGCCCACTTACCCCACCTTACCCTATTATTGTTTAAACCTAATATAAATGATACTAATAAGCAATTGACTGTAAAATTGCTGTGAATAAAACAAAATACGCATTAAAAATGTGCGTATCAATATATTTAAATACGCCAAATAATAAAAATATAATAATACAGACATTTAGCTTATAAGTAGAATACCATCAACAACGATAAAAGAACTGCAAAACCTTTTAACGATAATAAGCCATTAAAACTCAAATTGTTTCATTATCTGACTTCGTAATCTGTTATAATTAAAGAAAATATTCCGTAACTATCAAAAATCCTTTAACTATATAAACTATACTAAATGACAAAACTAGAGTTAATTAAGTATTTCAAGTTTCAACGGGGGAAAAAAATCTATTAACTACGATATCAAATTATGGTATAAAAAACTGTTTTTAGCGATTATTTTTTTTTATTTAAAAAGATCATCAAATTATTTTTCACGTGTTCTTTACAGAAATATATTGATCTTTATTTCTAATCCTATTTTCTTATGGCCATTGTCTTCTATTATTTTCCTTTTTTCATTTTCAAAAAGAAATCTTTACCTTTAAATATAAATTTAGAAGCAGTCCTTGGCAACAATAGATAAAAACAACTACTCTATGCAAAGTACAGGGTGAGGCAAACCAAAGTGGCCCCGGTCTAGAGATAGGAATACGTTTTCTAACGCCGTGGCGTAGTTGCCGGCAAATAAGTCGCCCAGCGTTTGTTTGGGCTTAATATTGAAGCGATCAATAGCTTCAGTTAGCAAACCTGTTTTTGTATTGGTTTTAGACTTGGCAACATTTCTGTCGTATTCTTATCTCTAGATCGGGGCCACTTTTGTTTGCCTCACCCTGTAATTGAATAAGGTAGATCTTTTTTCAAATGGACGGCTTTGATTGAAGTATTTTTTTTAATACAACGCACACACCTCGACAACTTGTTATCGCTTTATTAAGTTTCGGATTGCATTTCCTTCAACTTTAAATGACAGATTTTGGATGTCGGAAAAAACTAAAAAGTAAACACACTTTCTTTTTTTATTTCCGTTAAATCTAACGTATGATTTTATCTAATGTCATCAACGTATCCGGCAGATTTCTGATAGGTAATTAAAACCTTAAGGAAATCCAGCTTTTTGTAATACGCATGTATTTGTAATTATATCAATTTAGTTAAATATTACATGTGACATCACTTCATCATTACGTAAATAAATTTGTTCTTCAGCTGAAAAGTATAAAATATTTGATAGACGATCAAAAAGACGATCTATAGACGATCAGAAAAATATTTCTAAAATGATGATGTCAAATAGTCATTGGGGACTGAAAGGGTTAATAACGACCAAGAAGTCTTCATCGACTTAAATGTAAATATGTTTATTATTATTTCATTCCAATCTGACGTGATATTTCATTAATGGGAAAAGCAATATCCGGCCGTTTCTGCAAATTAAAATATTGGAACTTTAAAACTTCACAGCCAATATATTGGCACAGCGAAATATCTTACTCTAACTAAAGAATTCTCGTGGCATTATTGTTTTTAGTTTATTAATAATTGTCCCTGTACAACAATCAATCCTAACCTCTTGCGACCTGGCGTCTCCATTTGGGGACATTTTTTAAAACCTCCCCACAAACAATTAACATGTTGATTAGTTCCAAAATTGACCTGATTAGATAGAAGGAGCACAAATATCAGTTTTTAGCCTTTGAATACAGGCATCAGTCATTTAATTCTATAAAAAATGAAGTTGAACGAGGTTCAATAAGATATTAGAGTTGTTAAAAAAGTTAATTTAAATATTTTTTTTCTCAAAATTTTCAAGAAGTTATTTTAGCAGTTAATTTTAAAGGCCTTTTGCATAAAAAACAATGTTAAATAAACTGTTAACTACAAATAAGTGATACGTATTTTTTTTTTTTTTGGCATTTATAACACACAAAAAATGTGTATTTTTTACCATAAGGCGGCTCTCTCTATAACTGTAATCATAGTTTTTTTTAATTACTATGCAAAACATACTTTTTAGCATATATTTGTATGAAAAGTATGTTTAGATAAAGCATATACGTGTAGGATTTTGCTCGGGTCTTAAGAGGCGAATTATTTGTGATGAAAACTTGTTTTATCAATTTATCAATGAAACAAGCGAGACATGATATTTATGTCTTTATTTTTACTTATTTAAACTTTGAAACTAATTAGTTGTTCTGCCTTTACGGTAATCAAATAATAATCCTGCGTTTTAACATTGGGCATATACCTATATTTCTAGTAAACTTGAAATGTTCTTTCATTCGAATACCTAACATGAAATACAAGGTAATGGAAATATTGTCAAGGGGTCATCAACAATACGAAGTGGAGGTTTTCTGTATTCTAACGCCTAACGTCCAAATAAAAAAAAAAACTTTTTTTTCATCAAAAGTTCCATATTTATTACTTATTGTTTGTTAATATTTTTTTTAATTAGAAAAATAAGAAGGAGAGACCGAAGCTAATATTGCAGTTTTTTTTTTTTTCTTCTTTTCACTAGTATTTTTTTACATAGTATTTTGAGGAAAACAGAATATGGTCTTACTTAAACTTCTCTCTATAAACTAGCATTACAACTAGTTAAACCGTCAATAGTTAAACCGTTTTTCGAAGAATACTCTCTTAAATCTTTCCAAATAACTTGTTCCAAAAAGTTATTCACCAAGACTTCCCAACAAAATACCGAAGTTACTGCAACCAATAACACATTACTTACCCGTGTTTTCATTCACTTGCACAATTGAAGAGCTTAGTGGAAGAACGTGCTATGTGACATTTTTGAAAAAATTGAGATTTTTGTGTCAATGAACAGAATATTCCATTCTTTAAAGACAACCAAGTTTCCCTTTTTTCATTAACTTAAAGTTAAGTAAATTTTTTACAGTTTGCAAGAACCGTTTTTACCCTTTCAGTCCCAAAACTTTACAACACTACAGAAACATCTGATAGTAAAAAAATAAGCTTATTTTAGGTCAAAGATTAGAGTTCCATAAGAAAAAAAATTCATTTTAATTTTTTATATGGTTTTTGAAATAATGCCAAAAATTTTTAACTGTGGAAAACAACAAAATAAAAATATATATATTACCTAAAAACACTTCGAGTTATATATTTTAAGGCATCTGACCATATTATTTAAAAAAATTAGTAATCATTTTAACCGAAATAGTTTAAATTGCGCTTTAAATGTGTGGAACTGAAGTGAACTTTCAAAAATCAGGTGAAATGCTTGTTAGCTATTTTCAAAATAAAAAAAAAATAGTAGTTCTGACTTCTATTGAGATTAATGTAAAATATTGTCGAATAGAACAAAGTCTGAAGAATCGAATGATGTGTATTTGAATGTCATAACGGAACATAAACCTTTGGAAAAAAATATTGAAAGTGATGATGCTAAATAGCATCACTGGGACTGAAAGGATTAACGGATTGAAGTGGAAATCTTAAAACTTTAAAGCTCACTGTACACTTTTGGCCACCACTGTATATCAATTTAGTTAGATAAATATTACATGTGACATCACTTCATCATTACGTAAATAAATTTGTTCTTCAGCTGAAAAGTATAAAATATTTGATAGACGATCAAAAAGTCGATCTATAGACAATCAGAAAAATATTTCTAAAATGATGATGCCAAATTGTCATTGGGGACTGAAAGGGTTAATAACGACCAAGAAGTCTTCATCGACTTAAATGTAAATATGTTTATTATTATTTCATTCCAATCTGACGTGATATTTCATTAATGGGAAAAGCAATATCCGGCCGTTTCTGCAAATTAAATATTGGAATTTTAAAACTTCCCAGCCAAGATATTGGAATTGTGAAATATCTTACTCTAACGAAAGAATTCTCGTGGCATTATTGTTTTTGGTTTATTAATAAATGTCCCTGTACGACAATCAATCCTAACCTCTTGCGACCTGGCGTCTCCATTTGGGGACATTTTTTAAAACCTCCCCACAAACAATTAACATGTTGATTAGTTCCGAAATTGACCTGGTTAGATAGAAGGAGGTCCAAATATCAGTTTTTAGCCTTTGATTACAGGCATCAGTCATTTAATTCTATAAAAAATGAAGTTGAACGAGGTTCAATAAGATATTAGAGTTGTTAAAAAAGTTAATTTAAATATTTTTTTTCTCAAAATTTTCAAGAAGTTATTTTAGCAGTTAATTTTAAAGGCCTTTTGCATAAAAAACAATGTTAAATAAACTGTTAACTACAAATAAGTGATACGTATTTTTTTTTTTTTTGGCATTTATAACACACAAAAAATGTGTATTTTTTACCATAAGGCGGCTCTCTCTATAACTGTAATCATAGTTTTTTTTAATTACTATGCAAAACATACTTTTTAGCATATATTTGTATGAAAAGTATGTTTAGATAAAGCATATACGTGTAGGATTTTGCTCGGGTCTTAAGAGGCGAATTATTTGTGATGAAAACTTGTTTTATCAATTTATCAATGAAACAAGCGAGACATGATATTTATGTCTTTATTTTTACTTATTTAAACTTTGAAACTAATTAGTTGTTCTGCCTTTACGGTAATCAAATAATAATCCTGCGTTTTAACATTGGGCATATACCTATATTTCTAGTAAACTTGAAATGTTCTTTCATTCGAATACCTAACATGAAATACAAGGTAATGGAAATATTGTCAAGGGGTCATCAACAATACGAAGTGGAGGTTTTCTGTATTCTAACGCCTAACGTCCAAATAAAAAAAAAACTTTTTTTTCATCAAAAGTTCCATATTTATTACTTATTGTTTGTTAATATTTTTTTTAATTAGAAAAATAAGAAGGAGAGACCGAAGCTAATATTGCAGTTTTTTTTTTTCTTCTTTTCACTAGTATTTTTTTACATAGTATTTTGAGGAAAACAGAATATGGTCTTACTTAAACTTCTCTCTATAAACTAGCATTACAACTAGTTAAACCGTCAATAGTTAAACCGTTTTTCGAAGAATACTCTCTTAAATCTTTCCAAATAACTTGTTCCAAAAAGTTATTCACCAAGACTTCCCAACAAAATACCGAAGTTACTGCAACCAATAACACATTACTTACCCGTGTTTTCATTCACTTGCACAATTGAAGAGCTTAGTGGAAGAACGTGCTATGTGACATTTTTGAAAAAATTGAGATTTTTGTGTCAATGAACAGAATATTCCATTCTTTAAAGACAACCAAGTTTCCCTTTTTTCATTAACTTAAAGTTAAGTAAATTTTTTACAGTTTGCAAGAACCGTTTTTACCCTTTCAGTCCCAAAACTTTACAACACTACAGAAACATCTGATAGTAAAAAAATAAGCTTATTTTAGGTCAAAGATTAGAGTTCCATAAGAAAAAAAATTCATTTTAATTTTTTATATGGTTTTTGAAATAATGCCAAAAATTTTTAACTGTGGAAAACAACAAAATAAAAATATATATATTACCTAAAAACACTTCGAGTTATATATTTTAAGGCATCTGACCATATTATTTAAAAAAATTAGTAATCATTTTAACCGAAATAGTTTAAATTGCGCTTTAAATGTGTGGAACTGAAGTGAACTTTCAAAAATCAGGTGAAATGCTTGTTAGCTATTTTCAAAATAAAAAAAAAATAGTAGTTCTGACTTCTATTGAGATTAATGTAAAATATTGTCGAATAGAACAAAGTCTGAAGAATCGAATGATGTGTATTTGAATGTCATAACGGAACATAAACCTTTGGAAAAAAATATTGAAAGTGATGATGCTAAATAGCATCACTGGGACTGAAAGGATTAACGGATTGAAGTGGAAATCTTAAAACTTTAAAGCTCATTTTCTCGTTTTCAGCTTTTTTGTCACTTAGCACGTTCTTCCACTAAGCTCTTCAAATTGTTGCATCAACCGTTGTAGTACGGTTAAATACAGCAATGGACGAATCACTGACTTCTGTAATAATTGGCCTCTAAGAGATGCAAAAAGGTATTCCGTTGATGCACGCGATTTCATAGATTTGGACATCGGGATGAAAGCTTTGTACGCTTTGTGGTTTTCCAAAGAATCAGTATTGGGAGTTTGAAAAGAAAAGTGTTGTGTTATTGTTAAAGTAATATTTTATTACAACAGCTGGGTTTTGCACCATGTGATTATGGGGCTTTGTGTTTAATATAAAAATAAAAGTACTCTGCAAACGCAATTAAAGTTTTTTTATTATTATCTCTGGCGCCATGAAAAAAAAATCTCATGACTCTGTGAAAAAGCTAAGACTTATGGAACTTTCAAAATCCCGACCCACGGGATTTTTTGTTAGTTCAGATGCGTTTAGGGTATAGAATTTCAACAATTTCGTGTAAAAAAAATAATTTGGTACATTAAAAATATTTTATGGATTCTTGTTGAAATTTTTTAGTTATTCTTCAAATAAGCCAAACGTTTGATTAAAACAAATTACAATACTTCTCATTTTCAATTGTCTTATCTAGTAGAATGGGATTTTATAATGTAATAAAATATCAAATCGGTAATTTTCTACTTTGCTACAGAATTTAAATTTAAATGCATTAAAATTTTTATAAATCGACTAAATATATGCCTTTTTAATTCTAAATTTTGAAAAAATCTTTTAAAAAAATAGCATACTGTTTATCTAGGTTAATTGGCCTCTAGATTGTTGGTACACTAAATTTTTCTTTTCGTACTAAAACTATACTGATTTTACATTAATGAAATGATTTTAGACGTCACATTATTCTATGTAATATATTTGTAATATGTGAAATCACCCTGTAAAAATTGCTTTATAATTGTTTGATTACGAACCCTGAAGTTTGTTTACAATGACTTTCAGAAACCAATATATTTCTTCATAACTGGTGATAAACAGCATTTCTAGCATAGAGATCACAGTTAAAGTATTAGAGAAGGAGGATCACGTGACATCCAATGCTAACGACGGGACGCGCATGAAGAGCCAAATTGGTAGGGTAAGGGGCCACTGTTACCGACAGTTTCACGAGAAAAGTGCTACGAAAAAATAAAATTTAGTTCTGAAATTACAAAAGAAAAAAATTCCATATCAATACTAGCTGCATTTTGGAATATTTTTAGGGACTTTAAAAAAAAAACTTGAAATGCTTTTCTAGTATTTTGTAATACTTTTTTTTTTAAATTTTCGAATAACATTTTATTTTTTCGTAGTATTCTTTTTCTTAATGTGATGGCAACAGTGGCAACTTGCCGCCACACTAAGAAGAATATTACAAAAAAAATAAAATGTAATTCGAAAATTACAAAAAAAAACTTATAAAAATACTAGAAAAGCGTTTCAAGTTTTTTTTAAAAGTCACTAAAAATATTCCAAAATGCAGATAGTATTGATAAGGTATTTTTTGTAATTTTAGAGTTAAATTTTATTTTTTCGTGGCACTTTTCTCCTTAAAGTGTTGGCAACACTGGCCCCATACCTTAATAATTTCGCTCTCCATGCGCGTCCCATCATCGTTTGCATTGGAGGTCACGTGATCCTCCACTATACTACTTTAACTATGATCTCTATGATTTCTCCCTTTCTAGAATCACAAAGATATGCGACCTCCACGCATAAAGTTCACTGCGTTTCTGCTTCCATTATTTAAAGAAATACATAGAAACATTGCTTTTTATTATGTTTCATTTCGCTGAAAGCACAAATCGCAATAAAACCGGAAACGTGTTATCTCACTTGAAACGTCGTCATTTTCAAGAGCGCCCAGCCCTTCTTTAAATCTTTTTTTTTTCCATAGGTGTTCTCTTGGCACTGAAATATTTATAAGAATTCGACCTTTTGTTCTGGAAAACCGCAAAGTGTGGTTCCTTTCCCTCTGTTTTTTTTTATGATGCACTCATGTGATGTTACGATATTCTTTTGGTGCTTTGTTACTACACTGCTCAAAACAATTAGGGGAGCACTTTTTAATTCCAACTTTAACTTCACTCCCAACTTTTTAATTTTTATCCTATAAATCTGAAATTTGTTAAATAAGTTCACTATGCATTCGAAATGAAATAGTAAAAAACAGGAGAAAAAATCTTAAGTTTTTAGTACTTAAATTTAAAGGAGGGGAAATGGAATAATAACTTTTTAATAAATTATAACAATAATTTTTTCAAACTTTTTTTGTTAAAAATAGTTGAAATATATTTTTAAACATCTAAAAAATGCAAGCATGAAAAATTTAGGGTCAATTTATTTTCTTAAACTGTTTTAAAGTGAAATTTATTTACCATATTTTTCATATTTTCATTTATATTAAAAAAAAATATTAAATTCTTCAAAATACGTTATTCTTCCACATAATGATGTATCTAACGATACATAAGTTGCGAATTAAACTTAGTCAGAAAAAAACCACAAGCTGATGATTCCCAATGGAATCATTGGGAACGAAAGGGTTTAAAACATGTGCTCCCCTAATTGTTTTGAGCAGTGTATATTTTTTCGTGTGGTAATTGATAAATTAAAAGAGAAAGTACTATAGGAGTACATGGGTAAACGAACTTAAGGACCTTTTTATTCGAGGAATATAAGAAAGAGCGAATGTTTTCTAGATTACTCTAAAAAATTAACAATTCTAACTTTTAAAATTGCTTAAAAATAATTGTTTCAGATGTTTGGCACAGTTACCTGGAGAAGTCTTCCATATAAAGGAAAACGCAAAAGCATTTTCATCTTGTGTCCCGAATAAAATTTTTGTTAATGGAAAGAGGGTAATATGCCAATATTGTTGCCACTCTTTAAACATTTTATTCGTAAAAAGTAAGCTTATATAAATTTTTAAAGGCAGAAAAATTTCTATTTCATTTACGAAATTTTCCAAATAAGTTTAGTGACTACTTACTGAAACACCATAGAAGCTGCTCGTATGCGTTCTGTTATTTAAACAAGTCAAAAAAAATATCACATCATTTTTTTTTAATTCTTGAATTATCAAATGTTTCAATGCTTTTATCATGCATAGTAAGTAATTAGTGCTGCGTAACCATTATCCACGCAAAGCTAAATAATAATTTGCATCTGTTATAATAGAATGTAGTGTAAATTAAGTTAAAAATAACGATGAGAGATACCTTTAAATGACAGAATAACTGTTTGAGGTGGTTTCTGAATATTAAATTCTATATTTTTAGTTAATTTTCGATACGATATACTCATATACTCTATGAAATTTCAGAATAAAAATTTTAAAAAATCTAAAGCAGTCAATTTTCGTTCTTTTAACTATTAGCGAAGATAGGATTTAGGTATTTAAATAATTATATGGTGGAACATTTAGGTAATTCGTATTATATACAATAAAACAATCATTTCGACCTTAGATAGATTTTTTAAATTGATATATAGAACGAACCATTATTTCTCTTTTTCTCAAGACTTTCTTAGGAAATCCAGCGGGGGATAAAACACCGCGGAGAGAGGGGGCAATGAAAGAATTTCCTGTCAGAAAAGAATTTTCATCAAGCTGACCTTTGACGTTATCTAGACTAGTTTTTATGAGATCCAGGTTAAGCTTATCCTTTTCTTCTGCTATATATATATATTATTAATCATTTCATTGTATTAAGTTATTGGTCATCAATACTTGTTTTAACTCTTTCATATAGTTTTTATAATCGCTCAACACATTTAGCAAATACCATTTATTTTCACAATTCATTCAAAAGCATCCTTGCAGGAATTGAATAACATGAGGAGAAATGCATTTGTGATACATTCATTGCGTTTTTTTGTTATTGTACCTATTATTGCCCAACTTGTCAGAATATGTTCGTAATAATAGAACTATTATAAAACATCGTGCAGGCTTTTAAAGTTCTTGGCCATCAATACTTATTTTAACTGATCCATGTCGTTTTTATAATCGCTCAACACATTTAGCAGTTACATTTATTTTCACAATTCATTCAAAAGCATCGTCGCAGGAATTGAATAAAATAAGGAGAAATACATTTGTGATACATTCACTGCATGTTTTTGTTATTGTACCTATTATTTCCCAACTTGTCAGAATATGTTCGTAATAATAGAACTATTATAAAATATCGTGCAAGCTTTTTTTTATGGAATTCGATACACGATTAAACATAAAAGATGTTATCAACAATTCAGGAACATAATCTTAAATTATCTCTCCCATGTTTCCTCCTGCTACAATTTACTCACAATATCAAAAGCGCTATATTTAATCCTTTTATCAAAGGTCACTGAAGAGAACGCAGAACATTAATGGAACTAGAATTCTTTCTGCCCTCCAGAATTAGAAGCCCAGAATATACCGACACTTAAAATTGCGTTCCATGACGTTTCCTCAAAAGGCCAGTGTGTTCGTCTACGAAACCCATTTGTGAGGAATATCGAACACAAAAGAACCTTTTTTCTTCGTTTTAATTGCCGTTTCCTCAATCGTCTGGTCAGTAAAGAAAGAATCCTTACGAACTGAAGTGGTTTCAACCTTTCGTGTGACACTAGTTTTTTTTTTCTTTTTCTCGTACAATATGGCTTTCTGGTTGAACAAGTTCTTTCTCCATTTTAAAAATAGTATCAAGTTTCACTTTTATTTAATAATAAATAAAAAAGTATCAAAGATGGCACGATTATTTCTTCAAAGAATTCTGTTCGTGCGGTTACAGTTTGTCAGCCATTGTGTTTGTGATAATGGTCCTTTTGTAAAATGCCATGTTCGCGCGCTTTTGAACTAATCTAGAAACATCCGAACAACACTTTCCATTCAAATAGTAAAGAGAAAGTACAAAAAAAAAACAATAATTAAATTGTTTCTCGTGAGTAGTAGCAATATTGAATGCATATATACAGTAACAGTAGATAATTAATAAATGGTTAACTCCATGAAAATGCGCCATGGACATCATTTTTTAAATTTCAACTTTTTTATTTTTAACAAAATCTACTCGTCAAAAAATCTTGACACCTTATTTTCTTTTTTTATACCTCAAAATAAACAGTTCGTAAAAAAATTCGAACATTAAATTTAAAATCTGAGTTAAATATAGAACATCAAAACTTTGTCATGTCTGTCACATTTGTCATGTCAGTCACGCTAATAAATATTTATAATATTTTATTATTTATAAATTTCTTAATTTTTTTTTCTGGTTGGCACATCAAAATCTCATATTGATTCTAAAAAAATTCTAGACTTGAAATGCATACCAGTTAAGAGAAAATGGTAATTATATAAGGTCACTCAAAATCTGTGTCTCAATTTTGTCATGTCAGTCACTTCATGTTTTAACCCAATTAATTTTAAGTATTTTCTCTTGAATGAAAATTTCAGCGTTTTTTATAACTAAGACCTTTATTTGCATCACCCCATGGTAATTTTTTAACAGTCAATTAACATTTAGTACTTTTTAAGAGCCAAGAAAGTTGTCTTATGTCATGTCTGTCACGAATGGAATTATCCAAATGTTACTTGCTTACTTTTTACCTTGGTATTTGAAAATAGGTGACTGAAATATACATAATATGAAATTCCAATATTTCTCGGAAACCGCTCAGAAATTTGAAATTTTGGTTTTGTCGTACGTATTTTTTTTACTAACATTAATAATGTTAGGGTGTTTTTAAAGTAAGTTCCGTTTTGACATAAAACAAAAACTTGCTTACTTTTCGGAAAATAATTAGATGCAGTTGAAAGCCTGTATTTTAATCTATATTTCAACATAATTTTCATTAATATTTCAGGCACTTGACACAAAGTCGTTGTGAATAGTTTAACGTATTATATATGTTTCATGAAAAAAAGTTCCATTTTGAAAAGAACTATTCAAGAAATCGTGTGTTAATTCTATTTAATTCAATTAATGGTTAGTTAATATTTAGTAAAATTTTATATTTCACAAAGTTTACAATTCAGTTTGAATGCTCTTTAATTAAATTAAAATTGGGGAAAAAAGTTTATGCGAGTGGTTCTAAGTGACAGTTCGTGTCACAATCCTACTTGTAACTTTATATTATCGATTCTCTTTCCCTATTAAAATTTAAACAGTGGTTCTAAAAAAATATGTTTTTGCAAAATCGGTGTTTAAAAATATTTTCTTGTACAACAATGAAAAAGCCAATAATGACAGAGAAACACTATATCAGATTTCACCATTCCAAGTTTTGCTTTTACGAATTACGTTGCACTTTAGAACTTATCCAGTAAAAATAAAATTTTAATGAAAAATTTCCGTTTTAAAAGTGATTGCAGGTTTAATATAATTTAAAAACAAGTTACTTGTTTGGTAAGATAATTATACAGTTGATTTTCACAATATTTTCACGAATTTATCAACCGCATCTGATTTAAAACTATATACGCACAATTTAATATTACAATATAACATAACTGATTTTTAATTATTTCTTTTTTCTAGCTTTTAAATTTTCTCTTTTATTTTTCCTTGCAGTGAGTAATGATAAAAGATTTAACCTTTAAATATTTACTACGAAACTCACTAAAGTAATCAAGGTTTATTTCATGAAACTGTTATAATTCACATAATTTCGAAAATAAAGCATCGATAAACAAGCAATGAGATATTTATATCATATTTTATGTGGTATTCACAAAGAAAAATACTTATACTCACTTTTTTTTTACTTGAGATAGAAAAAAATTACTATATGTTTATTACATTTTAGCTTACGAGCGATTTATTGAATCTGAATCAATATTGTTTTGTATAACTTAATTCGTTTTACATAAATTGTACAGGATTATGATCTTCAATTGTCTTATGTTTTGTACATTTAACTAAATAGTAAATACTAAAACAGAAAAAGCTCATTTTCGCCTAACAAAGTTTCTCGCCAAGCGTTAAAAGAAATGAAAATATATACTTTACGTATGGGAAAAAACAAGAAAGGCTTTTATACATTGTTAGAATTTAATGAATTAATGTTTATATAAGTAGTTCATTTTTTATTCGTATATTTAAGTTATTTTTTATTTGGCTTTGCAGTGTCTGTATCATGGAATCATTATCAAGTGTAAAAATCTTTCTACGAAGAATTCTTTTCAAATATCCTCATATTGAGGATAAACATAAAGCAATAAACGGGAAAACTTTCTGTGAACAGTTCATATTCTAGCAAGCTGCGAAATAGTATACCAGAATAGTATTATCGAGATATGCTCAAGCAGCAACATAATACGAGTTACTATCAAGATAAGATATTGGTGGTGTAAGGGGTTGGTTGGTGGGAACCTTTTTATGAATCTTTTTCATATTCAAGAAAGCTGTAAAATAGTATGACAGATATACTATCAAGTTAAGCTGAAGCAGCAAAATAGTACTAAATACTATCAAGACATGATTACGGTGGAGTAAGGGGTTGGTTGGTGGGAACACTTTTATGAATCTTCTTCATATTCAAGAACGCTGTAAAATAGTATGACAGATACTATCAAGTGAAGCTGAAGCAGCAAAATAGTACTAAATACTATCAAGACATGATTACGGTGGAGTAAGGGGTTGGTTGGCGGGAACCTTTTTATGAATCTTCTTCATATTCAAGAAAGCTGTAAAATAGTATGACAGATACTATCAAGTGAAGCTGAAGCAGCAAAATAGTACTAAATACTATCAAGACATGATTACGGTGGAGTAAGGGGTTGGTTGGTGGGAACACTTTTATGAATCTTCTTTATATTCAAGAAAGCTGTAAAATAGTATGACAGATACTATCAAGTGAAGCTGAAGCAGCAAAATAGTACTAAATACTATCAAGACATGATTACGGTGGAGTAAGGGGTTGGTTGGCGGGAACCTCTTTATGAATCTTCTTTATATTCAAGAAAGCTGTAAAATAGTATGCCAGATACTATCAAGTTAAGCTGAAGCAGCAAAATAGTACTAAATACTATCAAGACATGATTACGGTGGAGTAAGGGGTTGGTTGGTGGGAACACTTTTATGAATCTTCTTCATATTCAAGAACGCTGTAAAATAGTATGACAGATACTATCAAGTGAAGCTGAAGCAGCAAAATAGTACTAAATACTATCAAGACATGATTACGGTGGAGTAAGGGGTTGGTTGGCGGGAACCTTTTTATGAATCTTCTTCATATTCAAGAAATCTGTAAAATAGTATGACAGATACTATCAAGTGAAGCTGAAGCAGCAAAATAGTACTAAATACTATCAACACATGATTACGGTGGAGTAAGGGGTTGGATGGCGGGAACCTCTTTATGAATCTTTTTCTCAAGAAAGCTGTAAAATAGTATGCCAGATACTATAAAGACATGACTACGGTGGAGTAAGGGGTTGGTTGGCGGGAATCTGTTTATGAATCTTCTTCATATTCAAGAAAGCTGTAAAATAGTATGCCAGATACTATCAAGTTAAGCTGAAGCTGCAAAATAGTACTAAATACTATCAAGACATGATTGCGGTGGAGTAAGGGGTTGGTTGGCGGGAACCTCTTTATGAATCTTCTTCATATTCAAGAAAGCTGTAAAATAGTATGACAGATACTATCAAGTGAAGCTGAAGCAGTAAAATAGTACTAAATACTATCAAGACATGATTACGGTGGAGTTAAGGGGTTGGTTGGCGGGAACCTTTTTATGAATCTTCTTCATATTCAAGAAAGCTGTAAAATAGTATGACAGATACTATCAAGTGAAGCTGAAGCAGCAAAATAGTACTAAATACTATCAAGACATGATTACGGTGGAGTAAGGGGTTGGTTGGCGGGAACCTTTTTATGAATCTTCTTCATATTCAAGAAAGCTGTAAAATAGTATGACAGATACTATCAAGTGAAGCTGAAGCAGCAAAATAGTACTAAATACTATCAAGACATGATTACGGTGGAGTAAGGGGTTGGTTGGCGGGAACCTTTTTATGAATCTTCTTCATATTCAAGGAGGCTGTAAAATAGTATGACAGATACTATCAAGTTAAGCTGAAGCAGCAAAATAGTACTAAATACTATCAAGACATGATTACGGTGGAGTAAGGGGTTGGTTGGCGGGGAACTTTTTATGAATGTTGGTCACATCAAAGACGAACTATGTATAAATTTTCTTTGAATAAAAATAATAATTTAAATTTATTGTTGTTGATTGAATAATTGAAACACATAATTTAAATAAAACTGCTAAATTTACACATGTAACGCAATTTTTATGCAGTTTGAAAATAGATGGTTCAAAAAGATCTCTTGTTTTACATGTGCCCTTAAAAAGTACCGAATGGTTAGGCAGGCTATACTCTCTTACCAAATCCACAAATGAATTATCATAAAATGCTTTAACAAACATCCAATATCAAAATACGCAATGACGTAAAATACGCAAATATTAATTAAAAGCAATTCTTTTCGGTATTTGTTTTTATCAAAACAAAGAAGGAAAATTTGTGGTGTTACAATGTTATTTCAATCATTTTGAATATTTTAGTTAATCCGTTCTTTCAAGCTGAGTTTTGTGTATAATAACTGTTTAAATACTTACTTGAAATTTAAAACTACTATTTAATTTTTTAATTGATTTTTGATATTTTGGGCCATTTAATTTTATTTAAATAAAGTAATATACATATGCTGCATTTTAACCAATTTTTAGTAATGGCGTCTATTTCTCTCAAACGCATTTACTGTGAGTTTTAGCTGTCTGGCTGCGGAATTGTAGGACATAAATAGTTTTCAAGCAGGATTTTGTAAACGCAATAGCTACACTCTAAAAAATGAATGCTCAAAAACGACGAAAATTTCCTTAATTTTGACGATTCCGTTACTGGCAAATGCTCCGAGTTTTCGTTTCCTCAAAGTGAGGAAATTTGAATCGTCATTTTTATGAGGATTTGAATGTCGTCTAATCTAAAGAAATACATCGTCATTTTCGATCACGTGAGTACAACAATGATATTCAGTTTCCTCAAAATCAAGATACAGAATCGTCATATCACGATCGTAAAAGTGAGGATTTGCGTTTACTCAAAAGTCACGCGATAGTTTGACGAAACAATCCTCAAAATTAACGAAATGAGGCTTGAGGATTCATGAATCTTCAAAAATGAAAGTGTTATGTCTGAGAGTGTATTATTATTTTCTTGCTTACCTAAAGTCAATTTTTAGTAAAGGTTTTAAACACAGAATATCCATTTTTGTAAAATTTTCGCATGGCAGCAACACAGTTGACATTTTTTTTAAAGTTTTTGGTACAGATTTTTCCACTCGTAGCTAGGGCAATAACGCTTGTTTTTAAAGAGTAAACACTTACGTAATTGTTGATTTTGCTTTAAAAAACTACTTATGCAATTTAATTTTTACAATATTAATGGTTTATTGGAACAAAAAAATTTAAATAATTGCTTTTTAAAAAAAACTATTATGACCACTGATTTTTCAACCAGCGACATCGAACGAAAATATAACTATATAAACACAACTGGACTTAAAAACACTAAAATAACTGGTTTTTAAATATATGGGGAGAAATTCTGGAAAAAACTTTTTCAGGTTATTTTCGGGTCTATTTCTTCAAAATATAATATAAGCCTCAAATTATTTATTTTATAAATAACATAACCAAGTTACTAAATTTCGATAATTAGTAAACAACGCTAAGTAATTATAAACAATCACCATTGAAACCAAGAAAATAAGTAGCCAAATATTTAGGATGGAAGTAAGTTAATATTTTCTTTCCTTACTTTGATTCGACATTATTGCGAAATGTAATAGTTATGTATGCTCAATGTAAAGTCTAAATAAGTATACCATGCGGAGACATGAAAACTGCATATTACGTAAGACGTCACACGTAAGAATAAACACTATTGGAAAAATACGTACTAAAATATATTATATTATGAATAAACTTACATGAATAAGAATCCGGCCAATTTTCAAGAGATCTCCTTGACAACCTTCTATAGCTTGAATGTACACTCTTAAAACAAACGAGTGAATTTAACTCAGTCTGAGTTAATTTTCACTCTTTTCAGTGTCGAAAATGCACTTATCCTATTGGAGTGGATTTCACTCTTTTGTTTGGTTAAAATTCCGACAGGATCACTCCAAACGAGTGATTTTAACTCAGTCTGAGTTAATTTTCACTCCTTTCCAGTGTCGAAAATGCACTTCTCCGATATGAGTGGATTTCACTCTTTTGTTTTAAGAGTGTAAATAAGATCTTTCGTTCTTGTGTTGATGCTGTGTATAAAATCCAAGGCTTTCTGCAAGTCAGCCGCGTTTTCGTTTAAACGGGAAGAGTACTTTATGATCTCCTGAAATTAGTTTGTGCATAGTTAATAATATGTATGGGGAACTTAAGTCAGGGGCCGGATTTCTAAATAGCCTGCGCACGATGTAGCCTACACTCTTAAAACAAAAGAGTGAAATCCACTCATATAGGAGAAGTGCATTTTCGACACAGGAAAGGAGTGAAAATTAACTCAGTATGAGTAAAAATCACTCGTTTGGAGTTATCCTGTCGGAGTTTTAACTAAACAAAAGAGTGAAATCCACTCCAATAGGATAAGTGCATTTTCGACACTGAAAAGAGTGAACATTAATTCAGACTGAGTTAAATTCACTCGTTTGTTTTAAGAGTGTAGAGCGGCGAATTTTTACGGGCGGTAAATTTTACGACCAATCAAAAGCGGCATTCGGCATACCTAAAATTATTATAATGATACGAATATTTTTAAGAAAGAAAACAAATAATTTACATTAATGCGTAAAAAGTAAACGTATATATAGCACTAAAATGTCGTGGCAAACGTTGTAGCTGCGAGGGCAATTGCATCCTTTCCTCTCGGATTTCGAAGTTGAAAGAAAAATACTACATCAGTTTAAAAAAAAAAAAAATTCGATTATTTCGCTTTCTCATTTAGAGTGCAAAGGTAAATAGATTATTCTAATTGTAGAAAGATAATAAATAGTCAAGGAAACTATATTGGGTAATGGCGCAAATCATTAAATCCGGATAATAATAATAAATAATAATAATTTATTTATTATGTTCAAATAAAAAACAACCTTTATAAGAAAGGATTTGTTCAGTTGCTAGACGCGACGCCATAACTTATGACTAACATAAGGCTCTCTAGGAATGTTTCAGCTGATGTAATGTTCTCTTGTTTTCATTTTTTTTTGTACTGAGATTTCATTGATTGTTTCGATTTTATTCTCAAAATGAACCTATTCTTCGTCTGCTTCGTCAACCTGCAATTTGTTTTTGTCGATAATCGATGCTGAAGTAGATAAAAAGACCCTTTTCTTTGTATGCAAGCTTTCTTTAATAAATGATTTGAACAACCAACAGCACAGCAAGAAGTTGACATTTTAAAAATGAACAACCAAAATATTCTTAGAAAACTCACTTTCGATTACCAAAACAAAAATAATTCGAGAAATATGAAAACAATACCGAGGAGCTGTTGTCACCTAGACCACTGCCTAGACGTGAAACAACCTATTGGCTTATTTCAGGTTACGTATTCCTTCCAGTTTCTTTCATCGGCTTCCATTTCTTTCAATCGGTGTTCCGTTCCAATGTGACATTTATTCCCTAGTCAAACCAAACCAAGCTATTAAAAATATTGAATTGTGAAGTCAAACAACTCAACCCCAAATATTCCCTGAAAATAAATAAACAATATGGCAGCCTCCATGAGGCTTGTTTTGAACACCGCTGAATCTGTCATAAAAAGGGTTCCTAAATATGAAATTGGGAATTTTACTCCCATATCATCAAAAAATAATTATAATAGGCGTAGACTTTCCACAAAGAATTTTGATTCATTTAAATATTGTATAGATTCTGTTCGGTAAGTTATAAGACTATAACTTTAAACAAGAAAAAGACAAAATATTATATTTTTAAATTTATACGAGTCTAATTTTACTTTTGTGCACCAAATTTGCAAAGCATTAATTGCATGAAATTAGCTTTTTTTTTTTAAAAGCAAAATACCTAAAGTTTTCTCATTAAAAAACGCACTATATACTTAATTGTATTATTTTTATTCCAGTAAATATGACTATGAAAATTATTTATGTACACTGCTCCTACCAGAACCTCTTAGGTCATCTGCATTTGTTATTAGGGCCTTCAATGTGGAAATATCTCAGGTATAAAGGAATTTAATATTTACGGATTGTAACATACTTTACTGAATTGTTATTTGACAACTATTACATTGAGTGTCCAATTGTGTAAATATATTTCTTGTATACTATTTTACCAAAGTTGAGTTTTCAAAAAATTTGATGAATGAGTTATATTTGGTTTAACTCCAGGTTTTTCAATATCTAAAACTTATTAAAAACTTTAAACAAAAATTGGAACAGCCTTGTTTTGGTAACCATTAATTTGGGGATTTGAGTTATTATGATACCAAGCAATAAAAATGTCGTATTAAACTAAAGAATTGTGGCTAGATATTTTACGCCAAATTTGGAAACCCTGACTATTGGTATTATGGCAACCTTTGGCAAAATTAGCAATGGGAAAGTTTCTTATTATGTTACGTTCTCCCTACTGCGGTCATTCATTAGTTGACTAGGCATGCGCCGGGGTTTGTTGTCATTTGATCTGGCTAGATTTTTTTAGGATGCCAAATCCGGCCTTGAAATTAACCCAAATGGAAAGAAAGAGTTTCCAAAGCTTGTATTGTGACGGGAGGGACTATAACAACAAAGGTTCATAAATTATGTTTCCCCAAACTGTTCAAGCACATCCTTTGTTTCCTGTTTCGGGCATTACCAATCCTTTGGAATTTTCTGTATTATGATTATATGATTCAAATTTATAAAATCTTCATCGGTAATGCAGTTGATAATGGTAAGTTAAGTTTATCGTACTGACTTGGTATTTACGTGGAGAAATTCAGAATAGTTTTGGATCACAAACTGGTCAACAGTTTTTTTTTAATTGTTTTAAAATCTTTTTTAGGTTAGAGATTCTGTATCAACATCATCAATTGGGGAGATGAGAATGCAGTTTTGGAAGGACTCTGTTGAAAGGATATTTGCTGTAGGTGAACTACAAATGTATATGATAACCGTAACAAAAAAAATTCACTGTATTCTTTAAGTGTTGACAATATCTTTAAAAAATTGATATTGAAATGCAATATTATCTCAATTTTACATTGCATTGGTTGTGGCATTGTCTTGATTTGGTCCAAAATATCGATAAATAGCCTTTGTGTAGGTCTAGTGTAACAATTTTTAATCTATGCTTTCCTAAAATATATTAGAAAATTTAGGGTTATTGCCATATTTTTAATTGAAACGGTAAAAAAAAAGTCCCATAATTTGTTTCAAAATTGACTTTTAAAATTAAAAAATCACAAATTATTTTAAATGTTAAAATTTCTACATTTTTTATTATTAAATCTTTATCTCTATAGGGTAATCCACCAGAACAACCAGTAGCGCAAGAGGTAGCAAAGGTTTGTACTTCTTTGCTTTTATATTTTTAAATGAGCTCTGAAATTATAAGATTATTTTAGAAATTACCTACTAAATTAATTTCTTTAAGTTTTAGTTATATGAAATTTTTATTCATTTGAAATTTAAAGAAATGTAAAAACTGAATTTTTATTCATTTTTCAAAAAAATTATTTCGGAGTATAAATGCTTAGAAAATTACTTAATGTTGCAATGTCATGAAATTAAAACTAAAGCTGATATAAATAATTCTGATTGCTTATCTCACTAAAAATATTGATAATGTTAATTCTTTAATAAGATTCATGTTTTAATTAAACAAATTTTATGTATTTGTTTAACTTATTTTTTTTTTCAGGTGCTAAGCACAGTTAAGTTATCAAAGACTTGGTTCCAACGTTTGATCTCTAGTCGAGTAAGCTGAACTTGTTTATTGTCATGGTATTTATTTTTAGCCATTTTATAACCAGAATTTGCTTCAAAAAAGTTCTTACATTTTCAATCAAATACTGGAATATCCATGTACCATTTCCTACTTTGACTTAGCAACTACAAAATTTGGATGTGTATTAATTTTTTACAAAATTATTATAACAGATGATAATAGAGTTTAGGTATTATTTCCTTTCCCCGGGGGAAATCGATAAAGGTACCAAACTTGAATAACCGTTGCCAAGCAGAATATTTCCAATGTTAACTTTTATCTGTGCATACTGTGTTTTGATACCAGAAATGCTGATTATCGCCAAAGATTCTGTTTGCCGAGATTTGCTATTGAGAAATGGAAAACTACCTGCTTTTAGATACAATACAGTGAGGAAAGGTAGTTTTAATTTATTAATTTTACTTAAAAAATATTATGATTGTGTGTATATGGATATTATTGATTGTAGTGTAGTAGTTTAAGTCGAAAGTTTATTTTGTGTGTTATTATTTAAAAACTAAACCAAAAACCCATGATTTAATGTAGTGTGGTCAATATTATGACGCATGAAAATAATTTATATTTGCTCTGGCTTTACGGTATATAAAACTATAAAACAATACATTATATTTCAACTCCAAAAAGACTGTAAACTTCCGAAATTGCATCTTTACAGAATTTTTTAAGCAAAGTTAAAATTTGAATAATCTAGTTGTATATTGTAGTAATCTCTAATGCATTGCAATTGAAGAGCTTAGTAGAAGAATAGGCTAAATAACAAAAAAAGTGAAAGACGTGCTTGAAGATTTTAGTTTGCATGTAGATCTGTTAAAAACGGTACTTGCAAACCGTAAAAAATATACTAAACTTAAATTTTATGAAAAAGGTGAAACGTGTCAGGAGTCAGTTCATTAACACAAAAATTTAAATTTTTTCAAAAAAGTAACTTAGCATGTTCTTCCAATAAGCTCTTCAATTGTCTTTTCAATTTTTATTTAGTTATATTTTTTTTATATCCAGTTTCCTTTTATTTTTTGTTGTTTGATTGCCCTACTTAACTTATTTATAATTTTATAGGAAAACCTGCTACATGATAAACCATTCCTTTCAGCAAAAGAATTAGAAAACTACTGTGATCACTCCGTTGTTTCTGTCTACTTTTTACTCTTACAAGCTGCAGGTAAATGTCAACCATGCTTTGGAAGTTGTTTTTATCCAAAAATACAAATATATTGAAATATTTTAAACTATGTTTTAGTATTACCCATAGACCTGGAATACATTTCTTGAAGTCTCACTTTTTAATTTCAAACTTTGATTGTAGTGATAAAATGTCTTTTATATAGTACAATATTTAATTGCATTTAATTTTGCTTTTGTTTATTTTTCATAAGTGATACTTGTATTTCTTTTTAAGATTTACCTATAACTTGTAAATTTTTCTTATATTATTTTTTTAAAGAAAGAGGTTAAATATTAATTCCTGTGAAATTCTGAAGAACATGATTGCAATTAGCTTAAACTCCAGCTTTTCAAAAATTGTTATTTAATTGTTTATTCCATAAAATCTAAAATCATTTATATCATTATAAGTTTACAAAGTCCCATTTTTTTTAGTCCCTTGTGTTGTATAACCTAGTTCTACTTAACATTTCAAAGTTATTACCAATCAAATACATTATAAATATTTTTTTGAATCCAATTTAAATTGTTATAACTCATTAATTCGTGTGTATTTTTTTTTTTTTTGAGGTTTATCAAATGTACAGTGTGACCATGCTGCAAGTCATGTTGGTAAATCTCAAGGTATTTCCAATTTCCTCCGAGGAATCCCTTTCAATGCATCTAAGAGAAGGCTGTTTCTTCCTTTAGAAATCATGAGCAAAGTAATCATATTAATTATTTTTATTATTAATAAGTTTAGTATGCTTAATACTCAATTTTAAATTTTAATAAATAACTTGCAATATCTGAGGTAAATGAAGTGGGACTGAAGTATTTCTTAAAACATATTTACAACAGCAATAAATAAGGATGTATTGTATTGTGTTACTTTGCCCAAGTATAAAATTTGTTTAAATTCTTTTTTAGCTGTAGTATTAAAAAATAGAACTATCCTTGTTATGATATTGTCATTATTTCTTTTACAAACTCAATAAAATAGTTTTGAAAAAAAAAATATCAATCCTTTCAAAAACAGCACTGTTTTTAAAAGGCTTGAATTTTAAAAGCAAAAATGTTTTTCATTATTTTTACTTGTATAATACCTGAAGTAACACAATGATCTAGCTTCCAGCAGTAATCTGTTTAATTTATTCATTCAAAATAGCAGGTTTATTTAAAATGCAGGATATATTTCATGCTTATGGGTAATTTAAAATCTTATAATCTTGAACTGTTCCATTACGTTTTATTGTTAGATATTTTTTTCTTCTAAAAAGCATAATCATATATTCAAATTATTTCAGCATAAAATATCCCAAGAAGGGTTATTACATGGAGATGAAAAGGCAAAACTTCAAGATGCTGTTTTCGAAATCTCCTCACTTGCTCATGAACATTTACTTTTGGTAAGTTCTAAAATTTACTTTGAATTTCCTCAGCAAATATTTTTATTTTTGTCAAAATCTGTAACATAATATAATACTATGCGTAATGCTATATTTAAAAGTATACTGCCCATTGGTTAATATTCATTAGCCGCCCCTCCTATAATTGACTTAGTTAGGTACAGTAATTTTTGTGATTGTATACAAAAAGCCGGAAAGCGGGGTTAGAAAAATCTTTTGCTGGACTTCCAAGTAAAAATTTAAATTGAGTAAAGTATAATTTTCCAATATGCCTGAAAGAGCAAGTAAAACTTTCAGTTTTTGTTGAGAACTTTGCTAATTATTTTTGAAAATACTTCATTGTTGTTGTAGATAATTGTACTATTTTCAATTTAAAATATGACATATCATTAATCTGCATAGATAGGAAATTATTTTTGGTACATATTTAAGAAATATCTTTATAAAATAATGTTTGGCAAGTAAAATTTTTGGCCATGCAAGTATTTTTTTTAACAACTTGCTGACCAGGCAAGTAAAACTTTTCATATTTTTCTAATCCTGGGAGATAAAGTTAATTGGTGTGTTCATCTTTCTTTTAAACATAATTTATTTAAATTGAATATAACTACAATTTAATCATTTGCATATTATCTTTAACTTTTAAATTGTCAAATTGTCACCCAATGTTTTACTTACAGCTATTTAATTGTAACACTGTTTGACTTATTAATCAATAAAAATCTTCAGTGGACTCTTCATTTATTAATCCTGTTAGTAAAAAAGGCCCTTTTCCAATATTTTATAAATAAGATTTTAATACATTATTTCTATATTTTTATTCATTAATTGAATTCCTTGTGGAAGAATACAATACTGACAATGAATGAAAGGGTCATGTTCACAAGGAAAATTTCCACAGATGCTACTTCTTACCGTAAACTATTAAAATAAAATAGAGTGGTTGGTAATTCTTGTTATGGACATAATCCCTCTTTACACTTAGCAATTTAATTAAAATGTACTTGACTTTATTGAAGAACTCGACTTTTTCTATATTGTGTTTTCTGTATTGCTGATTGCAGTTAAACACTGCATTTTTTTTTCTACCGATAGCTAATGAATATTTTTTATTGTTTGCAGGCAAGAAAGCTTAGTAAAGAAGTTTCTAAAGAAGCTAGGAAAATATTTCTACCTCTGGTATGTTTATATTTTAATCAAATTTTGAATTTTCATGTGAGTACACATATAAAGCACTTTATAATTGACTTAATAGTTTACCAAAAGTTTTTTTGTTATGAACACAACATAAGTTTTCATTGAATATGAATGAATTGTTTTTGTAAATATTTTTTATTATTGTGACACATATAACAAGAAAAAAAGATTTGTTTATGTTAAACCATGTTGCTAATAGTTCTTTTATTGATTAGATGATATTTTAAGAGCTTCTCTCACATACCAAATTAATCGTGATATTGTTCCAAAATTTACACAATGTAGGTATATCCAATTTTTTTCATTTATATATTACTCATTTCTTAATTTATAATGTTATTTTATTATTTATCAACCAGATTTTAAGTTAAAATGGCATTAAAAAGTGATAGAGGAGCCTCTACATAAACATGTTATTCAACTACATGTATTTCTTATAAGTTTTGAAATAGAAATTAAAAACTTTATCAAGCTGATCAAACCATGTGATCTGACAAACTGTTACCCTAGCAATTCTTTTTAAACCAAACTTATGGTTAGGCTAAAAGTTATAGCCCATTGTTAGGCTTAGCACCGTAAACTTAAAAGTAAAATTGCTCTAATGCATAATATCTTAATAAAGATTGCTTACAGAACAAATCTCCAAAATACTAAACTCATAGTACTGTTTATGCTTTAAAACTTTTCTATTGACAATTATGTTGTAAAATGAATACAATTTTAGATATAAAACCGATAGTTTGACTATGTTGGAAGTGGATAAGTGTGAATTAGTCTCTGAATGTCATAAGAATTCTGTATTGGGATTCAATAATGGTTTTGTTCTCTAGAAATAAGATGTGGGCAGGGCCGTATTTATAAATTATCTAAGTAGGCTGTATCATAGATCGGCAAATTTTTTTTGGGGAAGCAAATTTTACGACCAATTAAAGTGGCATTCAGTATTAAAAAAATTATAACGATACGAATATTTTTAGAAAGAAAACAAATATTTTACATTTATGCGTAAATGTTCACATAGTACAATATTTCATCGTAAACATGATCGCTGCGAGGGCTATTGCACCTCCTCTTCCCAGATTTAGAAGTTGAAAAAAAAATAGTAAAACAGTCTTTAAAAAATTCAACTATTTTGCTTTCGATTTAGTGTGCAAAGGCACATAGATGTTTCTAATATGTGTATCTATTTAAAACAGCATATATGCCACCCTAATTTGCAGCTAACAAGGTACCTCTCTTTGAAGGGGGTGTAATATTATGACGGGCAACAAATCAATCATAGCTTGCAGGCGGCAAGTCTTTAAATACGGTGTGGGGAATGTACTAAAGGACAGGATTGGAAATAACCCTTTCACTGTTTTTTTCTTGAAAAATAACCCTATTTTCAGAAAACTCCCTAATCCATAATTTCTCTACTTTGACAGTTATATGGTGTCAATCTACTAAACTTCTAAACAGAAATCATTGCAATTCAGTTAAAAAATTATAAAAGGCATAAAATGCCACCCAAAATCACTTCATCAAAACTTGAAACTCATAAGTGGTTACAATTGTTTTATAGTAACTATTTTAAATAATATTTTACTAGTAGAAAAAGAAAACTGTAGATGTGTTACTCTTATATTTGAAAAGATATGAAGGATGTGCTTTGTCCAAAAATATTATGTGTATTTATGGGTCACTAATATTCAGATAGTAATAGTTACAATACTTATATTTCCTTATGTGTTTTATGTTAAGCATACATACCAATTTAGTCTAAGTTGATGAATTGGTTTAGTTTTCAAGAAGTCGTTATTGTTGTTGAAGGTTTTAGGCAAGAGTTTTATAATTAAAACAAAATAATTAATTTTGGAAACTAGTCCGGTGAAGCCTACCATTTAAGATTTTTATTTTTAAAAAGTTCAACTAAAATGTTATTATAATATTTATTGTTTTGTTAATCTCCTTTTCAAAAATCAAAAAAAAATATTTAAATTATTAAAATTGTGTATTTAATGCATAGTATTTTTGAAATGGTGGATAAAGGTAGTTTTGTTTTGTTACTCATTAGATATATTGTTCCTTTTTTCCCCTTTTTTTCTATACTACTACTGGCGAATAAAAGAAATCAACATCATAACCAAAACGCAGTACTTCGGAATTTTTCTTGCTAATTATAAACTATAGTTGTCACACATCAGTTAAAAATTTCCAAAAAGTCTTGATTTTATCCAAAATATGATTTTGACAATGCATAAAAAGTGCTTGACATAAGATTTCATGCTTTTGGAGATTTTTCAAAGGATGGCAAAGGAAGTTTGATTAGATTTCTAAATTTTTTTTCTTGTAAGAACTAGTAGAACAGCTTAAATGCAGAATAAATTTTGAATTTGTACCTATACCGATTTGTAAACTATACATACTACTGTAGACGCCGCTTAATGTGATCACATCAAGACGAACGTGATCTGATAACAATAACCGATTGATTACAATATACGAAAAAAAAGTTAAACTAAAAAATGATTTGCACATGCAGTTAAGAGAAGTAATCCATTCCCAACGCCAGAGGATAGAAAGTCTACTGACATAATGGCCTCTACCTTGTTAAGGTAGGCAGGTGGCCCTCATTGTGTTCTGTATGTGTCGTATTCACATAGTGCTATGGTATTTTACAATGCTTCGTTTGGAAAGTTTCAGGAAACACTGTAAACAAAAAGTTTTCTTCTTGTTTTCATTGATTTCAGGAAAATAAAATTTACATATAAACTGATAACAATAAACGATAATTTTCAATGTATTTTGATTTTAGCGGACGGGAATAAGCGACTTTATAACATTAAACGATTGATAACATTAACCGTGATCACATTGAGCTGCGTCTACTGTACTTGAAATATGGTTGTGAGAAATAGCATTTAAAGACAAACATGACCTAACATTTTACATCAAGAGTATTGTGCTTTTATCAGAAGTCTTGCACTGCTCACTTACTGACAATATAAGTTTTATGAGTGTAAATTATGTCCTTAGATTTTTTTTTAAATCCTGTTTGCAAGGTACATTCAAGAAACAGTAAAAACTATGCATAAAACATGAAGAGTGTTAAAATTACATACAAATCTGAATTTTTAAATATATTTAAACAACCCTATTAAGATAAAAATTGATGATAATTTTGCCTATAATTAATTATTTTAAAAAAATTCAATGGTAAGTACTAAATTTTACCTGTTATTGTATCTTAAATAATAAAAGTTGTATTTTGGTTGGTGTTGAAAAATTAAATATGAATCTAACTCCTGAGAAAATCATAAAAAAATCATAAAGACAGTGTCTCAAATTAATGCACAAATAAAATTTGTACAATACTATGCCTTAAAACCATTTAGGTACATCATCCATTAAATAAAAATAGATTCATAAATATTCCCCAAAATGTAAATGACATAATTATAAATACCTATAAATTATAAGTTCAGCTATAAATGTAATTACAGGCTTTCTTTAAAATGCAATGCATTGCTTTGTTAACCATTCATGGCTAGTTAAAGTTTGTAAGGATTTGTTGTTTAAGAATTGATAGAATTGAAGTTTTATTTAGGGAAAAAATCTCTGTTTTAAAAGAATAAATACTCGTTTTGAAAGAATTGCAAAGTAGTTGAAGAAATTTATGAACTTTTCTCGTGCTTTCTGGACTTGCAGTTTACTCTTAGAGGCTAGAAGCAGAAAAGAAGGTCCAACACTATACTCCTTCTAACTGCAATGCAAACTTTGAGGGCACTTTTCACCCATCCCCTCGTATGGTTTTCCAAAACAAAACTGCATGAGCATCGCTTTTTTTTCAATATTTCAACGTTACTTGGGTGTTAACTGGGTTTGAATTGTTAAAATCACAATTATTTAAGATCACTTAGTTCTTATATGGGTCTTAGCTCACAGTTTTTTTGGCCGGGAAAAAGCTTTCAGTTCATCTTAAGCAAAAAGTTCATGATAAGCGAATTCTCATTAATAATGTTCGATTGTAATTACCAATTAATAGCAGAATAGAAATAATGTAAATCTTCAGTGAGATTTTGCATAGTAAAATCAAAACAATATATAAAGTGTACTTTTGTTGTTTCTCTATTTGACTGTGAAATATAATTTTTAACTCCAGTGTTAAACTCATTACAAGTACTAAAAATACACATTTTTTAACATGAATATTTAAATTTTATCATATACATAATATAAAATGTATTAACATCTGTATCGCCAAAATATATACCTAACTGTATTTTTTAATAATTTTTTAAAAAGATTTTGTGTTAAGTTATAATTTACTTTTACTTTAAAACTATTTGGCGTAATAAATTTTTATTGCACAATTCTTTGAAACTTTATATCCAAGTTTTCATTGAAACAGCATTTTTGTCTCAGCATAACAATCCGTAAATAATGCAAACCAATACAAGATTTTTTTTAATTGAAATCATCTGTTTTGATAAGCAAATAAAAAATTACTCTGCTAGCTCTGAAATGACCCAAAGATTTTCGGAAATTTAAGCTTAATTTCCAATGCTCACAACAAATCCTGGATGTTTAGCAACCCTATTCAAGCTACTAGCATTAACAAAAAGAAATTAGAAAGCATTTACAATTAATCTCGCAGTGGAGCATGAAACAAAAGGTAGGTTTCGCATTGTCTTTGGAAAACTGTGCGAGGGAAAAGCAGGAAAAATGTCCTTCAAGCTTGAGTTGTGATCGGCTATATTTTAACATAGTTTTGTTAGTGTGTTTCCTTACCCTAAAACCTTTAGTTTTAAAAGTTGATTGAATATTCTTTAAATGAGGCTTAAGCAGTTTTAATGAATAAAAAATACAATACACTTAATTGTCGAAATAAGCATTTCTTTAAGTTTATCTGAAGGTTGTTATCAAAATTATCATTATATTCTAACATTTTTGTATCATTTAAAATGTGCACAGTTTTCATTGGTGATTAACTGGCAAAGGGAGAAAATCATAATTACATTTTACCGATTCACATTTTCTCTGAAAAACACATCTGTTACAAACAATTTATAAAGCTCTACTATAAGTATAATTAAATACTAAAATTGTTTTAACCTTTGATTACCCAATAAATTGTCCGCTGTCTTGGTCTGTCCGTAATAATTCACAAACTCCCGTCCTGTTAAGTAGTGTTAATGAATGAAAAATACAATGCACTAATTGTCTAAATATGCACTTATTTAATTTATCTGAAGATTATAATTAATAAAAAATATCAATATAATATTGTAACATTTCTGTATCCTTTAAAATATGCATATTTTTCATTGGTGATTCAGACAAGGGGCTAAAATTGGAATTAAATTGTACAATTTTATATTTCTATTAAAAAATACATCTATTACAATTTATAAAACTATACAGCAAGTATAATTAGAATTAAATTTGTTTCAATCTTTGATTTTGAAAACATTTCAGACACCAACAGTTAGTGCAATAGATTTTATAGTAATCTAGTTACAATATTTTAATACCTTTTTTAATTATTTTTAAATAAGCATTTATAAACAACAAATGCACAAGGTGCAGCTACTAACACAATTGCCATATCATAACCACCGATTTCTACAACCATGACTTTTTCTTCGCCTTCTCAAACTTCATCATCTGCATGCTAATCGCACTCGCAATCTGCTCCGCTGTTTTAGTCAGTCCATAATAATCCACAAATTCCCCATCTGGATCCACCAAATACGTAATAATAGTATGATCCACTATATAGTCATCATCCACATCTTTCGGCCCAGCGCTGTAGTACACCCGATACGCTCTAGTGGGATCGCTTTCTTTTGATCCCAATTATTTTTGGGGAGAATGTCTTTATGTATTTGGCAACAGAATCTGTGCTCTCCTAATCCATTACTTTGGGTTGATTTAATTTTTTTTAAAAATGAAACTGTTAATTAAGTGTATTGCATTTTTCATTCATTGTCTAAATATGCATTTATTTAAATGTATCTGGAGATTGTAATAAAAATATCTTTATAATATTCTAACATTTCTGTCCCTTAAAATATGCATATTTTTCGTTGGTGATTCAGACAAGCGAGCAAATCAGAATTAAATTGTACCAATTTATATTTTTAATAAAACACACTTCTATTTCAAATAATTTTATAAAATTATACTAAACTTAATTACAATTAAATTTATTTTTATCCTTGATTTTCCAGTAAAACATTTTAGACACCAATAGTGCAATAGATTTTATAATAATTGAGTTATAATATTTTAATACCTTTTATAATTATTTTCAAATCAGCATTTATAAACAACAAATGCACAAGGTGCAGCTAATAACACAATTTTCGTTTCATAACCACTCATTTCTACAACCACGACTGTTTCTTCGCCTTCTTAAACTTCATCATCTGCATGCTAATCGCACTTGCAATCTGTTCCGCTGTCTTAGTCTGTCCGTAATAATCCACAAATTCCCCGTCCGGATCCACCAAATACGTAATAATAGTATGATCCACTATATAGTCATCATCCACATCTTTCGGCCCAGCGCTGTAATACACCCGATACGCTCTAGTCGCTTCGTTCACCTTTTCCTTCGAGCCCGTCAGCCCGATTATCTTTGGCGAGAATTCCTTGATGTACTTGGCGACCGCCTCGGTGGTGTCCCTTTCAGGGTCGACGGATATAAACAGGGGTAGGACCTTGGGGAGATCTTTGACCTTGTCAAGGTTGTCGACGACCTCGATCATCTTCTCGATTTCTTCGGGGCACACGTCTGGGCAGTGGGTGAAGCCGAAGTAGATCAGCAACCAGTTTCCGTGGAAGTCTTCGCTGGTTTTGGGTTGCCCAGTGTGGTCGATGAGATCGAATTTGCCGCCGATGGCCGCTTTTCCCAGTTCTCGCTTGCGTTGTCTGTCCCTCTCCCTTTGTTTTTCGTGTTTGGCGTACT
The DNA here is from genome assembly GCA_023701765.1 of Hylyphantes graminicola. NCBI lineage: Eukaryota > Metazoa > Arthropoda > Arachnida > Araneae > Linyphiidae > Hylyphantes > Hylyphantes graminicola. The sequence continues at coordinate 52,284,084 of CM043121.1, forward strand.
GCATCACGCCTACGCAAACGCCGCCGACGCCTAGGGTTATCGCCAAGGTTTTCCATGATATGGGCCCTTTGCCTTGGCCTTTTCCGAATTCTTTCTTCTTCGGTACTTCTGCAGCAAGCGATGCGGGCGTTTTGTGAAATTGGCGGCTGTGTAGTGAGATATTCACTCGTAAACTTTTTGTTGAAGAATGAGTCCCTTTAGATGAGAATAAGTTGTTGCTAGTCCTCAATAGAGATGGGATTCTGGATGACAGTTGGTAGGAAAACTTGGCAGTGTTTACAGACAACATTGCGGATCAAATGCCGGTGTCTAAGTACAGACTAGATTTTCTAGCGTAATGTTGGTAAAGTTACTTCACAGTTCGCTCAAAACTTTGAAGTATTACTTTTTTAATAATATTTGCAGGGAAAATATCTCGAAGTATGTAAAAAATTGCTAGAAATACCAATAAAAAGCGAACTTGCAAGTTTGTTTTGGTATTGCGATTGCTTCAACTCATGGTTGTGAAGTTGAGTTGTATTATTGCTGCTGAGTAACTTTGATTCGTTTTAAAATACCGAGAAATCACCTAGTGTTTACAGTTTATAAAAATTATTATTTGAATGATTTTTAATTAAAAAATTTATCAGAATATAGCTCAATTTGTTAATTTGAAACATCATCTTCTAATTTTTAAACCCCCAGATGGTAAAGACAACATCTGAGCTAGCTTCTATTTTTTGTTAAATATAAATATCGCTTTAAATTTACTATGCTATGCATTTATTTAGATTCTGATAAATTTTCTGTAGTTAAAAAACTTCTAATAAGGTGTTTCATTTGCCAGGTGTCTACCGAAATTTACCTGAAAAATTTGGAAAAGTACGAATTCGACGTCTTCCACCCTAAGCTACAGAGGAGGAACACTACCTTACCTTTGCATTTGTGGTTGCACAAATTGAAAAATACATTCTAGTTCATTTCGTTTTTAAAATTCATGGCTATTTGTAAATAATATCCTATTAAAAAGAAACAATAAATTAAATAGTTTTTAACAATCACTCCTGTATGTTTTTATCTGTCGAATTTTACTATTCTTCCGCTTATATACAGAACAAACTTTTGTATCTGCACTTCCCAACACTTTTTTAATAAATTATTTTTTAAAGAAATAATTTTGGAAGTTCCTCCGCCTTCCCACACTGAAAAATGGAAGCTCCAGCTTTCATTCCCGCGTTTCCTTCGATTTGTTTTGTGGCACGTAACATTAATTCGCCTATCAGGTTCGAGAAATAAATTATTTTAATGCAGCATTTCTTTTCCCATTCAAAAATTGAAAACGCTTATTTTAAAAAGCAGACGATTTTTTCCGAATTATTTCCAAAACAGTTCTCTTTATTTTAGAACTTGATTCATAGTGTATATTTCTTTTAATATCCTTACATAATTTATTCTGACAAATATAAATGTAAGTATTTTTTATTAATAATTTTTTTAATGTTAGAAAATGTATTTTACTATATAAAATGTAATAAACTCTACAGAACGACCTGTTCCAATTCTTTGAAAGTAAATAACTAGGACATCATTTTTTGCATTTTATAGAATTTTTTCAAATTCTTTGGGTTTGTAAAAAAAAAAAAACTAATACGATTTAAATGACTATGCATTGTAATTGTTTTTTATTTGAAAACTAATATAATTGAAAGGTTAACTAATTTTATGTTTTATTTCGAGTATTCATCATGACGGCTGTTATGGGAGCAATTTCCCAAAAGGAAAATATGCAAGAAGTAAGATACTTTATTTTCCTTTAGAAGGTTATTAGTATTTTTAAAAATGAATTCTGAAAATAAATCCCAAATTCAAAAGAGTATTTTTAGACATTCCTTCATGTTTAAAAGATCTAAGCCATAAATAAATGAATATTCGGATTTTTTTTTTTTCAAATCATATCTAACTGATCTTGCAAAGCTCTATATTAAGGGGAAGTTTAATCAAATGTTATGTATTGTATTTTTTTAAACTACTTTGTAAAATTCAATGATAAAAAATCTTTTGAATCTTTTAACTTGCAATACTACATATTTTCAATTGCTAGAAAATGATTTGGAATTCTATGAAATTGTTCTAATGCAATCTGTATTTGAGGCAAATTTAGAAATACATTGTTCTTATATTCTTGTGTAAAAGATACATTTTAAAATAATTTTAGAATGTTTGTGATATTTTTAAAAACTTTTTCACAATTCAAATACAATATAATATATTTTAAAGTATCTAAAGTTTATTATAGATATTCGGATAGTTCTAAAAAAAAATTATGTATTCATTATATTCTCTAGTAAAATACAATCAATTACGATAATAAATCCTAATAAGGATGAATTAAATACGAAAACTAAAGCGATTTTGTGCACTTTCAAGAATAGTGAATTTGTAATTTTTTACAACGAATTTGGGGAACATATGACAAAAAATGTATCAATTTGTGCAATTTATGTAATAAAAGTAGAAAAATCTAAAATTATTCTTTTAAGATATATATTTAAAAATTAACAAAAAATAAATTAAGATAATCTTCTAAGAGTATTGAATTTATATTTGAACACTAGTGTTATTTTTTCTATTACTTCCAAACAAAAATTATTGATCATAATATTTTTTTTTTTAAATTTAGTGGAAAACTCTTTTTCCAAAAACTGACTTTACAACCATCGAAGGTTCAACACTTTTCATTAAGAAAATGATTGCAGTTTCTATGTCTTCCATAACTTATATGAGAAAGATATTCCCTGAACATGCATATGGTGAAAGGAAATTGGGCGGTGAGATTATTTAATTTTTTTTGCCTGCTTCCTTTTTTTAATTGAAAAATATAATTTAAAATTAATTATAATTTTTTAAGGTAGGGTATTGACATGGTGTACATTTCCATCAATTCGTCTGTCTCCCTTTCAACTTCCGTTCTAACAGTAAAATTTTCAAAAATCTTTTTTTATTTTATTGAAACTGAAATCAGAGATATTCGGCTACCTGTCTTTTTATTTTTGTCTTTCTGTTCGTCTATATATTCTATAAGAATTTATGTGGGCTTTTTAGGAAGAGAAAGTAGGATATTTTAGTTATTTCATAATTTAACTTAATTATAGAATAGTATTAATTAATAAAGTAAATAAGATTTATTTAACAGATCAAGAACGTATTATTAAAGAAAAATATTTAACATCTGACTGCATTTAATTACGTCTAACAAAACCAATAATATTAACTGAAAATGAAAAAAAAAATATTTTAACACAAAATGTATTTAATTCTAATGCAGAAAATTTGGCTATCCTTTAAATCTAAAATTAGAATTTCGTGATGGGGATATTGTGTACGTAAGTGAATATAATAAAAAAAAAATTAAATTAATTCTTTAAGTTTCAAAACAGATAAATGTTCACAACTTTTGTACCTGTTTAAAAAAAAACCGCATAATCATGTAAAAATTTTATAAATTATTTATTGCAATTTTCAGGTCTAAGACTAAAAGTTTTGAATGAACACTGTGGTATCAGAGCTGTGACTAAATTCATTGATTTATTACGAGGCTGTTATGATGCTGTAGAAAAGAAATACGTAAGTTTAAAATATTTTAAAACTTCGTTTAATTACTACATCTACATTTATACAAAATTTATGAAAATATAACTGCATTAATTATTAGTTTAGGAAAAATATTTGATATGGCAAAAAAATTGGCCTTCATCTATTTGTATTGTATTATTGATTATTATTTTCATATGGCCTTAACTTTTAATGCATTTTTAAAAGTTTTTTTTTATTTAATGTATAATTAAACATTACTTAAAGTAAGAAACTCAATTGTATAAAACTCTCATTATAATGCTTATATTTTTAGCTGCATCAGATATCTGTTGGGGTAAGTTTGGTTATTCTATAATTATATTCACTTACATTTTTTTTGTATTCAAACATACTTTTAATTCAACATATTGAGAGTTAACTTTGAGTAGATGTTTACAATGGCATAAGACTTTAGCAAAAATTTAATGTCTAAATTGTTCTGGCATACATCAGTTTAAATACCATAAAATTAATAAAACATTTGTAATTAGTTTATGTGGAAAAATTCAATAAATGTAATTAATTCAATTTATTTGTTTAAAAGGCTGTTCTTTATTGTTGTTATTAAACTATAAACAAATTGTAAATTATTGAATTTAATATTAACTTTCAATTATTGCTTTTATGAATGTAATATTTTTGTGGTACGCAAAATACAAATTTATTTTTAGTTATATGTTCACTGAATCAATGTTGCACATAGTCAATTTGACACCAAATTTCCATAACCATAAAATATTATGTAAGATTTTTGTGTAATAATACTGATGTTTAAAAGTAAAAATATTCTTCCAGGTGTGCTTGAATCCAGAAAATAGAAATGTAAGGTTTTAAAATATATATTTATAAAAAGGCTTAATTGTTTTGTGGTTTAATATAAACTTTAATATGCTCTTTTTGAAAATAGGAAGTAGTTGAAGCCTATAGACTAGAGTTTTGCTACACTGATAATGAATGCTCGATCACTTGGTATGCAATACATAATCTGCTTAATTGTATTTCTTCAGTGCTTTTGACGTTTCAGTTTAAATTCCTTAAATACATTTATAAAAGATCTTAAGAATTAAACATAAATCTTAAAAGTGAAAATATCATTTTATAACACCAGATATGATTAAAAAATTAACTTAAAATCATATGCCTAGTTTTGTTTTAAAGTAAGATATCCTTCTGATATATCAATTGTAATTTTTTTAAAATCATTATTTTGTAATTTTCTTCCTCTATGTTGTACGTATACATGATATAAAATAAAACTTTTTATTGAATAATATAAATCGTTATGATCAATAAACAACAAAGTTAAAGAATAGTATCCGAAAGTCATTAAATTTAAGCTTCATTTTTTAAAAAAAATATTCTTCTTGAGTAATAATTACTGGGTATTGTGTAGCTAGGGATAATTTCATCTTAGTTAACTATTTTGCCTCTTTCGAACCTAATTATTAAATATCCAACGAATTCCGCTTTTTAAATGCAAAAACATACATTGTGATTTTTTTTTTTTTTTTTTTTTTTTTGCAGCCACAACAAAACAAAATCGTTTTCTCCCAAGCAAAATGATCCTGTTGTAAAGGCTTCATTGCTGATGCTGAAAAATGTTTACACTGTGAGTGAACTTCTTGGAGACTTACCCAAGTGCCCATACATAACTCTTAAGCTTCTATACTATGATGATGGTCAGTATAACATTTGATAATTATGTGTAAATAAACTTATTTTTAAAAAATTGCTGTCTTTCATTCTAAACTGAAATGACAAAGCATAGCTTATTTTTAAAAAGTAAAGCATTACTTCACATCATTTTCACATCAAACTTCCTTTCACATCATTTTTTTATTAGTTCCTTCTGACCAAATTTTTCAACATAATTTTTAAAATCAAAGTTTTTAGTTCATTCCCAAATTTTAAATGTTTCTAAATTTTCCTACTATTTTATTTAACTTCTGAGTTTATTATGTTGTATTATTTATCTTATTTGTACTTTTTTTTTTTTAATTTTGAAAACAATTGCTTTACTGGCATATTTAAGAAAACATATCAATAACCATTATTAATGTTATATTTTTTATTCAATTGACTAACGATACTACATGTGTGATGCTTATTTAATGAGCAAAATATTAACTATTTCTTTTGATTTAGTTTATACTTAATCAGCATTATTGCCATTAGCTTTCATTAACAATTTACTTGTTATAAAAAAAATGTGACTTCATTTCTAATTCAATTTTATATGTTTCGACTAGTTACGCCACCAGATTATGAACCTCCTGGATTTGAGCCATCAGCAGAAGTGAAGTTTAGTTTCCCTGAAAAATGCTTAAATGTTGATATGGGAAGGGTGGATACTGATCATCATGGGTAAGTATGGATTTTAAAGGACTTTTTATTTAGTTTATGAAAATAAGTATTAAATTTATTTATTAATCTACTTTGTTTGATGTCGTAGATTTTAAATTACATTTTAAATTTAAAATAGTAGGCAGATGCTTAAATAGTTGAATTGATTTAATTGTTTTGTTAAGATGTTAAGTTTGTTAAAATGTTAAAAAAAATTATTGGAATTTTAAATTTGTATGTTACACAGAATATAATTTATAAGGGGAAATTACAGGCCTACACAGTTTACTTTTGTGAAAATTTAAATTGCTTATATTTCCTGTGTGTGTGTGTAAAATATATTATATTTTTGTAAAATATTATCTGCTATAACTTCATAAATAAATGTTTCATACATTTAAAATTTTCTTTATTTTTTTCAAGCTACAGACTCAATAGCATTTGTACTCTTAAATTAAAACTTAGAGTGTTAGATACTTAATCAATGCATAAATAAAGAATATAGTACATATAAAATTTTCTCAAATATATTATGACATTTAAAGCATTTTACTGAAGAATCAGTTCAAATCTTAATTAAAAAATATATTTAAAAACTATTAAATAAATGAAATTGTTTACATTAACTCTCAAAAATTGATTAAAATAAATTTACCGATAATTTATATCTGTTTCAAACCATTCAACAGTTTCAAACTGCTATTGAAGTCATCTTTAAGAAAAATGAATTCCTCTCAGCAAGCCATGGAGGATCCTCTTTTAGCATCTTCTCAGACTTCGAACAAAAGTGGAAAAATGGTAAGTGGGAAAGAATTTTGTATGATTTAAATTTTGTAATTTCCTAATCAAATAAAGTGCAGTAAATACATAGTCCAAAAAAATATAAATGGTAAATGATAATTGTTTAATAAAATATGTTGATATTTTTTCTTGATGTTTTGAATGAAATTTCATTCCCTTAGCGTGAGACTTAAATTTAAGGCATAATTTATTCAAGTTCATTAAGTTTAATGTATTTTTTAAAAATCTATGTATGTATATGGATTTTTATATTAGCCTTATGCAAGATGCTCAATGTAAATTTCTTTTTTAAAAGGGATGTTTTTAAACCACTTATTTTTTTTATTCAGAAAATAACTTTAATCCTTTATATTGTAACTTTATTATTTTTATTGTAATTAGAATTTTATATTTTACGTACAGTTATTCCTCCCGTATTTTGTGGATGAATAAAGTATTTGTGCTTAAACTAAGATCTTGTCTTGTAACAATCATAAGATAGTTAAAAATATCTTTTAACAAAAGTTATTTAACGTTTTATTAATAAATTAAACACGTTGAATAGTTAATATTGGCATTTTATACAATTCTATTAATATTTTGTGTGTTATATTTTTTTAAAATTATTTTTTCAGAAAATTGTTGCAGGTTCAGTCCACAGCAATGCGCAGAGCTTGAACTCAAGTATTATATTTATTTTATTTATTTTTATTTGCATAAGTAACTTATTAACTAAAATATTGTTTTGACTTTATCAGTGTATTTACGTTTAATTGTTTAAGATTTACAAAAAAGTGCAACTCAAATAAAAAAAAGCTTAAATAAAAGTGATTTATGTAAAACTATTTATTTAAACTTTATGTTACAATAACAGTATTGTACAATTAACTTCTATTGATGTTACCTAAAGATCTGATGATCAAATGCATTTTTACTATTTTAATATAATTAAACTAGTACCACTTATTAAATGATTTTACTCTGAAATAGTATTGTATATTTTTTGTTGCTAATAACTAACCTGTTTTCTGACACAGTTTGGTAATTTATAATAAAATTCCCTTTACAATTTAAGATTTTTTTTTTTTTTGAAAAGTGTTATTATATAAATATATGGCCTGTCAAGATATACTTCATTTTTAAGTATGAAATTACACTTACAGGCAGACTCTCACAAAGTTCACAGAAGATTATTGTCAAATGTGTGTGTGACTGTAAATCGGTAAGAATGAAAATTTTGTTTAATAGTTAACAAAATCGTCTTTAATGGAGATCACAATTTGTCAATTTACAATCAAATATAAAAAGAAAGAAAGAACTGTTATAATTTTTTAAAATCAAAAACATCTTATATTTCATAAGCCTAATAGCATGTTTTAACAATTGCTGCTTATAGCCTAAAATGCGATTCAATACTTTTTTTTTACATGTATCATGTTTTTTTTTAAATATTATTTGTACTTACAATTAACATACAAAAAGGAATAATAATTTTCAAATAACCTTCTATCTTGTTTCTTGATTGAATAATTTTTAAAAACATAAAACGGTTATAATTAAGTGAAAAATATAATATAATGCATTTAAAACCAATAATATTAAAAAACTATTATTAAACGGATTATTAAAATTATATTATTAAATGCGATAAAACAATTTTATTACTTTTTCTCATGACACTAAAAGGCTAATTTCATGTAACTTAAGTATAAGTCACATCTTTAAAAAACTTTATAAATTTTAAACATAAATTAAATTTAATATGTTGCATTAGTTAGTTGCAATAAGTATAGTTACATTTTTATATTTTTTCCCCTTTAGATAAAAATTGTAGTGATAATAACATTATTACTTTACACATGTGACTTACACGACATAAATGTTAATTTCCCATGGGACTAACCTAAAGCAATCTTTTTTTATTAATTTTATTTTAATAAAAGTTTAAAATTTATTCCAGGCAAATAATATAAACACAATTATTTGTGGTAGCTGTGATAAGAGGCAGCACAAAACCTGTTACGGTATGTTACGTGAAGAAGATATTCCTGAGGTGTTTTACTGTGTCGATTGTATTTTACTTAACACTGATGGAAAAGATAATGCTGATCTAGTGTATAAATATCGCGGAAAAGAACTCAAGGTAATGAGCTATATATTTTTTGCAATGTTTTGATGTAATTATTTGCTTTTTTTAGGGGTAAGCAAGTTCATTTAAGTGTGACTTGTTTTTAATGTGATATTTAAAGTTTAAATCCATTAGTTTGCAATTTTTTTTAAATTATATTTTGTTATAAATTTTTTTAGTACTCCTCAATACTTCAAATTTATAGAGTTACATGTGTTGTTTAAAATAAGGCGATCAGATATTTTTATCATCAATGCAGTATAATGTTAAGAGGTTTAAAAAAAAGATCATCCCAAGGACATTCATTTTATAGTATTATTGCCCTTTCAGTCTTGTAATCGACACAAGTCTTGTAATATGGTACAAACTACTTCAAAAGTTACGAACAAATAAAAATTTTAGTATTTAAAAACTTACAGTTAACCTAAGTTCTAACTTTAGCTTACAATGTAATGAAGCTCTTGCCTGCTATTTCATTTGCATCAAAAGAATTGAAAGTATTACAATCATAGTTCTCTCTCTTTATTGTGGTTGGGTAAGCAAAGAAAATGTCTTGATTGTGTTTCGAATGGGAAATTTTATTCATCACACAAAATGCTTTTGCAAGACATTTTGCAGTACAAATAATAAAAAAGGGCAGTCTTTTAAGTTTAAATGTAACAATGTTTTTTTTATGCTATAGGAATTTTGTGCCATGAGGAGAGCCCTTACTTTGTGCTCATCAGTAGACACTGTGAGTCGCGTTTTTATTGAGAAAAGTCTGGGGTGTACAAAAGTGCTTGCTAATCTCTTAATGGAACGCCTTGAGTTTGAAGGATTTGTTTTGCCTACGTAAGTACAGTTGCGAGTGTGAAAATTAAAACTGTCCTGGGGATGGTTGGTGACAACACTTACGAATATTCTTTTAAATGTGTTTTAAAATTATTATTCTTTCTTGCTGTTTATATTAAACCATTTTTTATCTGAGTATTTTGATAAAAATTAGTGCTTAAATTCATAAGTATACTATGTAGTTAAGAAGTATTTTGTACATGTGCAATAACCTAATCATTTTTCTTTTTAAAGAAATATTATATTACAGCTCCTACTAAATTTGATACTTTTTTTTTTAACACATTTCATTTATCATTGAAAATTCTATAAATTCATGATAGTAATTTATGCCATAATTTATGTATCAAACTTTTTTAAAAAATTGTGTCATTTTGTCTAAAAGTGAGTTTAAAAAGAAAAAGTATTTTGTACATGATTTTGTTTTCCAATTATTTGAAACCCTGAACAATATCTAAATTAAGCACTTCTAGTTCACTATTCATAATGAGTGCACTTTTTTCATTCTATACATTAATTATCTTAACGGCTCAGTGGCTGAGAGGTTAAACGTATCCGCCTCATAAGCCCAAGATCGTAGGCTTGAGTCCCGGCTGAGTCATCGGATTTTCTGGATGGGAAAATCTTGGGCAAGCATGTCATGATTATGTGGCATGTAAAAGATGGCACATTTAACATGGGATTCTCTCGTAAAAATTAAATTCTCAGCATACTTTAACATCCACTGAGAGCTCGGATTCATTGTAATCTGTGCGTCAAAATTGTTAGCGATAGTCGCCTAGATGGTGTCACAAAGAAATGGCTCTCAGTTCTGGGGAATATGCTGAGTCTGCCAAGGCTTGATTGATGCAGCCCCATTAGAGAAAAAACAACAACATTAATTCTTAAAGTTTCAATTATTATTGATTCAAATTTCACTCAACAGTGAAGAATTAGGAGTCTTCTCCGTGGACGAAGCCCAGTTGAATGAATACGGTTGGTTGAATTACTTCCCTGTTGATGAGAACAAAGAAAACGGGAACGAAGTGAACTACCAAAACAGCCTACCAGCTTATTCCCCAACACAAGAAAGCATTGTAACTGTTGAGAATAACATGAATGTGGATAATTATGTTCCTGAAAGTAATGATAATTACTACGAGGCTAGGTCTAATGCCAAACATTCAGAGGTAATCGTTGAAATATTTCATTGTACATGGTTAGTCAAAACGAATGGGACAATAGTTGATAATTTATCTGTCTATACGTAGCTGTAGTTTGGTTACAAATAAACATACATTCTTCTAAATAGTTTTGTTATTGTCCTGTTCATTTTGACTAACCCTGTATATTCAATTTTTGGAAACTCCATCTTATTTACTTTTCCATCTGTGGTTTTGTTAAGCTTTTGTTGATTTTTTTTAGTTTAAATTAGATAATTATACTCTTAATTTTTTGGGAAATGTATCACTTTTTACTTTTTAAAAACATTTCTATCATAAAACTTATTACTTAATTTTTTTTTCTTAAATTCGTGCCTAATGATAAGTTGTGTGTTGATTAATCAAATGTGGTTGTTAAAAACATAATCAAGTAATTTTACAACATTAATATAATTAATTTTACTGTAATGTAAATAATTATGTCAGTTTGTACTTATCTTACAGAGAAAAATAATTTTGTTTATGTGAATTTAAAACTGTTCAAAAAGAGAAAAATTATTTAATATTTTTGTTCACTTTTCATTGTTATAACATTGAATGTTCACTTTTTTCTTTATTCATCACTATTTTAAATATTCATATAACTTAGAACATAAAAAAAGCTGTATTTTTTTCCCCACATGTACTACTTTGAAAAGTTTATGCAATATTATATCTTTTTTAATAGCCTGAAGGTTATGGTTCAAGTTCTGCTCGTAATAATGGAAATTATTCAGATGAAAATGATTCTCCAATTATAAGCGATGTGACAAATGTTGAGAGCTCCATTAGAAAAGTAAATTATAGTTTTAAATCATAAAAATTTTAAACAATAAAATCATGTATTACAGTCCTTTGAAAGTTTTTTTTTTTGGGGGGAGGGGATATTGGATCAAATATTAACTTTACATGTTACAAATATAGTGGTTCAAAAGTTATAAAAAATATATTATAAAGTTATAATTTAAATTCATATATTGCAGTTAGTTTTATCTCTATATTTTATTAAAATTCCAATTAAAAAAATTATTGATTCCTTTATTTCTAAAATGTAACATGAATTATGTTTTGACACATAAATGCATTGTAAAAATTTAAGTTATTTGTTTGAAATAGGTGTGCACTTTAACAATAATGAAAACAATTTCAGTCACTTTGCATTCTTTAGTAAAATATTTTTTTACTTGTTGATATATATGCTTTAACCTAGAATTAATATTATAAATAATTATAGAGAGAATAAGATAGAATTAATATTTAGTGCTAAATTTTGCTCTCTCCTTTTTGTAATTTGATAAATAAAACTTTTAATCTTCTATGAAGAAATATGTCAGCTTTTTTTTAAAAAAATAAACCCTGAAACTACTGGTTTTAAGAACAAATTATTGAGCCCAAATCAAAGCTGTGATACAAACTACTATATTACATTATAGCATTACAAATTACTAAATTAATTTCGGTAACATTACAATTAGCTTTCCTCAATTACAGCTTTTACATATTCTTTGTTGTAAAATAAAAAATTCTCTGTCTAAAGTTGTATTTTTGTTTCAGGTGAAAAAGCTTAGTCTTAACAATGAGCCTAGTGAAGGGCCTGTTACTCGCAGATCACGAAAAAGAAAAGTATCTGGAAAGGTATTTTTAAAGCGTTAATATTAACTATAATACTCTGCTTAAATTCAAGGTTAATAAAATGTGTCAGTAAAAACTTCTGTGTAGTTAAAATTTATTTTATTTATAATTCATTTTTTTTTACATAATCATGTTAAGAGGAATTGTCAGTCCCATAGAGCTAATGTATTAGTTTTGGAATCACAAATTCTGCAGAAGTATTACTTTGCCATGTTAGGCTTTTTTCACCAGGTATGGGAATCAATATAACATTGAAATGAGACAAATTTGAAACGAAAATGTTGTCTAATTATTTAATTATATATTTTCGAAGTTTTAAAAGGCCAAAAATATACAGCAGATGGCAACACTATTTTAAAACTTTATCTTAATAATTAAATAACCGAATGTTATTTTCTTTTCAATTTTGATTTAAATTGATGTTATGATAATTCCCATACCAGGTGAAAATGCGATAAAATGGCGAAGCAATACTTTTGCAAAAGTTGTGATTTTAAAACTAATGCATAAGTCCGATATTTAGATTATTCTGTGTTTATTTATTAATAAAGATATATATTACTTTTATATTTTAAAAATTCACAAAAAAAAACTTGTAATTGTGAAACAGGTTAATTTTATTAGAGTGTCAGTTAACCAAACTAAAAATTTCATATTAACTTTTTTAAAAAATTTACAGACTTGTCTTTATTGAACCTTAGTATTGCACTTGGGCTTTAAATATGTGTCATAAATATTTGTAGTTACATTTTTTTTTATTTATTAGTTAAGGATTTGCATGAAACAAATGTTCTTTGTTTGCAGAAATTACTTAAGTTGGAAAAGCTTTTTTTTTTAAGTTTTAGTTTATTAATATGTCATGTTATATTAAAAGTGACAAGTTTATAAGTGTTATTATGAAATTTTTTGAGATTTTCAATTTTTTATTAGGAAAGTATTTAAATTTCAAGAAGTGTAAAATTAGGAACAAATCTTCATAGTTTAACAATATGAACCCTTTATTTTTAATGCATTTTAATAAAGTAGAATACTTCTATTACTACTATAGTTGAGCTATTACGAGTAAAAAGCAAACCAAGGCATTTCATGTTTTATGATAATTATTAATCGATGTAGATTCCATTGAAAATTCTATGTTGGGCTTTTTTTTAATGTAGTCAGTTGCGGAACTAACCTAATGGAAATTTTCTTTGCAATTACCGTTTACAATGCCAAATCAGTTATAACTTATTTGTAATTGTTGCAATATAGAATGGTAAAACTAATTTTGATACTGCATAAATACCTCTTGTCACTAAAAAAGTCCTCTCTGGCTGTAACTACATTATATCACAGCCAAAAAAAATCATTTAATTTTTTTTATTGACAGAATCTAAATATTAACTAAAAACTATTTTTTTCTCGCTTTCCCAATTTTCCTAACACCAATAATTTTCTTTTAAAAATATAACCACATATTATCGTCTGATTTCTACTCAAACATTTTTTTTAATCATTTGTAGGATGTGTCAATGCACGACTCTGAAGAGCTTTTTCAAAGTCAGAAAAAACCCCGCAGAAGGTCATCAAGAATGTAAAATACCGAAAAATGTCAGGCAAAATGAGGCTTTCCTTATATCCAGGCCATTACTATTGACTTATTTCTTCATGAACTTTTTTTCTTTGATTTCTATCCTTATTTTGATTCAAACATATTTTTTTTTCAAATATGTTTACTTTCTTTAAACTGCATACACTTTTTTTTTATTTATAACACATTGGAAACTAATTTTTCTGTAAACGTATTGCTAATAAATAAAATTGAATGTCTTTATTCTATTTTCTTTACATTTAAACACAGAATATCTATAGAAATTTATTTTGTTGATGAATAACTTGTTTTAAACATTTGAATAATTCAGCAATTTTTAAAAATGAATTAATAATTCTGAAGTTGGACCAGTAATTGAAGCATATTAATTTGGTTTACGGGTTTTCAAATATTTTTAGAAAAACTGCTGACAAGAATTTCAGATAATTTCTCTATAATTTATAGGTTAAAATGAATCACAAACCATAAAAGTTCAATTGAATTAAATACGGTGCTACCTGAAATATATTTTATGATATATGCAGCAAAATTATTTTTTGTTTTGTTTATCATTCTGCTTTGTTATAATCATTTGAAATTCACATAATTTTAGTATATTTATTAAAACTAAATTTTTAAATGATATTAATTTAAATGTCGATATTATTTTATTGAATTTTTTTTCCTTCTTCAAAGTAACCATTTTAACACTTTCTACTCAAAGTATTATAGAAAAATCCACCAAATGATTAGTCGAATGGAGTGATGGTACTTTACCTAATGGTATTCATTATTCGTTCAAGTACTAGCAACGAAGGACTACAGATGTTACCACCGATGTCAGAATTTAGCGAACTTGTAATGTTTAATCTCCAATGAGCTACTATTTTAATGAATTTTGTACATTAAACCATAAGTGCGATATTTCCCCGGTAGTGTGGGTTGGCTCCAATCATCGCCTCAT
The DNA here is from genome assembly GCA_023701765.1 of Hylyphantes graminicola. Taxonomy (NCBI): domain Eukaryota; kingdom Metazoa; phylum Arthropoda; class Arachnida; order Araneae; family Linyphiidae; genus Hylyphantes; species Hylyphantes graminicola. Next base: position 52,299,125 of record CM043121.1, read on the forward strand.
ATAAAAAAGGCCGCTGCATGGGTTACCATTTGCGTGACGTAGTAACAGCAGTCTACTCTGAGACCAATCACTTACCTGCAAAAGTTGGCGAATTGAAGAGATTTGTGGAAGAACGTGCTAAGTGACAATTTTGAAAAAAATTATAATTTTGCGTCTTTGAACATGAAACTCCTTCCTTTACAGATTGCAAGATTCCCTCTTTTTCTTAAACGTTAAGTATATTTTTTTTTACCTTGAAAGTGCTGTTTTTAACCGTTTAAACCATTTTTTCGTTTTCACCTTTTTGTCACTAAGCGCGTTCTTCCACTAAGCTCTTTAATTATGTCTTGGCATTGCTCAGAATGGTAACAGAACCTGGAAATCATGGAATTCTCAGGGAACTTTTTAATTCTGGAAATATCAGGGAATTCTCATGGAATTTTTCAAATTTTGCAGAATATCAGGGAAGTTTTTCCATTTTGGATTACTTAAACTAAACAGCGGGTTTGGGTTTTTGAGATCACTACTAACAGACACTTGATTTTAAAAAAATATATTCTGGTTGATCCGATTTGCCTGAAGGACCAATCTTCGTGGAAGGATGAATCTCTCTCACGAATCATGTTATAACATGATTCTCTGATCACATGATTCCTCTAAATTCAGATTTTCGGAAATGTAGAAAAGTTAGGTAGGCTGATCTATAATCCGGAAAGTCTTAATTCCCGCGATGTCTGGATTAAATTTTCTGTACTGCATTGAATTGTGTGTATTGCATGTTTTCTAGGTAATTGTAAAATCAGGGAATTTTTGTGAAAGTATCAGGGAAATTATGGAAATATCAGGGAACTTTTTTTCTAGGATTTTGTAACCACTCTGTGCTTTTCGCATTGGTGATTGGTTAGATCGGACTGTTTCATATACGTCATTATTTGAGTGCAAGGCCTTCTCTAAAAGCATTGCTCTAATTGACTTTCCATTGCTACTGTATCTTGCTGCACCGTCTATACAACAAAAATTACCATAGCTGCTATGTGTGAAACGAACCTTATCCGATTACAATCATCGCACCTTTGGAGAACGCGAGTAATTTCTTTTGCCTTTAACCTTTCAACAACCGAAAGGTTGAAAAAAAAATGTCCAAACTAAAACCCGAAATAAACTCTCTCGGCAATGAAAAGAGACATAAGAGTGAGACGGGCACTCATTGTTGTCTCTGTAATTTTGATGCGAGTCATAAAAGATTTGAATGTTTTATTGTATTCGGATTTCGGTTCTGAGATTGCGCCTAGCTCAATTATATCCCAGAAGCTGTGTTGAGGAGCTTGTTAGCGTGTGATATGCTCGTATGAAGGATATGTGAAGGGAAATTGGGTAAGTGTTTTTCTTAGCCTACTTTACTTTTTTTTTTTTAATTCGAACCGTTTATTGAAAATCTAAAAAGTTGGTATTGACATCATGAAGATTTCCTTCCGTACTTCGTCTTACTCTTACGAATTTCGTTCTAATCTTCCTATTTCATTTTGTTGTTGTTGAAAAGATATGACATCAGAAACCAACTTTTATACGTTTTGCCCGTCTAGCTGTAGGCTTTATGGTTTGCTAGCATAAAGCTGAGGGGCCTGTAGCCACTCCGAAATTAATATTTTTACCTAAATTATAATAGTTAGTAAATTGTTTAGCTACTCAATTCTAATTGTTTTTTCAAATTATTTGCTTAAGGGGCTCAGCAGCTCCACTCGAAAAAAATTCAGGGTACGCCCCAGATCTGTCCAATGACGGATCTGTCTTAACTTCAGTTTTAACATTACAATTTATTTTTATTGTTAGAAGGATGTGACATCAAAAACTATCTTTTATACTATATTTCAATTCGTGTGTCCATAAATACTATTAAAATCTTCAGTGAGTACCTAGTTAAGTAACACATGCTATTCTTGTTAGGTTTAATAGTTAAATTCTGATAGCTTAGTGAAATGCGCCTATCACCCTTTGCAATTTATCCAATTTTTCACAGCAGCGAAAAAAAAAGTCACAAACTCTTTTCACCAACCGCTATTCATCCGGTTCAAGTTTAAAATAATTTTTTTTATTTTATAACATCAATATTGATATTTATCTTGCTCTCTAAACTTTCGGTTTCCTTGCAGCTATAAAGAGTAGGTTTAATTGTTAACAAATAAAATAAATATATTTTCACTTAGTAAAACGTATGTTTTTCCCAACCTAATTTACTAAGTGAAGAATCATGATAAAAATTTAATTGTTTATTTTATCACTTTAGAGGTGGTCGAACTAGACATTTGTTCGGGGCGGCACATCTAGAGAGTTTCACTTTGTCAATTAAAAAGTAAAATATTGATGCGATGAATTCTTAAATAATCTAAATAAATTAGTGGTTTAAAATTGTTTTATGTGTTTTATACTACTCTAGAATTTGTCTTTATATGAATATCAAATTTTATTACGGTTAAAAAAATATATATATATATTTAAAATCAAATCCATGCCGCAATATTGTAAGAACTCAATAACTCTAACCTAAAATCAACTAACTAAATAATTGATTATTTCAAGGAACAAATGGTCCAATTCATTGCTGTGGTTACTGTAGTACGGGAGTGTTGTTATCTCATGGTTTGGCTTAGTTGCTCTATAACCCAGCAACTTCGCCATTCTTTTAGTACCTCATATCAATACCACCTTGATTAGAAGGCCGGCGAACTAAATGCTTGACGTCAAATTAGTGGACCGATTCTGTGGTTTTGACCAATGATCATTCGTGGCTAGATCTTGTATTTGAATAATATTTTAAGATAAGATGAATCAAGATGCGACGTCATCTTAAGAAACGACGTTATTGGTCAACAAATCGAAATTTGTCTACTAGTGTGACGTTGTGTTGCTTAGTTCTTCGGCCTTCTAATCTAGGTGGTATTGCTCATATTGAACAATCTTTTCAACTTCTGGTCAACTAAATGTGTAGAACGTTTCCATACCTAGATATTTTACTTAAATGAATTTTTGGATTTTTGACATTCATCTTTAAAACCGCAAATTTACAGGGCATTCAACAGGTCATTGTCTTTTTTTTTTAAGACCGAAATCACCTTCGATGCTTCCTATTATATCACACGATATTATGGTCAAAACCTATAAATCAGTCATGGCATTGCATTTTCTCGTCCACAAAAGAACAATGCCCGTAATTTCGTGCATGCTAAATCAAGACACGTCTTTTCGGCGAAAATTATTTCCAGACTAATTCTGTGTATTTTCCATCAATTTGAAATCTCTCACGCATCCGTATGTGTCTTGAGCGGGGACATAAAGACACTGTCAGTGACTCGTGCTACCATGGCTAACTTTGGATTATCTTTGTTGGCGAGAAAATGTAAGTATTTTGCTGGTTTTGGCTTCGACGTACGCGAAGCTACTTTTATAAAGTGAAAAGTTTCAGTATCTGCCTTCCTGGGCGTCCGTCAGCCATTTTTACTAAATGATTTTTTTTTTAATATTTCTACTGCTGCAATTTGGTTAACCCTCTTCTAATGCATACCGTTACCGTTTGGTAACAATTTACATAATCCACTTAATTCTATTAAAGTAGACCTCCCTTTCGACAAATTTGTGTTTTTTTCATCTATTACATTCCATTTTGAAGTTTTAGTTAATAATAACCCTCATAGATGACAGTAGTAAAAGTGTGTTCAAAATTAAAGAGTGAGGTTATTAACTGTTGCGAAATTACGTTTTTGGCAGTATTCAAAGTATAATAATATTAATACTAAATTACAAATAAATTGTTTTGAAAAATTAATTGTAGTTAAAGTGGGTTATTTTGAAATATATTTAGTAGTTTTCTAGTCATTATTATCAAAATTGGAATTTTGTAGTTGGTTTTTGTAATATGAAAAAAAAAAATTAAAAATTGAAATTATTTAAATTCTAATGCAGTTAATTTTTTTCAGTATTTTTCGCATAATGTATGAGTATTAAAGATTCATATATATATTTTCGGGATGAAAAAAATCATGCATTAGAGGGTTAAACACACGAGGAAATTTATTAAAACTGGAAATAAAACTTGAAGGAATATAGTTATTTGTGTGACATAAATAAGTATGGAATGGCGTCATAGTATATATCCCAATATAGAGTTTTTTTTATGATTTATTATGTGTGTAGTAAGAAAGTGGCCGAGAAATATCTAATTTTTTTTGCATAGATATCTTTGGTCATTTTTAATTTACTTACTCTTACTTAGCGTTTACACAGAGTATGTATTATTGTACAAAGATGTCAACATAAAAATTAGATTGTTTGTTTGAAAGTTCTAAATGGGCCTCGTTCGAAAAAAATATAAAGTTAAATGATGTTGCACACTTTTAAACATTATAGTACAAGATTGCAAAAGAATCCTGGTGCAAGCGGTTACGCTTGCACCAGTTTTTCGGTTTATGGTTGCACCAGTATTTCGACTTATGATTGCAACAGTATTAAGGTTTATGATTTTACTGGTTTGGCTAGTCACTAGTCAAGTATCGCCTCTATTTTTAGACCAGGTAATTGTGCTAGATTTTTATTCTTCAAAATTCAAATTAATTTAGCAAACGATAAAGAATATTAATCGAAATTACGAAAGAAAGTAAATTTTATGAGGTATTATAAGGGCTAGGAGGGATTTACATTTTTTATTTTCTTCTAAAATATATTTCTGCTCTCATTACAGGTTCGGGTAAAATTATGAAGATTTGTTTTCTTCTAGTGATTCTTCTGGTTATGTATTCCAACGGATGCTGTAAAGAAACCGGTAGGTTATTAAATTTTTATTTGAAACAAAAATTCAGGCTACAGAGAAATAGTAGATTGAGCTATATCAATAGAATGCGTGGAAAATTCGAAAGATGTTAAAAGCGATATCTTGTTGCAGTAAATAACCTAACAGCAGTAAATAACTTGGGTTTAGTATCCAATCATGCTTGGTTTTCATTTTAGATATAATACTACTTGATGATTAGATTTCATTTTAAATATAATACTACTTGGCGATGTGAACCTGCATATAATATATCATTGTATGAGACATATTAATCGAAATTCTCACTTTGTTCTCAATCTTTTGTGAGGTACGCTAATAGTTGTAGATTATGAAAGAATTTACTTATATTAATTATTTTTTGTTGTTTTAAACACTACATTTTCTACCATAGCAACGATGCATAGGCGTAAAATTTTATTCTTTCAACAACAAAATAATAATAATAAATGGAATTTTTTAACTTAGAATTTTTTTCCGATTGATTCAGGTGTATTTTCAAGAAAGAAAAAATACTTTTTTTTGTGTATATAAATGTGTTTATCTTCATATGAGGAACTGGTGGTTCATTTGAAGGTTGCTGTCCGTCCGTTTATAGCTAAAATTCCACTAACAACATGCTCAATTGCATTTTCAGACAATGAAGGCCTCAACAGGAACACCAACAAACTGGACGACTCCGCCAGCAATCTGACCTCAGAAGACGACTCCAACAGCCTCTTTTCCAGCCTCATGCGGCCCCAGAAGTTCACTCCTGGCACATTGCTGGGACTGCTGGTGGCCACGCTGGTCGTGGTGGTGGGATCCTTCCTGGTGCTGTGGAAGGTGTGCTGCGAGGTCGAGATGCGGGTTTCCAGAGAGTGCATGGCACCGCTCAAGAGTATCTCGCAGTCGGTTGGACACTCTGGGAGGTCGCTGTCTGGACAATCACTGCTGGGACACCAGTGTTCTTCTTCTGCTCTAGAAATTGCCTGATGATTGCTGGTGGTACACCAGTGTTCTTCTTCTGTACTAAAAATTGCCTGGTGATCGGTTGGACATGCTGCTGTTGGATGATCGCTGCTGGGACATCAATATTCATATTCTTTACTAGAAATTCTTGTCTGATGATCCGTTGGAAATGGACATTTTAGAGGGAAGATCATTGCTGGGACACTTCTGTTCATCTTCTGCATTACAATCTTATTACCTGATGATCCGTTGGATATGGACGTTCTAGAAGAATGATCACTGCTGGGACACCCAGTGTCCTTCTGTGCTAGAAATTGCCTGATAATCGTTTGAACAAATGAACATGGGCATTCTAGAGGGATTATCGCTACTGGGATAACAATCTTCATTTGCGTTATAGAAATTATACCCTGATTATCCGTTAGGTATAGGCACTATACCGGGACGGTCACTACTGGGACACCAGTGTTCTTCTTTTCCATCTGTACCCTGGTCGTGGTGGTGGGATCCCTCCTGGTGCTGTGGAAAGTGTGCTGCGAGAGCGAGATGCGGGTTTCCAGAGAGTGCATGGCACCACTTAAGAGTATCTCGCAGTCAGTTGGACAGTCTGGGAGGTCGCTGTCTGGACAATCGCTGCTGGGACACCAGTGTTCTTCTTCTGCACTAGAAATTGCCTGAAGATCGGTTAGACATTCTAGAGGGATGATTGCTTCTAGGACTACCAGTGTACTAGGACACCAGTGTTCATCTTCTGTACTATAAATTAATGTCTGTTGTTCTGTTGGACATGGACATTTTAGAGGGTTGACGCTGCTGGGTCACCAGTGTTCTTCACTAGAAATTGCCCGATGATCGGTGGGACGTTTACAATTCAGAGTGTCTGGATAATCGGAGTAATGATCGCTGCTGGGACACCAATTGTCATCTTCTGAGCTAAGAATTATAACCTTGTGATTCGTTGGACAGAGACGTTCTAGAAGGATGATCACTGCTGGTTCATCAGTGTTCTTCTGCACTAGAAATTGCCTGATGATTGGTTGGACATGGACATTCTATTTTGCCAAAGCTGCTGCTGAGACATCAGTGCTCTTCTTCTGTACTAGAATTTCCTGGTTTTCTGCTGGACAGTCTAGTGAGAGATCCAGGCAATCGCTGCTAAGACACCAATGTTTTGTTTATGTACTAGAAATCGCATGCTGATGAATCATCTATGACAGTTTGTTGACCAGTCGGTGTCTGGAAAATAAATGATGGGGTGGGTTTTTTTTTCAATGCTTTTTATACAAAAAATTGTTTGATCTGTTGGACAATGACTGGGCATGGAGTCTAGTGTCTGGATAATCAATTTTGAGACACCACTTTTCTTCTTCTGTACTCGAAATTTCCTGACGATCAATTGTACAGGGTGGTTATAAAATAACGCTCTCTATTCGGAGTGGTCTGTAGCTTGAATGAATAATCCAAATGCATCAAAAATTGAGACACTTACTAATCAAGAAGGGGGAGGGGGGAGAATGGAAACATAAAAAAGATAGAAACCTAAAACTAATCATAAAAAACAAACTAGTCTCTTGACCGGGGTTCTAAATTACGAGGCGTCGTCAATTATGGCCAACTGAGGCCAACACAGCTAATTACGCCTCTTAATTTAGAACCCGGGTCAAGAGACGAATTTCTTTTTTTCAGAAATAATGGAATCATAAAAAAAAACCTCGTCGCTTGAGCAAGGTTCTAAATTACGAGGCGCAGCCAATTGTGGCTAATACCGGACAGCACATCCAATTACGCCTCATAATTTAGAACCAAGGGACGAGTTTGTTTTTTATGATTCCATTCTCCCCCCCCCCCCCCCCTTCAGTCCTAAATACAAAGGAAAGACAAACTTTAACCCTGGAGTTCCCTAGCTTGTAATATCGCCGACGAATTGATATTTTCCTGCCTACATTATTTCATTTTACTAAATATGAATTGGCTGATCATTAAATGTGAACTAAATTTGTACAAATCAAAGATAAATTGAAGCAAAGCATCCAATATTAATCCAATTAGTGTAAGCTCAGCGTAAAATATATTTAAATTTTTTGCAATGTTGCTGTGTTTATGTCAAAAATTTCGATTTCCTTTTTTTCTCCTTATTTTTATTCTGCTTATCTTCAGCTTTAGTTTAAGACCAAGATTATCTATTTATGTTTAATGGTTTTCTTTTATAAGCGTTTTTGTGAGAAACGCTTAATGTTAGTTCTCACCTAAACCTTATTTTCTTTTGCGTTTCCTGAAATATAAGGATTTTCAACAGTTAGGAACATTTTTCTCAGGAACTATAAAAGTTAGACATATAGTTAGACAAAAGTTAGACAACATATTTTGTTTTGTTATTTCTTCCCCAATAATAGCTCTTTGATTTAAACTGAGAATTTTTAAATAACTCTTTTCAAAAAGAAATTATATAACTTTATATCGGATTTTTTTTTTGTGTTTTTCAATACATATTTTTTATAAAAGCATTTCTTAATATTTTGAAATATCCTCAGTTTAAATCAAAGAACTTTGTGTAAGGGACAACATATAAAAAAAAGTTATAATGATGTATCATATAGTTCCTGAGAAATTTTTTCCTGGACTTAGGTAAATTAACATGGGCGAGATAAGAACCATCCGACTCATCAACCGGAATCTACTGATGCTCATAGAATAAGAAATAGTCAAATGTCCCGACCGTTTGTAGGGGACTGGGGAGCCCAATCGGTTAGGCACTCGCCAGCATGCGAAAGGTCCCAGGTTCGGGTCCGGGCATCGCCAAAATAGCTGCCGACCTATAAACGGCCCGTGCAGCCAAAAATGTCCGACGAATAATACCCCGGGTAGTGCACGTTACATATCCTTCAAAGTCCTAACGCTGCGTACGATGTCGCCCTTAACGGTTGCGTTGGGTGCCTATTCAGGTGTCGGCTCGTCACTTGACTGTGGTTCTAAAATACGACGCCCGTCACCAATAGTCCTCGTGTAGCTCTGGTGCGACGATAATTGAAAACATAACCTAACCCGACCGTTTGCGTTTGATGTGGATCAAATTTCCATTGGTTGCCACCTCAGGTATCGACCTCGTAATGGACTTGACACAAGCATGAAATCTAGAAGGAATGTGTTATCTGAAACGCCAATTTGACCACAAATTTAAATGTTTAGGCGTTTTGGGCGGTGTTAAAGCACTTCTCTTGGGATAGTCTTTGACAGCCGGGAGCGTTCAAAACAGACTCAACTAAACAATCACATGAGGCATCAAGGTCTATATCAGGTAGGGTTTTTTTTTATTAAGTTTAAACCTAAAATGTATTTAAATTTTTTGTTGTTGATGAAATTGAATTTACAATCTGTTTACAAAAAGTAATAACAATGCATTAAAAATAATAAAAATGTATCGATTCTTTGGTAAATGAATATTTGAAATAGAAACAACGTATTGTATTTGGCATAGTATGTTAGAACTTCAGTGAATTATTACTAAACTTTAAGAAATGTGTTCATAGATTTTATTGTGTAAATATTTGGCGTGCCTTGCCAGGGAAAATATCACGTATATATAGAAAGAAAACTTTATGTTCTACATTAATTTGGGGAATTTCGTGCGCACTGGTATGCATTAAAATTGATTTGAAGTCGGATTGAGTTTTATATTAACAATTTACAGACCACTGTGTTAGCTTGGGATAAGGGTCTTAGAAAGGAACTGATGCAGATTTATTTCAGTGATTAACTTTTCGACTATGTAATCATCCTCAAATTTTCATAAAACTTATTTTATTTATGATGCGTTTGTTTTAAAAAAACCTATAAAATAAATAAACGGGGACTATTTGCGCAATTTTTAAAGCTAGATAGTATTAAACCAAACGGAGCAACAACCCATTATTGGGCCAAGGCCTTCTGTGCCTATTTCAGCTTTCGTGACATAGGGATCTGGATGCTAGGCATGTGCCCTGTAAGGTGGTCAGCCTCACGCGGAACCCCCAATGTTTAGTTCCCAAGCCTGCTTGGTTCCCATATTATTGACCCACTCAGGAATGAAAGGATGGGTCAACCTTTCCCAATGTGGGATTCGATCCCCGGACCTGTGGCGTGGCAATGCGAAGCACTACCACTAAGACACTGTGCCTTAAAGCTGATATTTGAATAACAAAAACTATACTGCGAAATGAGATGGGTTTGGTCACCCTAATGCGGACTATTAAAATATGAATCTCCAACTTTTCATTACGTTTAATAACTAACCATGAATTTTTGTTTGTTGAACTTCCAACATTTATACACTTGATTTGTACAAACTATAGAAAAATATCTAATATTAATCTAATTCATGTCAGCAACCTAAAATTAGATTGGCTTGAGCAGATTTCGGGGTCCTTGAAAATTGACAGGGTAAAGCTAAGGTTTTCAACCAGTTTTATCGACCGTCACACTCGCATAACGTCATAAAAACATTAACCTGAGGGATTTTATCCAAGCTGTGTGTTGATCATGATTGACGATACGATTACGAATATTAGGAAGCCAAATCAAAACTCTGAGGTATTAGGGCCCTAGTTTGTTATCAATCTAAATCCCGCTTTAGCCTGAGATTAATAAACATCGTAATCTTTAGCATCCGTCACGATCGACACGCTGCTTTAAAAATTGTTAGAAGTACTGGCTATACGATAAGTACGATATCGCTATACGTTAATATTTGTGACATAAAAATACAAATAGTCGAAGAGTACACAACGCTAAGCGACAGTAACGCCTTTAAAAAAAAAATCACAGGTCAATACTTGACGCATTTTTGCTCAGTGGTATAGTACAGATTGAAAGTTGATCTAAACCTCATAAACATCATCCATAGACGACTCGTGTTGAACAAAAATAGTCAATCAAAAGTTAATGCTGTGTATGTAACTGATGCACGTTAAATCCATCTTGGTTTAAAGTCAATTGTGACCGCGTACGATGTCACTATAGGTTTGAATTGAGTAATCAACCCATGTTTTGGCAAAGTCCCTTATTCACAGTTTAAAATTACGAGGCTCGTCGCCTAAGGTCTAGTGCGACGTTAGAAAAAAACAATTTTAAAAAATTGCTTTCTTTTCCCGGAAAATGTTAAATTTATTCCAAAGAAACCTCAAAAATATGCTTTCCAAAATTATGTTATACATCCTACTAGTTTGCGGCGCGTCCAACGTCGAAAAAAAGTTTCAAATTAGCCGTATCACCAACCGCAAAAGAGTAAGCGTAGTACTAAAGAACAATAGTCTCTTTTTGAAACAATACGGCTACTTTTTTTCCTTGATTTATAGAGTTGATTTGTGCCGTGCACCCGAAAAATACATTGGATGAATGACGCATAAGAATTACGTATTAAGTGAATGACTGGAGAACAACTCGTGTACTTATACTGTGTGACTGTAAAAATGGCTCATGTTCATAGGGGATTTACACAACACAATTTTTTAAAAAATATTTTAGTGAAGGAAGAAGCGTGAATGGTAAATTTTCTAGTTGACATAATTCCTTTTTACGCATAATGATTTATTGAAACTTGAACCCAATTAGACCTGTGTCTTACGTATCGGGCATCTTTGAAACTTAATTTCCAATTTTTAATGAAATACAGGGTGGTTATAAAATAACCATCGCTATTCGGAGTGGTCTGTAGCTTGAATGAATAATCCAAATGCATCAAAAATTGAGACACTTACTAATCAAGAAGGGGGGTGGGGGGGGGGGAAGAATGGCATCATAAAAAAGACAGAATCCTAAAAATAATCATTAAAAAAGAATAATCATAAAAAACAAACTCGTCTCTTAACCGGAATCTAAATTACGAGGCGTCGTCAATTCTGGCCAATTACGGCCAACACAGCTAATTACGCCTCGTAATTTAGAAACCTGGTCAAGAGACAAGTTTCTTTTTTATCGAAAAAGAATGGAATCATAAAAAAGAAACTCGTCTCTTGACCAAGGTTCTAAATTACGAGGCATAGCCAATTATGGCTAATTACGGCCAATACATCCAATTACGCCTAGTAATTTAGAACCCTGGTCAAGTAACTATAAGTTTGTTTTTTTATGATTCCATTCTTTCCCCCCCTTCTTGATTAGTAAGTGTCTCAATGTTTGATGCATTTTGATTGTTCATTCAAGCTACAGACCACTCCGAATAGCGAGCGTTATTTTATAACCACCCTGTATGCTACAAAAACTTTTATACCCATCTATTTTTTTTAAAGTTGGTCTCTTTTGGTTGCCATGCCCCATGCCTAGTAAATTTTTTTATACCGATTAAAGAAAATTTGTTGGTTTGACATCCAACAAAGACGAACAGTAACAGGTAAATCTGGTGGATTTTTTTTCCGACATTCGGATGATCAGAAACGCTTCAGATAATTATTGAGTTTTACTCTAATTAAGGGGGTCTGGCACCTCCATAGAAGCCCATGTTAAATTGTCTAACTTTGGGGGCATCTCAAGAATTAACTAATTAATATATCCATTTCAAATTTTCACAGTTTCATCTATAGACATTTTTAAGTATTTTAACACAAGATTATTTTGAAAAACTAAAAACTAGATTAAATATGAATTTTTTTAAAATATCGTTGAAGAATGTCAATATTTTTAACCTAAAAGATTTTTTTTTAAAAAAAGTAAAAACTTTACAGACTATTCCCTGCGTTAAAATGTTTAAATATACTTGTGAATTACACATAAAAAATTTCAAGTATTTAAATGAATAACATTTTTAGTTATGTGCCCCCAAACATTCACATGATTCAAAAATTGTAAAACCGAGAAAAACCAATTTAAAGTTTTTATTGTTAACTCATTTCCTTACGAAGGATTTTTGCTTCCTCGTAATATTTGATTGGAATAACATTATCGGATCCTTAGTCGTTCGGCCGATCTGGGCAGTTTCACTAAAGAAAGGGTAAAATAAAATTGCCTTTAATGTCAAAAATATTTTTCCAATCGTCTTAAAACTTTGTGACATTATTAATAAAGGTTGATATAGTACTTTAAGCCACTAATTTTTTTTTTTATAATTTTTTCAATGATTTTGGGGTGCCAGACCCCCTTAAATAATGAAAAATAGAAGAATGAAAATTCGCAGAGATTGCCCCCCTGTACCACTGCTTCTGTTCTAACCATCAGATTTTAAAAAATTTTGAACCAGTTACAGACATGTGACTTGCGTATATGACACCGTTTTAACCCAATTTTCTAATCTAACCTAATATCTTAACCTTTTTTTTAAACTTAATTTGCCGCTTTCCACAACTTCAGTTCTAACCATAAGATTTTTTTTTTAAAGTGAAAATCGACCCTTTATACTTTTTTGTTCGTTTGTACTATATCCGTTGCGATTTTCTTTTTAACCGAGAGGATTTAAAAAAATTCTATGCTCGTATAATAATAAGAAAGTGGACTATTTTAAGTTATTATTTTCATAGTGGGGGCATAACATAGGCTGTATTATATCAAAAATATTTGCAAAAAATCGTACGTGATTAGTAAGTTATGTTCATACTTTTTGATAGTTAGTTTTTACAACCTTATAAGTAGAATAGTTTTTTGTTGAGCATGTTTATTTTAGGATGATTGTGATTTTAACAGCAATTAATTCTGTAAAAATATATATTTTCTAAGTTCTAAGTTGTGTGAAATGGTGAATTTCTACAAAGCTACTCTAATTTTATTTCCCTTTAAAATTCTCAATGCAAGTTTTAAGTTCGGTTGTACTGTTATCTATGCAACAAAAGAGTAAATATTTATTATGTTTAACTTTTATTTAACATTCAAATGATCAAATAAACTATGTGTTATTTTGTGAGAAATAAGTATAATTTATTTTATTGTTTGGTGATAAAGTATTAATATTGTTCTTATTTGTGACACTTCGTCATGAAACCCAAGTTAATTTCATTATCATTATGTAATAATTAACAGCAGGCCCGGACTGGTCCGCCGGCCCATCGGCCCTCGGGCCGGTGCGCCTTTTACAAAAAAAAAAAAAAAAAAAAAAAAAAAAACTTTTGACAAATTTTTTTTGAACCCTAGATTCATCTTCTCGTGAGTTTCCCGCACTTTCATGAGTTGCATACATTGAACTGTCTTTGAAATTAAGCTGATAGAAATACCTAAAAAGGCGCCTTCACTCGGAGCCTCTGCCTTACTTCCATACTAGGCGCTGATGAGGCGGTTAAATAACGATTATATTTTTATATACTACATGGAATTACTTAATGGTGGTATATGTCGTGACCTCCGAGAAGGGTCACGTATGTGTTCGGGGGACATGTATATGTTCGGTCTTACGTGATCCGTTGAGGAGATGGTTAGACGAAACAGAACTTTCAAAGGTAACCACCATGGCTTGACGCTTTAACTCGCATGTCAGAATCAACTGTAACTATAAATTTTCAATGGGACATTTTGATAAATATTTAAAAACAGATCTTAATAAGGCGCCTCCCTTTACATACAAGCTACAAACGGCGCTTCCTAACACGTACATTTCCCAATTATTTTTAATCTTGGGTGCTGTATATGAAACAAAATCCATGCACCAAGAGGTATTGGGATGCCTATGATATCACTCACATATCATGGGTGGCTTTAAATTTCCATGTATACCATTTTGATACCTGGCGCTAAAACGTTTTTAGGCGTTTTATTCAATTGGTTTTAAGTGTGGGACCTAGAAAACATGTCTTCTTCTTCATGAGCGCAACAGCCCTTTGCAGGCCTTGGCTGCCTCAAGAAACCTCAAAACTATTTTAACGCCTTTCATTTCGCATTGGTAGCTTTTAGATTTAATTGTATACATTTTTATATATTTCCGAGTAAAACTCATTTCGTTTCGTTAGTAAAACAGAGCGCAAGTGTGATGATTAAGGCGTCACATACTCACATGCCCCTGATGATACCTTCCAAGGTTCTGTCCTCGCCTAAAACTGATGGTGCAATTGCAGAAAGCTAATTTCGCCTCTACACAAATCTCACATATAAATGATTGGATGAGATTAGTGCAAAAATTAATGCTTTTTTCTTTAATTTTTAAAAGGCCAACTTCTTGCTGTGCTGTTGGTTGTTCAAAATATTTGTTTAAGAAATCTTGCACAGAAAGAAAAGTTTCTTTTCATCTATATCAGTCATTTTGAGAGTAAAATATATATATAAAAACGTATACCTGATATTTTTAAAATGCTCATAAATCCTGATTTTTATTAATCGTTCTATTATGAGAATACTGTAATCTATAATATCAACTAAGTTTTATGAGTGTCACGTAGTTATTCTCTATAAAATACAACGTAAAATGGCGCAAATTCCAGTAATTTTTTTTTTCAATACCTAAAATTGAAAAATCTTACTTAATAATATTTATCGTAGTCCTCCGAACTGTATTAAAAAGTTTTAAGGGAAAAAAACGATTCGTTCTTTCATATAGAATCGATTGTCGATCGCTTCTTTCTTTGAGAGTAAAAAGTTTGTATGGCTGTTTCTATTGTATATGTTCTCTTTATTAGTTTCAATTCAGACCAAAGGCCACGTGTCAAAATTATTTTCCCACTCCATAAAGCCACTCCATTTCCCACTCCACAAAATATGCATCGTTTGCGATTTTGAAGAAGTTTCTTACCGTCACCATACGAAGCAGCTGCTGTTTTGAATTGGACCTCGATTTGTAATGTGTTTTGAAGATTCTCGGGTATCGAAAGTCCAAATAGAAAGTGTAGGTTGCAAAAAATAAAGGACGCGGTCTGTTGTTCTTTTCTTTGGTGACTCAATTTACAAATTTGAATACTTTAAATACTAATTTTGAAAGCGGGGGTAGGGGGTAGCCCCAGGGCCGTCTTAAACTAGGCTGGGGCCCTTGGGCACACAATAATTTGGGGCCCTTTTGGACAGTACAAAAAGCATATAATATTTTTTACTGAGTATGACCATTTATTATAGGTAATCAAATACAGTATGATATAATATGTCATTAATGATGCTAGAATGGTGCTGGTTTTTTGATTACGATTACGGTTTCTTTCGGGATTTCTGTTGAGCAAAATCTTTTATTATATCATCAAGTCAATTTTTTGAAGGATATAATTTTCTATGCACATAATTGACAAATTACGCAGCCGTTCTTGTACCATTGCTGTTTGCAATTAATTATTTATTCTCTAAAGCTGCGAAAGCTGCTGTTGTAGCAATTTCTATGTTTGGAAAAGTTTCTTCGAATTTATCTGATTTTATTAGGTTATGTAAGGTTGAGACATTTAAATCCGCTTATTGCTTTGCTATGTTTTTTAAATATTAGCTTAAATGAAAACGTTCTGTTTTAATGTCATCTGCATTAATTTTTTCATGATAAAACTCTGCAAATTCTTTGGATTTTTTTGGTCAACTCACCAGATTTAATTGTTGTTAACTGAAGGAAAACTAACTTAAAGAAAACTAAATCGACTATCAAAATCTTGGTATGCTGCCGGCCGTTTCTTTAAATGTGTATTTAATTTGTCAATTATGGAAATGAAAGTATCTACACGAAACTTCTCCTTGCCTCTCAACAGTGCAGTCTCTAAAGATCCTTAAAAAAAGGTGATACGTGTGCTGAGGAGCGAAATCTTTTTCTTTCAAAATGTATCTTTGTAGTCAGCATATGGATTTTTATCTTTAGCAGCCGATTCATACTGATCAAAATTATTGCCTGCGGTATTGACATAACTGATCAGAGACTCTTAAAGTTTCCTTCTTACAACGACCATGGTTTCCATTTTTTTTTTTTTTTGCTAGGCTTTGGGCTTCCTTTCTAGTGTCTCCTGGTTGATTGATGTCACTTGCAATTGAAGACAATGCTTCAAAAATTTCTAATTTACCATTTTGAAGAGCATTGATAGCATTGGCGCTTGCAGACAATCTAGTTTCCGAAAGAGACTTTAGGACTCTCTTTGCACCTAAACGATCCGTCAACACTTTCCATCGTTTTGTCGAAACTTAGAAAAAAATTTTACAATTCAACCAGAAACAATGTCAACATTTACTTTGGTTCGTGTTCGGCGGTGCAGCTTGACTTTGGAATCGGAGTGATTGCGTGAGTAATCGCTAGATGGCGTACTTTGTAAATTAGGTGGGATGTGATTGGAAATATTATTAATTAGTACAGTAGGAATAGATGCAGCTATCGATATAATGGCGTAGTATAAGCCTTGTAAATACCTTCTGTTAAGATTACTGTTTTGTGAAGAAAATGTAATGTGCCCGATAAATATGTTTTGAGAATAAATGTGCGAGAGAAATTGTCGTTCCTTCGGGGCCCCCTGAGAATGGGGGCCCTGGGCACGGGCCCCGTGTGCCCTTATGGTAAAGACGGCATTGGGTAGCCCCCTCTGAAGCCGGGAAGGGCCGGTAAAACTGTTCCCTTCTCAGGGAGCCAGTCCGGCCCTGATTAACAGCTATCATTATGTAATAAGTTTTGAAAAATAGAACAAACAAAATAAGAAAATTTGCTTTAATATTTTTTGTTTTAAATGGCATCTCTCTCTCTCTGTATCGTCAGTTGGTGCTAAGCCTGCGAGTTTTGAAAGGGGTTATGCCTATTTTATTTCTATCAGTGGTGCTGCCATCTGTGTAAGGAAAGATTAAACATTTGATGTATTTAAATGCCCAAATGACCACAGGTTTCCAAATCAAAAAGATTTTGTGTTAATCCAACCGGAAAAAATATTTTCTTATCCACATTTTCCCGGCTGTATTGACTATTTTTACAAACGGTTTTGTTGTCTGATAAATGCAGCTGACTTACAGGTCTCAATAATCTGCCGTTTTGAAATTTTTCGAATTTTTTTTAATTTTAATAATTAATTACACAACAAAATATCAAAAAGTAGGATTGGTGACACATGTAAGAAAGTGAGGTACATTAATCATAAAAAAAAAAGAAACCGTTTGTAAAAATATTCAATACAGCCGGAGAGATGTGGCTTAGAGGATATTTTTTTTACAAATTGGATTAACACAGAATCACTTAGATTTGGAGACCAGAGGCCATTCTGGCTCATTCGCCCTTAAGCATGTTGAGAACGAATATCACATTAAATTCTTGGCTCTAATTTTTAATATATTCACAGTTTTTGTGTCAAGTGGGTACTCAAAATCAATGTTAACTTAAAAAACTATATTTTGCTAGTATAAACTTACGTATGTCTTGTCTACGTCACAATGTGTGATGTTTCGCATTGTTCCCCATTGACCTACGAGAAAAAACTTCGTAATTTTGAACTACGTTATAGTAACTGGGATTCATCCTTTACAGCTGCATTTCCGAATGATTTTTTTAAAAATATATTTATCTTTCGCTTGGCTTGAATCAGGTATTAATTAAAAGTTTTTTGCGATAAAAAACGCCCTAATTATGAGGAAGTCGGACAGATGTTTTTTTTTATGCAAATTATGTATTCCTTTCACATTCAGATTTCTGTAGGCGATAATCTCGATTGAACTGAATGAAATAAGAGATATATCAGGATTGTTCTTGTTTATTTTAAATCCATAATGAAGTATTTACTTTTTCAAAGATTGTAAATAACCAATTTTTAATTATGTTTGGATGCTCCTAAGAAACTGACATCCATCTTGTTTGAAGACATTTTTATTTCTGAGATTTAAGTGATGAGGTTACAGAGTAAGAATACGTACAGAAGATAATTAGTGTCGCCATCTGGCGATGATTGTTGAAAATAGTCTTTTGTTTCTCCATTTTTTACACTCCGGCCCCATGCAATAATTTTTATTGCATGACAACTAAGTTTAAAGAGCTTCCAAATTATAAAATCCCTGAATGGGCCTTTTAATTATTTCCTTGTTGGATAACTGAATCTTGGCTGATCTGATTTTTTGATCTCGTCCTGGAAATAATTCAATTATTTTACCCAATTTCCAATAATTTCGATTTTTAGGACTATCTTGGTGAATCAGTACGGTATCGTTAATTTTGAATTCAATGGGATTTTTATTTGGTTTTGAATACATAGCAGTTTTCAATTGCAAAGTGTATTCCTTGTAAAATCTTTTCCAAAAATGTTCGACAATGGTTTGTCTGTGTTTCCATTTGACCAAAAGTGTCGATCGCGAAGATTCAGTTTTACATTCTAATTCAGGTAATACAGTTAATCTTGATCCTACAAGAAAATGAGCCGGTGTTAAGGGGTCAATTATATCAGGATCATCATATATATGTTATTGGTCTGGAGTTAACAACTGCTTCTACTTCGGTTAACACAGTATTTAATTGTTCATAATTTAAGGAACTCCTTCCTAAAACACGTTTTAAACAAGACTTTATAATTCGAATTAATCTCTCAAAAAATCCTCCATGCCATGGAGCTTTTGGTATGTTGAATTTCCATTCAAAACCAATTTTTTCTGCAAAACTTAGAAACTTTTCATCTTTACACATTTTATACAAATATCTTAATTCAATATCAGCTCTTTTAAAAGTTTTTGCATTATCTGAATATATTGTTTTGCAAATTCCTCGCCTAGAAAAAAACCTTTTTAAAGCTAAAATGAAACACTCAGTACTTAAATTTGAAACTAATTCTAAATGTACAGCTCTCGTAACAGCACATGTAAATAACGCAACATAAACTTTTGATTCATCTTTTAAGTACAATGGTCCAAAAAAATCGATTCCAGAAATTGCAAACGGCTTAGATTTTTCAATTCTATCAGCTGGTAAGGGTGCTGATACTTCCTGACCAGTTTTTGCAATAAACCGTTTACAAACTCTGCAACCATGCAATACAGATTTTACGAAACGTCTAGCTTTTAAAATCCAAAACTTACTCCTTATTTCAATAAGACAATCTAATAAACCGCAATGCAATAATTTTTCATGAAAATTACAAATAATCAATTTTGTAAAATAATCATTTGGTAATATGATTGGTTTAACCTCATCTACATCCAATGATGATTTAATTAATCTACTTTTAACTCTTAAGATACCCTTATCATCAATAAAAGGATTTAAATTTACTAATTTAGAATTATTGTCTAAATTTACATTTTTATGTAATTGTTTAATTTCTTTAGAGAAACTCTGCATTTGAGAAACTTTAATCCAATAATTCGTAGAATTTTCCATTTCATCTTTAGTTATGGGACCCAGTATTTTTTCTTTTGATCTTAAATTATTTATAAATCTCAAGACATAAGAAGTAACTCTTAAAAGTTTCCTCAACTTACTGAATTTCTCAATTTCCATTATAGGTTTCACATTAATTTCACTTACATTTATGATATTTACGACACGTTCCTCAATATTTTCGAATGTATTATCTCCTAGTCTTACCTGTGAGGGCCAATTTACCTCAGGTTTCGATAGCCACTCTGGCCCATTGAAATACACTTTATCATTTGCAAGTTCATTGACGGAAATTCCTCGCGAGATTTTATCTGCTGGATTATTTATTCCGGGGCAGTGAAAACAACACTCAGGGGAAATCAGCTGCTGAATTTCTACAACACGATTTTGAACAAATGTTTTCCAACGATTTTCTTTGCTTCTAATCCAATGCAGAGTTATGAGCGAGTCTGTCCAAAGGAAAGTTTTAGCTTCTGAAAAAAGTACACGAACTGTTGAAATCAGTCTAGCACCTAAAAGAGCAGCTAGGAGTTCTTTTCTGGGAAGGGTTAAAGTTGGCTTCTTTGCTTTATCGATTGGGGTAACTCTTCCTTTTGCTATTACAAAAGAAGTTCCAATTTTATCTTCGTTGGTGTATCTAGCGTAGATTATGGCACCATAAGATTTTTCACTACTATCGCAAAAGCAGTGAAGCTGCATTTCTTGATAGCCTTCAAATTCTTTGAAGTACCAGCGTGGAATGCGGATTGTGGGTACCTCCTTCAATTGCAAGTACCATTTTCCCCATTTTTTCTGAATGTCCGGTGGTACAATTTCATCCCATTTGATCCCAGATATCCATAGTTCTTGGAATAACATCTTCGCTTGTATCAAGTATGCTGAGAGTATGCCAAGTGGATCATAAATTCTCGATGTTGCTTGAATGATGGTACGCTTGGTGACATTGTTCGATAATATAAATTGAAGAATATCTTCTGTGACAAACTGCAAACTGTCATTTTCATAGTCCCACATGACACCAAGTACTTTGGTTGTTGTAGACGCTCTTTTTTCCAATGACGAGTCATTCATTTCGTTCATTATTTCTGAGGAATTAGATTTCCATTTTACTAATTCCATTGAGGCGGATTTCAGAATTTCTTTAGCTTCTTTGCATGCACTTAATGATTCTTCCATTGTTTTTTGTGAGCACACGTAATCATCAACGTAAAAATATTTGTTCATTAGAGCTGTTGTGGACGGGTAAATGTCTTCATATTTCTTCAAATGATGTTTTATAGTTGCACTCAGCAAAAAGGGGGACGATTTACAACCGAAGATCACACGGCACATTCGAAATATTTCTATCTGTGGGTTGTTTAAATCTGAACCTTCCTTTATCCAGAAAAAACGTAATGCATCCCTATCAGATTCATCTATCAATATTTGCAAATAACTTTGTTTTATGTCTGCTGTAAAAGCTACTTTGTGCATTCTAAAGTCAATTAAAATATTCAATAATTCAGGAACAAGATTTGGCCCTTGTAATAGACAATCATTTAGAGATAATTCATTATTTTCCTTTGCTCCAGCATCAAAAACAATTCTCAATTTTGATGTTTCACGTTCTTTTTTGATAACAGCTCTGTGTGGCATATAATATTCTTTTTTATTCTTCTGTGTTTCATTCTCATTTACTACTTTTTCAATTATTCTATTTTGCATTTGCTCGTATAAAACCTTTTTATATTCATCGTAAAATTTAGTGTCGGATTTAAATCTTCGAATTAAATTCATGAATCTCTTTTTTGCATTTCCATAATTATTATGTAACTCAATTTCATCATTTTTCCAAGGAAGTTGCACGACGTATCTGTTTTCTTTTTCAGTAATAGTGTTTTGGAAATGTTCCATTGCTTTGACTTTATCAGAGATTTCTTCATTCTTTAATTCATTATTTATTCCAAACGATTCGAGCTCCCAAAACTTTTTTATACTTTTCGTTAACGCATCTTCCTTTTCTGAATCTTCATTACTTATTCGTAAACAGTTCGAATGGTTGAATCTTGTTGCCTCATTATCGCACACAGCAGCGTTAATAATGTAAACATTTCCTTTGTCTGATGGTTTTTCGTCCACAAGACCTTGAAGTGACCAACCCAAATGCGAATTTATTGCGATGAGACGTTTGTTTAGTCTACATATACTTCTGTCGTAATTAATATTCCAGTAGTCCGCCATACCGATGAGCAATGATGCCTCCTCTTTCTTATAACACATTTCATGAGAAAATTAATTTGTGTACAGTTCTATTCCTCGTTGATTCAATTGCCTAGCAATATCTTCACTTGGTAATGAGACTAAACCGTTTGTTATGAGTGGAGTGGTCCACGCCCTTATTTCAATATATTTTTCTGGCTCACGAATGTTTCGTAATCTGAAGGCAACTAGATTACTCTCTAAATCTCTACTTTCTTTCGAACCAAAGGCATTTATTGCTAATGATGATGTTTTTATGGGAGATAAATTTAACTTTTGTGAGAGATCCTTCTTAATAAAATTCAGCTGGCTTCCTTGATCAAATAAAATTTTCACAATAAATTTTTTATCATTTGATGCTTCTACTATAGAATACAAACATTGTAACTGAATGTTATCCGTTCTGGTTGCTGAAGGATTTACTAACACTTCTCTGGCGTCTTGATTTGAATTAGAAATGGTTGTATCATTTTCTTCGATCGCGTTTGATGGGTTATTGATTTTTATTTCTTTTATGCACACAGAAGTAGCATGAGGGGGTGTTCTTGAATTTACACATTTTTTACACGCAAATCGCTTATTTTCACAAGATGCTGAAAAATGTCCCTTACAGAAACATATTAGACAACGTCCAGAGTTTTTTAAAATGTCTCGTTTTTTCTTAACATTCAAAGGACACTTATATTTTGAATGCGGAGGATCATTTTGATTTTGGCAAAAAATACATTTATTGTTATTTTCTGTTGTTGTTAGAGCATAAGATGTTGGTCTCACATTGTTTTTATTTTTATGGTTGAAGTACTCATTCTTTTGTTGATTTTGTGAAGAAATTCTTCTATCATTGTTATTGTTAGAGTTAATGAGTAATCCGGCAGCCTCACGACACATTACTTCTTTTCGTAAAAAATTGAGTAGTTCATTGATATCAAATTCACTTTCAGACTTTCTTATTCGATTAAACTCGAAGTTGAGCTCTTCAGGAAGTTTTTGAAGTATCATAGGACATAATAAATTTCCGTAAGATCCAGCTGTAACTTTTAGGGATTCTAGACTTCGAATTTGTATTTCACATTGGTCGAAAAGTCGTCGTAATCCTCTTATATTCGTTATGTTTTTCACAGGCTCCAAAGTTAATAGTTGTTGCACATGTGCACTTATAATTAAATCGGATCGACCGTACCTGTTCTTCAAAATTTCTATGGCACTATCGTAATTAGCTTCACTCATCGTAAATCCGGATATGGTGTTTAAAGCACTGGATTCCAATAGCGTGCGCAGATAAGCGAATTTTTCGGTTTTTGTTAATCCATTGTTTTCATGAATGTTGTTTTCATATTGACACCAAAAGTCGCACCACTTATGTAGTTCTCCGTTAAATTTTGCAAGTTGCAGACTTGGCAATTTTATCATTTTTGTATCCGGTTCACATGTTGCTGCATTGTTGGAAGCTTGTTGTGTAATGTTCGTAGGCACAGCGGATTGTCCTGCGATATTTTTCAATGTCCGAGTTATTTTTCTTTTTCTTGCCATTATTTTGTCTTTATATTCTTCAGCATGGATCACTTCATTTTCGATTTCTTCAGTTTTAAGTTTTATTTCTATTTCAGAATCCAATTTTGTCAAATCTTCATATTTCATCATCAACTGTTCTAAGAGATCTTCCAATGTTTCAGCTTTTTCGTTCGTTTCGATATTTTCTTGCAGTAGAGTTTCATCGATTTTTGTTATAAGCTTAGTTACGGAAGTTCTAAGAGTTGTTCTCTTCTTTTTACAGCTTTCTAATTCCATTTTTCAATTTTTAGAAGATCACTTTTGCAATTTTGTAGGAAAGTTCAAAGTTCTTTCACCGTTCAATTTTATTTTTGGAACGGTTCTTGACGAATCAAGATCAAGATAATTTTTCACAGATCAAGTCCATTTTTCACTTTTTCAAATTTTTTGATTTTTTATTTTTCGTCAATTTTCATGGATTTTAGTAAAGAGTTTATTCATCGATCTAAAGATCCCGAAGGATCAGGATCCCATGGTTCGGCACCAAATTTACTTTTTCAAAGATTGTAAATAACCAATTTTTAATTATGTTTGGATGCTCCTAAGAAACTGACATCCCTCTTGTTTGAAGACATTTTTATTTCTGAGATTTAAGTGATGAGGTTACAGAGTAAGAATACATACAGAAGATAATTAGTGTCGCCATCTGGCGATGATTGTTGAAAATAGTCTTTTGTTTCTCCATTTTTTACAAAGTAGCTGCTGAAAATAGCCAATCCAAAAATAAAGTTTTCTCCTCTCGAACCCAAGAGACAGAGGGCTATATTTGATGACGATTCTGCAAAGATGCCCGTATAAGTAGTCATGTTCCGTTAAAGTAAAAGGGAAAAAATATAAAAATTAGCCATTGAAACTTCTGGTGCTATTAGTAGTTAGGGTATTTAGTATTATTAATTACTTAAGGGTAATTAGCCAAGTACGTGTGCATTTTGCCTTAAAAAATGGCAATAAATATACGTTCAATTGTAGAAATAAAACAAAGCACTATAAAACATCCAAAATTAAACGACGAACAACATTATGAGATTTTTCCTAAATTAGCCAAATCACTAGCAAAAAGGGTTTAAATAATAAAATTCAAATCATTATTTGAAACAATTCCAAAATTAGACAACATGGCTAATATTAATGAATCCTAAATAAGAGACAAAAAAGAAAGTTAAGTGCCGATTACAATTACCCAATATCGATTTGTACTAAGGAATAACTAATGAATAATGAGTTCTTTGATGATTGTACGAATAAATAATGAGTTCTAATGAATGTACTAATGAATGATGTGTTCCAATCAATGAATGTACTAATAAATTTTGAGTCCGAATGAATGAAGTCACAACAAGTCGTAGTTTTAGTAAGTTGACGAACACTTCGTTCCCCCGTTCGAGGCAATTTAGTTCCCTCTAAGCCAAAAAGGATCAGACAACTCCACCCTTCAGTGCCAGCTCTGGTATTGGCCTCGTTTCTTGACAGTAGTTCAAAACTTACAAATGACCGTTATTACCAACAATCCTTATGTCGCTCTTGTGCGACCGACAATTCGACCAAAACCAATTGACATAAGTTGATGTGCAACGGGTGTCCCCGGAAGCACCCTCCCACCCCTCGGGATTCATAATGACCTCATCCGTGTCCGGCCCATCACACGGAAGATTCCTTTCAATCAACGAGATATGGGGGGAGGGGGGCAGAATTTAATCATCCCAAGTCCTTGTGAAGAGATGATACCAGAAAGATATGAAAGTTGAATGAGGATTCCCACTATACATACATTGACCACATACAACTTTTTCTCTACTCCGGGCTCGGATACCGGCATTAGAAACAACAACACATACAACTTCTTTTTCGGATTTTAAAGTTGTATCTAAGGTTGTGATTCGGGTGCCAGCTCAGGTTTTCAACGATTGTTGTCTCATACGTCTACACTCCTTGCCAACCTAAGTTGGGTAAATAGAAATATGCTGTGGAGAAGACCCTTCCGCGGTTGTAAAGAGTTCCATAAATAATTTCTGAATCCATCCAGAAAAAACATGTTTGAAACATTAATTTCATGTCTAACCGATTTTAATATTATTTGAGAAATGTTCGCAATTTTATCAAAATGAAAAGTGTATTTTGGTGAAATTGTATTAAGAGGACTCCCTTGGGAATTTCAATCTTGAAAATCATAATGTTATTCCTATGGAAAACATTCGCAAGTCAATTACCGCCACAATTTTAATAAAAGGTTACTAGTTTCTTGTATCATTGTAAAGAACGAAAGGAGTAGATTTTGTAAAATTAATTTGTTTTGTGAAAATCACATATTTAGTATTTTTAATAATTTTTTGAAGTCAGAACTTAATGCGTACTCCATTTTTTACTAACTTCAAAAAATTATGAAAAATACTAAATATGTGATTTTCACAAAACAGATTAATTTTAGGTTTGGTTTGGTTTGAATTATCGTCGCACTAGAGCTACACGAGGGCTATTGGCGACGGGCGTCGTATTTTAGAACCACAGTCAGGTGACGAGCCACACCTGAATAGGCACCCAACGCAACCGTTAAGGGCGACATCGTACGCAGCGTTAGGACTTTGAAGGGTATTTAACGTGCACTCCCTTACACGGGGTATTATTCGTCGGACATTTTTGGCTGCACGGGCCGTTTATAGGTCAGCAGCTATTTTGGCGATGCCCGGACCCGAACCTGGGACCTTCCGCATGCTAAGCGAGTGCTTAACCGACTGGGCTCCCCAGCCCCTACAGATTAATTTTAAAAAATCTACTCCTTTCGTTCTTTACAATGATGTAAAACACTAGTAACCTTTTATTAAAATTGTGGCGGTAATTGACTTGCGAATGTTTTCCATAGGAATAACATTACGATTTTCAAGATTGAAATTCCCAAGGGAGTCCTCTTAAGATAACTTTGTATGTAAATATTACCTTACAAGTGTTTCCAACTAATGGACCAACCGCGCTTTTCAATCTGCCTTTTCGCTCTTTGTTTTTACACAAGTTAGGTTGGCAAGGAGTGTATAAGGCGTGACGAGTCGCAAGGCAAGGTGGGATTTACAGTGCAGCTTGGTTAAATCGGATGGGCAGGGTCGGGTATCGATGCAATTGTGCAACACCTAATTAATCGTTTTGTATTTATCGGGAAAGATTGTCAAATGGACATCCGGTTGACAGATGGTCGTGTTTATAACGTCTTTTCTTCCATGGTCATGGTGGTCTCTTTAGCATTGTGTTCACAACGAATGGAAGGGTTTTTGAAAGATTCTGTATGTCAACCACTTCGATTGACAAACGTAGCTTCTTGTGAAAGGAAAGGTCTTCTGGGAAATGTATTTTTCCCATTGGTGTAACGCAGATATCTAATATATCAACTTTTAAGTCTCGTAGTAGCCATCTGGTACACTCTAAAAAATGAATGCTCAAAAACGACGAAATTGTCCTTAATTTTGACGATTCCTTCACTGGCAAATGCTCCGAGTTTTCGTTTCCTCTAAGTGAGGAAATTTGAATCGTCATTTTTATGAGGATTTGAATGTCGTCTAATCTAAAGAAATATTTCGTCATTTTTGAGCATGTGAGTACAACAGTGAGATTCAGTTTCCTCAAAATCAAGATACAGAATCGCCAAATCGCGATCGTAAAAGTGAGGATTCGCGTTTACTCAAAAGTCAAGTGATAGTTTGACGAAACAATCCTCAAAATTAACGAAATGAGGCTTGAGGATTCATGAATCGTCAAAAATGAGTGTTATTTCTGAGAGTGTAGCTTCTGCAGCTCTGGAGGGATATAGCTTCACCAGGTCGCTTACCTTGGTAAAAGTGGAGAACTGGAGGAATGTGCCAAGAGAACATTATAAGAACTCAGAGCCCTCGAAAAGAACTCAGAGTAGGAACTCAGTCGAAAACGTTATTATGACTTCCGACATCAGGGAACTCGCGTACCAAATGGGAAGTCCGCAGCTCTTTTCATTTGAGCTGTACAGTTTTTCTGACCAGACGGACCGATGCTCAAAAGCCATTTTTTTTTTTAGAATCAGCATCCGCTAAAGCGTGAAGAAACACAAAATCTCCATTTTGGATTCTTGTTCCTATCGCAATACTTTCATTGCTTTATATTTCATAGTTTTTTTTCTCTGAAGGAGCTGCAATATTGGCGGTCAAGCCTTTTGCAGACTCCGCATATTTCCCAAAACTGAGAGCCATTTCTCAGCCATAAGTATGTAGTTTATTTATTTAAAATGATTAAGTTGCTTAGAAACTAAGCAGTGTTTGTGTGAACTTTCATTCAAAAGAAATAGTGATTATTTATTATTTCCCTAATTGGGCTGTAATATTGGCGGTCAAGCCTTTTGCAGACTCGACATATTCCCCAAAACTGAGAGCAATTTATTTGCGTCACCATATAGGCGACTCTCGCTACCAATTTTCACGCCCAGATTACAATGAATCCGTGAGCTCACTGTGGATGTTAAAGTATGTAGAGAAAACCCAAGCCAAATAGGCCCTCCAGTGATTTTATACATATCAAATAATTATATGACATGCATGCCTAAGATTTCCCCCCTATATTACATAGTAGATAATTGAAGGTAAAAATAACAATGTATCTTTTCCATATGATTTTGATACATAAGGAACAATTAAAAAAAATTAATTCAAATCTTATTCTATATAAGCAGGTCATAATCCATCATAAACTGAAAATATTTTTTCAACTGCTTACAATAATAAAATTAAATACCTTTTATTGAAAATGAAATATGGCTTCCAAACATATAGGGGTTTTCACATCAAAAAATAAGTCATGGTCAATTAAATCACAGACTTTAATACAATACAGCTCCAGTCACTGGCGCCAAATTCAAAACAATAGTTTCAAACCATAACTCAAGCGTTCAATACAGAAATAGAATAAACGTTCGGAAATCTCTCCAACCCTATATTTATCGAAATCTTTTTCACACTGCCGATCTGAAATGCTTATTAAAGACGAGAACTTACTTAGTAATTATTGTTTTTCACGTCTTGAGGCGGAAATGCCATTTACTT
Organism: Hylyphantes graminicola; assembly: GCA_023701765.1. NCBI lineage: Eukaryota > Metazoa > Arthropoda > Arachnida > Araneae > Linyphiidae > Hylyphantes > Hylyphantes graminicola. The sequence continues at coordinate 52,327,890 of CM043121.1, forward strand.
TAATTGTGATGTGTTTTAAAAAGGTATTGTTATGGTATTTGATAGATTCATATTTTTTGGTCTTCGTCCTTTCTTTGAGTTTTTGACGTGGATTGTTTAGCTTTAGTTAGAAATAAAATCCTTTATGGTCATCCCTTTTAGATTTAGATATTCATTTGGCTGTGAAAATAGTTATTAATGACTTTAGGTCATTTATAATCGCCTTTTCTTAAGAATTTAAGTTCACAGAAACACTGCTTAGTTTCGAAGCAACTTAATCATTTAAATTAAATAAACAACATACATATTTAATCATTTCAGTCTCAGTGATGCCATTTGGGGTCATCATGTTTCTGATCATATTTTTTTTTAAAGTAATAGGGCTGACATCTATTGGGATTAATAAAAAATATTTTTGAATAGAAAAAGTTTGGAGAATCGAATGATGAGCTTTTTGATATCATAAATGGCTATAGACGATTAAAAAAAATTCTAAAATGTTGATGCCAAATTGTGATTGGGACTGAAAGGGTTAAGGGGTCATAGGACTCTTAAAAATGTGCAAAGAAGGAACTACAAAGTTTAGTTTAATCTTTCATGTAATTTTTTAACTACTCTATATATAAGTATAATTTTTTTATATGTAATTCTACAAGATTTATTTAATACAAAACAAATTTTAAAATTTATGAAACTTAAGCCAAAGCTAAAATAAATTATATTAAACATAATGCTATTTGAACACATTGTGATTAGGCTTGCGCTACAAATTTTGAGGTCAAAATTGAAGACATGACCAGGAAAATGACTTTATATTGTACAAATATGTACAAACAAAGACTTATACCTAAATTCTCAGCTCCATTTTAATTAGAAATTATTTTTAAAAAAAATTTAAATCAAAATTTTGAAATTTTTATTAATTTTTTTAGAAAAAAGTTCTTAAAATAATTTCTAATAAAAAATGAGCTGAGAATTTAGGTATAAGTCTTTGTTTGTACATATTTGTACAATAAAAAGTCATTTTCTTGGTCATGTCTTCAAATTTGACCTCCCAATTTGCCGCGCAAGCCTAATCACAATGTGTTCAAATAGCATTATGTTTAATATCATTTATTTTAGCTTTGGCTAAAGTTTCATAAATTTTAAAATTTGTTTTATATTAAATAAATCTTGTAGAATTACATATAAAAAATTATACTTATATATAGAGTAGTTAAAAAATTACATGAAAGATCAAACTAAACTTTGTAGTTCCTTCTTTGCACATTTTTAAGAGTCCTATGACCCCTTAAGTTTCAGGAATTATCCTAGTAAAAATGTATATTAAAATTGCTTTACTAATGGCTAACTAAGTCTTATTTTTATGCATTTTTTTTCAAACGCGAAACTAAAATTTTTTTTATCATGTTAAACCATTTATTGATTATAGAACAATTCCTATATCGAGCGATTTACTAAAGATTTCCCATTGCCTTTACTAATAGGATGATCAGACGTACTGCATTTCGCAGTGCAGTTTGGTTTGTTACTCAACTATTTAGTTAGTAAAGTTTTGCAAATGGTTTTCGTTTGTTTTTTCATAATTTTTTTAAAAAGAAAAACAGCGCATCTGCGTAGTTTGAAAATTTATACGATTGTATGAAAATTTACTGATGATTTCATATTTGACAAGTTAAACACTGAAACAAATTTGGTAAACTTTCAACTACTACTATTTATCTAACAGATTAGTGCAAATAGTCTTCGTTTAATTTCTTCATTTTTTTTTCAAACAAAAACAACGTATAATAAAATATGATTTATGAAAATGTAATAGTATGATTTCATAGTTGAAAACTTAATCACTGGAGCAAATCTGGTCTGGCTATACGTATAATGTCTAATATAAAACCATTAATCTTTATTACGGAGTACATGCACACAAATCTTTAATGATTTAATTACAGTTCTGTAGAACGTTAAGTACAATGTACAACATGTTTCAGCCTACATCTGACCTCTCTCAACTTTAATAATTTGAAGAAATCTTCTTTCGCATGTTCTTTTTCATAAAAGCTCTTTATTTCTTTGTATGGTTCCGAGGTTACGGTCAGGTGGCTTTATAAAACATTCGACAGCGTTTAATTTCTTATTTTTCTCGTCTGCTTTTTATGTGTCCATATCCGTGATCTTGATGTTCTTCTTTGTTGGAAATGGCGGCAAAATTGTCTTCAAAAAGCGTTGGCGGCGGAAATGTTTTGTTCGAAAGCGCTCTCTTTTAAAATTACACCTCTTTCTTCAGAAATAAAATGTACAATCGCAAGGAGTTTCGAGAGATCCAATTTGGAGGTCTGTGAACTTAGTACACGGGGAAAATGGCGCATATTCAGAAAATAGAGCTTCATTCAAATATGACTGTTCCAAAATGGAATCCGGGAAAAACATTTCAAGATTCTTACAGTTGTTTAACCCTTCCAGTCCCAAAAATTTTCTACACAACAGAAACATCCGCAAAATAAGCTTATTTTAGGTTAAAAATATGAGCTCCATAAGAAAAAAAATCATTTAAATATTTTTATATTATATGATTTTTGAAATAATGCCAAAATTTTTTAACTTTATATATTTTTATTTTGTTGTTTTATATTTTTCCTTAAAAATTTTCGTGTTGTATATTTTGAGGTATCTGACCATACTACTAAAAAAAATTTTAGTAATTATTTTAACCGAAGTAGTTTAAATTGTGTTTTAAATATGTGGAACTGAAGTGAACTTTTCAAAAATCAGATGAAACGCTTGTTGGCTATTTTCTAAATAAAAAAATAGTATTTCTGACTTCTATTGAGATTAATGTAAAATGTTGTCGAATAGAACAAAGTGTGAAGAATCGAATGATGTGTGTTTGGATGTCATAACGGGACATAAACATTTGGAAAGAAATATTGAAAGTGATGATTCCAAATTGCATCACTTTGACTGAAAGGGTTAAAAAACCAGGCAGCTCACCGTCACATAGTTCGACCACTTCTTGTTGCGCAAATATATCTCTAGTGCAAGTTGTACTTTTTTCTACCTAAACAAAATCTGTGACTAACTAAACACAAAATTTTTTCTTACCTTTTTACGACACTACGATTTTATATAGCTGTTGTTTTTTTATATGTTTTAACCCTTTCAGTCCAGTGATGCCATTTGGAATCATCATGTTTCTGATCATAATTAAAAAAATAATCGGACTGACATCTATTGGGATTAATAAAAAAATATTTTCGAATAGGGAAAAAGTCTGAAGAATCGAATGATGTGCTTTTTGATATCATAAATGGCTATAGACAATCAGAAAATAATCTCTAAAATGATGATTCCAAATTGTCATTGGGACTGAAAGTCTTAAAAATATTCTTTAGAAATTCAAGTATCTCATGTGCGATTTATTTCTCAGAATGAAGCTTCTTATCATTATCACGCTTTTGATCTCCTTGAGAATTACCCCAACTGCTAAATCTTTAAAAAAAACTTTCGTACTGTTTATCAATGTCAACATAAAGTATCAATTTTAGCTCCTTCATATTCTCGCGTTGAGTGTGACGTCACACCAGGCCTTCTCGCGATCCAGATGGCTTTGCCTAATCGATTAGGCGCGGCATCAGTAGTGGGGCCGTATACAGTAACTCTCCCCATAAGTAATAAATACACGGTGCCTCTTAATCTACCTGTGGCTCGTGAAATTTTGATGCTGTGTACTTCGGTAGTCGCTTTGGGGGGATATATTAGAGAGGTGTATTAATCGGGGTGGCAGATCTTTTGGGCGTGCGTTTTATAACTACCCAGGAGAAGTATGAACGTGATATTATGTTCTGTATGGTTTCTGATGAGTAGGTTCAGTTTCATGATAATACAATGTTACAATTTATGGTGCAAAATTGCAACGTAATCGTGAAACTTTCTACCTGTCACCACTATTTGGAGCGAATTACCACTTTTGCGGTACATCAAAGTTATGGTTTTACCACAAAATTGGTAAATTCCCAATCCAAGGAGCGGTAACAGCTCCTGTGCGATATTGTATACCAAAATTGTGGCTCGTGAAATTTTGATGCTGTGTGTACTCCGGTAGTCACTTTGGGGGGGGGGTATATTAGAGGGGTGTATTAAATCGGGGTGGCCGATCTTTTGGGCGTGCGCTTAACTACCTAGGATAGAAGTATCAACGTGATATTATGTTCTGTATGGTTTCTGAGTAGGTTCAGCTTCATGATAATACGTTACAATTTGTGGTGCAAAATTGCAACATAATCGTGAAACTTTCTACCTGTCACAACTATTTGGAGCGAATTACCACTTTTGCGGTGTATCAAAGTTATGATTTTACCACAAAACTGGTAAATTCCCATACCAAAGAGTGGTGACAGAAAGTTCCAGAATTCCCGTGCAACATTTTGGTATTCAAAAATGTTTAACAGTGTATGGATGTACTAAATAATATATGAATACCAAACTTTTTTTAAAGTGTACGACAATTGAATCGTTTATTTCGGAAACCACCTAAGTGACAAGTCACTTGACTGGTTTTTGAAATAAACAATGCAATTTAACACACTTTTAGTTGGGAACTAAGCAAACAAAAAGGATCATATCCCTACGTCAGTATTGCTATGTGTTGTCCTAGTACATACGAATCCAGTCACAAGAAAAGTGTGTTAAATTGTATTGTTTATTTTAAAACCAGTCAAGTGACTTATCACTTAGGTGGTTTCCAAAATAAACGATTCAATTATGTATATTTATATACACGATTAAAATTTTTTTGATTGTTGTTGGTAAAATAGTGTATTTTTCCCATTCAACCAGTTAATTTTATTTATTCTACAAATATTCTTAGTATATTACCATTATCAGGTGGTTTAGCAATTTTTTAATTACCTTGCAAATGAATTGAACTTATTAGAAAAACTTATATGTTTCAAAAATTATTCAAAAGTAAGCAGTATATGAATATCATTTAAAGCTCTATAAAGAGAAGTTACTACGGTACTCTACTACTCTAAACTCTCTTAAAACAAAAGTGAAATCCACTATATAAGAGAAGTGCATTTTCTCCTGTGAAAATTAACTCCTAATTCTCCTTTAAAATTAACTCCTTATTCGCTCGTAATCGCCCTAAATCGCTCGTTTGTTGTTAAGATTGTTGGAGGTTTATCACAACAAAAGAGTGAAATCCACTCCTATCGGGGAAGTGCATTTCCGACACCGAAAGGAGTGAAAATTAACTCAGACTAAGTTAAAATTGCTCATTTGTTTTAAGAGTGATACTCTTTTTCCACTCTCCTCCAAGAGCATCATAAAACAAAAATTGTTTTTTTTTAGTTCCCACTCTACTATTTACTTTTAAAAAAATATTTTAAAACTAAAATCTAATTAACCGGTGAGGTACATTTAATCCTTAGACTTCTTGTAGTTGGCTTATCTCTCAACCGGTTAACAATACCAGAAATAGACAACCAGATATAACATGCTCTTTATTCCCCAAGTACACATAATATAATGCACACAATTAGCTATCCCTATCTTAATTGCATTGTTATCCACCCTCCCTCTATTAAATCTCATTGTTAATAGCTCCAGCCAACATCTCTTCACGGTAACTCTGTATCACTCCAATTACGATTTGTATTTCGATGGGTTTAATTTGTATGTAAGCCTCATTAAAATTTCATCTCGGTTTTGAATGCATTTTAGAGTGGGATATGCGTTTGAATCAAACATAAAAATATACAAATCTTTATTTAACTGTAATCAAAGATGTACCCCAAGAGTTCTTAAGTCATTATTTGGTTATGTAAAATCGCAGATGGAGAGGCATGCTTGTAAAGATTTCATATTGGATAAAGACATTTCACAGTTATTTTATAGGTATAATTTAAACTTTGTATGGAATCGAGTTTTCATAACACTAAAAAAGACGGTTGGTTATGAGTCAATCTACTTTCTTCAAATTTTATCATCTTTATATTGCTATAACTTGTTCGGGTCCGGGCATCGCCAAAATAGCTGCCGACCTATAATAAACGGTCCGTGCAGCCAAAAATGTCCGACGAATAATACCCCGTGTAAGGGAGTGCACGTTAAATATCCTTCAAAGTCCTAACGCTGCGTACGATGTCGCCCCTAACGGTTGCGTTGGGTGCCTATTCAGGTGTTGGCTCGTCACCTGACCGTGGTTCTAAAATACGACGCCCGTCGCCAATAGCCCTCGTGTAGCTCTAGTACGACGATAATTCAAACCAAACCAAATATTGCTATAACTTGGTAGATCTTAACGAAGAAAAAAATTGAGCTCCATCTGTGAAACTCATTACCTGGAACTTTCGAATGATATAATTTTTTTTTAAATATGGCTAAACCCAACAGGTATAGCCAACGTAAGGTGTCACGTTAATTCAAATATTATATGCAAGGTTATGCACTGCTCAAAACAATTAGGGGAACGCAAGATTTAAATCCTTTCACCCCCAATGATTCCATTTGGAATCATCCATAAGGTTACTTCTCACTAAGTTGAGTTCGTACTTATTTATCGTTAGATTTAAAAATTATGTCTTTTGAAGAATTAAATAATGTTTGTTTTAATCAAATAAAAACTTGAAAAACATGGTAAAATAAAATTCACTCCCAAAACGTCTTATGAAATAAATTGACCCTTAATTATTCACGTTTGCATTCTTAGATATTTAAAATTGATTTAATTTTTTTTAAACTCGTTAAGTTTTGAATTTTTTTTATAATTTATTCAAAAGTTTTTATTCCAATTTTTCACCTTTTAAATTTTGGTTAAAAAATTACGATTTTTCCCGGTTTTTTTTATCATTTCATTTTGGATACATAATGAATCTATTTCACAAATTTTAGATTTTATAAGAATAAAAAATAAGTTGTAACTGAACGAGCTAACGAAAGTAAGCTAAGTGCTTCTCTAATTGTTTTGAGCAGTGTATATTTTAATATTCTAGATCATTCCAGTTAACGTAATATTTTTTGTAATTATTTCCCCATTGATATTGTGAGTCTTTGTGTGTTGAAGCTTCAAAAAGTTCTATTTTTTATGATTTAGGAATGGAATTTCAGAAATGGACAGTACACTAGTGCAACCAAGTGCATGGATACACCATATTTGGATGCGAAAGTCAAAAGGATGCACGTAAGTTTTTCAAAATACTACTATAAATTTTATTTAACATTTTCAAATGACATAACTTTAATTTAGTATTTTTTACACAACTATAATTTAGACTATAATTTAGCCAATTTTTATGATGTGAAGCAAAAAAGACGCATTTTCTACATAATTATGACAATACGTGTTTATTAGTTAATGTTCATTAAAGCATCAATTTTTTTTACTGATGACAACCTCAACATTATTATTTAGTCCATGTCTATGACTTCAAAAAGGCCTTAAACTTTTTAGTTATATTTAATATAGTAAATTTTAAGGATTTATTAACGTCATTTCAAAAGGGTTTTTTTTAACGATAGTCAGTCCACAAAAATTAAAGTCCATGTCTAAATGACATCAAAAAAGTATCACATTTATAAGTCATTACAAATCATATTGAATTTTAAGGATTTATTCACGTCATATCAAAGTGTTTTTTTTTAAGACATTCAGTCTACAATCGACTTTAGTCCTTTTCTATGACATCAAAAGTCTTCTACAAAAGTCTTATGATAATTTTTAACCCTTTCAGTCCCAATGACAATTTGGCATCATCATTTTTGAAATTTTTTTGATCGTCTGCAGCCATTTATGATATCAAAAAGCACAAAATTTGATTCTTCATACTTTTTTCTAATAGAAATTATATTTTATTAATCCCAATAGATAACAGCTCTATTATTATTTTTTAATTATAATCAGACCCATGATGATGCCAAATGGCATCACTGGGACTGAAAGGGTTAAAGATTTATTAACCTCATTTAAGAATATTTTTTAACCATATCCACTCCACAAAAAAACTTATCCAGGCTTTCACAGCAACGATATCCGATCTCAGTCATGGTCCATTTATGAGTTAGAACAAGGTCCTTCCGAACAAGCTAAAGCACTTAGGGGCATGGGCGCACGATACGAACTCTATTAGAAAGATGGGCACCCAGCAGACGACACCATTTGTTACCAGAGGTGCCTCCGCTGAATTATAGATCTCGTCTGATGATCACGCTGGGGCACACCCCTGTTTTTCGGTCATCGCTTGCGTGATATTTCATGGAGTGGCCTCTGGGTGTTAAATTCGGATGGTGGGCTGCTATTGATGAAGGTAGATTGAGCCGTAATTAAGTTGGTATTGATGAGGAAGATTAGTATGTTTTTTTTTAGATTTTGGATTTGTTGTTGGTATTTTAGAAGTAAAACTTCGTCTAAAATCAATTTCGCAAGTCAAATTGCGAAAAAATACGTATTTAGGGTAGACTGACCAGTGAGTGAACAGGCCCCAGTGAATTAACATTTGGTAAATATAATATAAAAAATATGAATTGTGTGTGAAAATCATTCCATTATATGGATTGGCAACACTGACTTCCCCCCAATTAGTAGGAAGCTATCTGACAAGTGACAATGGTTGGTTGTCCTGGTCATTATATCCTAGTGTTCATTCACTGGAGAACGTGACGTCTTAAACGTTCATTCACTGGTTAGTCTACCCTATTTACCAGTTTATTTAACGTCTTGCAACCTGGCGTTTCCATTCGGGGACGTATTTTGAAATCGTAAAGGCGAATGAGTCCAATTGATCACGGGTTTCCAAAACCAAAGTGCTTTAGCGTTAAACCAGTGTAAAAAGTATTTTTTAAGACTGTTTCTTCGTCTGAATTTAGTATTTTTACTAGCGCTTTTTTATATGATGAATGTAGCTAACTTGCAGGTATCTCTATAATCCCACTTTTTGAAATGGGTTCGAATATTTTGTGTAAAATTATTTTTTGAAAAAATTAAAAAAAATATTCGTACCCATTTCAAAAGGTACACTTTCAAAAATAACACTTTCATTTTTGACGATTCATGAATCATCAAGCCTCATTTCGTTAATTTTGAGGATTGTTTCGTCAAACCTCACTTTTACGATCTTGATTTGACGATTCTGTATCTTGATTTTGAGGAAACTGAATATCATTGTTGTACTCACATGCTCAAAAATGACGACATTTCTTTAGATTAGACGACTTTCAAATCCTCATAAAAATGACGATTCAAATTTCCTCACTTTGAGGAAACGAAAACTCGGAGCATTTCCCAGTAATGGAATCGTCAAAATTAAGGAAAATTTCGTCGTTTTTGAGCATTCATTTTTAAGAGTGTAGGATTAAAGGGACCTGTAGTTCAGCCACATTTATCGTAAAAGAAAACCAGTTGCAAAAAATATACAATACAGCCGGAGAAATGTGGCTTTGAAATTGTTTTAATTTGGAATAACACAGAGGCACTACATGGATTTGGAGACCCACGATCAATCGTACTCATTCTCTCTTAAGATTCAATAACTCCAAATCACGATTTGAGCTCTTTTACTGGTTTATTCAACAATGCTTTTTACAGTGTCGATGTTTTCTTAAAAAACATTCAGGCAGAAGAAGGTCCCTGGGTGTCTTCTTCAGCACCCGATTCCTCCTCAGAGTAGTCTTTGTGGACGTCGATGCTGCCGTAGACCTGTTCCAGCATTTCCAGGACTACTTCTTGGATGAAATCCACGTCTTCCGGAGGACAGTAGTCGTCACGGCTCGACCTGGAAAGACAGAGGGACGCTTTCAGGTTTGTAGATCGTAAGACCTTCATATCTCCCAATTTTCTACTTAACCCTTTCAGTCCCAGTGATTCGACTTGGCATCATGTTTCTGATTTTAATAAAAACAAGAAGTTCTATAAGAACTAAAATAGCCTACTTTCCTGCTACTTAAATACTTACTAAAATTCTTATCTTGAAAAACTAGGTTCGTTAGAGTAAGTGACATCAGCAACCGTTTCTACATTAAATTTATATACATTAGAATAAATTTCACTAAACACAGCATCCAGCTATAATTTCAACTTAAAGCCAATTGTTTTCATTAATTTTCTATCGCCAATAAAATAAATATTATTTATCGTCCGCATGATGATTTGCAGTTATAAATGAATATTTAATTATTAGAACAAAAACCATAAAACTATTCCAAAATGCACCTAAAATGGGAAATGTAAATTAACAAGTAGGTTTGTAACAGAATCTTTCACTTAACCCGCTTCAACACAACAGTAGTGTTGAACAGGTAAAATGGCGCCAAACACAGCATTAATTCTATATTAAACATTTATGCGCTAAATTTGGCAAGTTTCGTTTATTTTATTTCGAAAATTAAATAAACATTTCTTAAATCGTTTGCAAAAATTTATATTTCAAGGAATAAATATGTAAAAGTTCTCACTTTTAAATATAATGAAAACATTGCATACCAACATACAGAATCTCAAAGTGAAATATATTTGATTTCATATATCATTTCAAACTGATCGATGTCGCAAAAATAAATTTATTTTAATTTATTGTCTAAAAGAATTAAAGTTTCTTGAGCGATTGTTGTGATGGCAATGGTGATTTATTTCTAATAAAATGGCTTCCTATGCTTTTTAAATGAGCATTAATTGTTAAAGTTTTTTAAGTAATTGTAGTCCTTATAATTCGAATTCTTTTCTGAAATTTTCAATATATTCTCATTTGGATACGCTGAATTTTTTGACGTATATCACTTTTCCGTAGCATTTGTAGTTAAATTCAGCGATTTAAATTTCAATGCTAATTCAATGGGAAATTCGTCGACAAATAGTAGATTTATGTCCGTCCGTTCGTACAGACAGACGGACAAAAAGTAGGAAAGTCGGGTCTCTGAGGTCATAGCTTTCTAACAAAAAAAGAATTTTTAAGATCGGATGGATAGAACCGATTTTGGAAGGGGGGTACGGACAGACGGACGGACAGACGGACGGACGGACGGACGGACATCGACCGCATGTCAATACCTACTTTTTTATTTTTTTTAATTCTTCGAATTAAAAAAAAAGAAAAGTAGGCTAAAAATGGCTTTCTATGCTTTTTAAATGAGCATTTAACTTTGCAGTTTTTTAAATAATTGAAGTACTTAGAATTCGAATTCTTTTCTGAATTTTCAATGTATTCTCATTTCGATGCGCTGAATTTTTTGACGTATCTCAATTATCCGTAGGATTTGTAGTTATATTCAGCGATTTAAATGACTCGAAATTGAATTTCAATGCTAGTTCAATGGGAAATTCGTCGACAAATAGTAGATTTATGTCCGTCCGATCGTGCAGACAGACGGACAAAAAGTATGAAAGTTGGGTCTCTGAGGTCATAGCGTTCCAACAAAAAAAGAATTTTTAAGATCGGATGGATAGAACCGATTTTGGAAGGGGGGTACGGACAGACGGACAGACAGACGGACGGACATCGACCGCATGTCAATACCTACTTTTTTATTTTTTTTAATTCTTCGAATTAAAAAAAAAGAAAAGTAGGCTAAAAAATAATAGGGCTGGCATCTATTGGAAAGGGGTTGTTTCACGGAGAATCTATCAATAGCTCCGCGGTCTTGTTTTCTGTACTCTCGATTTACTTTTGTTTTGGTTAAGTTGGTTGGTAGAATTATATTCAAGTTATTGTGCTTGGTCAGCACACAAACCTGATTATCTCTACCAACTTAATCAAAACAAAAAAAATTCGAGAGCAAGGAAAACAAGACCGCGAAGCTATTGCCAGATTCTCCGTGAAACAACCCCATTTATAGCATAGTTTGTAGAATCGAATGACGTGCTTTTTGATATCATGAATGGCTATAGACGATCAGAATTTTTTTTCTAATATGATGATGCCAAATTGTCATTGGGACTGAAGGGGTTAAACAATTCTACCAAGCCCACTTGTCATTTTCTAGTTAACAAGGCAATTGCATGCACTAACTACGTAGAATTTCAAGGAAAAAGTGTTGAATTTTTATTACAAAATTACATTTTAACTTAACCTCTATAACCCAATATGGTCCTCGTTAACTTGTATTCTTAGTCTTCCATATATTTTTTATCCCAAGGCAAAACTAAATAAAGTATCAGGCCTCGTTAATCTTTTCAGTCCCAGTGATGCCATTAGGCATAATCATGTTTCTGATCATAATTTAAAAAAAAACAATAGGGCTGACATCTATTGGGATTAATAAAAAATATTTTATAATCGAAAACAGTTTGAAGAATCGAATGATGTGCTTTTTGATATCAAATGGCTATAGACGATCAGATTAAGAATTCTAAAATGATGTCAAGTTGCCATTGGGACTGAAAGGGTTAACTAGCGGTTAGGTGATGACAACGTATGGACGGTCGAAATAGTTATCCAATGAGCGAAGTTTAGTTTTAGATAGTAGTAATGATTTCCCCCGCTTCACTCAAGTAGCGATCCTTACGGGAAAGACCAGTCCAATCAAATTCAAGAAAGATGCCACAAACACAGCGATTTTCTACACGACTAGTTTAAGTTTAAATGAAATGATAATTCTTTGGATGTTCAGATCCGATCCTCGTTTCATCAATGATGTATGGCCGAAATACTATTGCAAGTGTCAATCTCTTTGAATTAACCTGTAGAAATAAAGAAACCTCAGTGTGGTATGCAAATTGGCTGAAGTGTAATTTAAATCTCATTTGAATTCAAGTTTAAAGTTTTAAAGCGAAAATTGAATGTCTTATTATTTTTAAAAATGTATTTCTGTAGTATATGATTATAAATGGCTCCGCTATACGTTAAATTTCTAATAATTAATAATTTAATATTCTAATAATTTAATAAATTTATAAAAATCATATGTGCTGCTGAAAAACTTAACAGTCAGGTGATGGGGCAATACGTCTCTCTAAGTCACAGGGTTAGTTTACAATTATTATTTTTTAATTTAACTAAATTTTAATCTTTAAAACGTGGCGCTTCCAAAGATGTAGTCCCGTCCATACGTTATCATCACCTAACCTTAAAGAGGCCTTATACTTTATTACAGATATCACTAAGTATTAGATTTTCAGATCACGTGACATCCATTGATAACGACGGGACGCGCATGGATACCAGAATTGGAGGGCAATGGGGCCAGTGTTGCCACCACTTTAAAGAAATTAAATTTCAAATTAAATCATTCAATGAAAGCAAGTTAACAGCCAATTTGCTTATCCCTCATATCGAAACACTATTTCTCATCTTACTTTTAGGCATTAAATAATTTTCACGCATCCTGAAAACACCATTAATTCGTATCATCTAATATATATTTAATACCAATCACCCTAGTACATCACAAAAAACGGCATAAGACAAAAAAAGGGCCAAACAAAGCGGATAATAGGATCTAATTGCCCAGTTCATCATTATTCCCTACCGTCCACTCTGGCGCGACTGACCGGTCAATTAGACCTCGATTATCCGCCCACTATCCCATCCATGGATATTCATCAAGAGGTCTTGTGTTATGACCGGTAATTGAACTGCATGTTATGGATACGTAATCTAATTCTACTCAGCGTTTTACGCTAAAAAAATACTCATTTATGTTTATGCGATGGTCTAATTATATAAGACTATTTTTTGTATGGTATGCATAAACATTACATTCGTATATTAGTAGCTGTATCCGCCCACTACTCATCTAGATATTTTTCAAGAGGTCTTGTGTTATACTGACCGGTAATTGAACAGTTTATTATGGATACGTAATCTAATTCTACTCAGCGTTTTATGCGCAAAAAAAACCCTTATTTATATCATTTATGCGTAGTTTAATTATATCAGTCTATTTTTTTTATGGCATGCATATTGCATACATTACATTCGTATATTAGTCGCTGTATTGGTGGCCGATTGTTCTTTTGCATGATTTCATTAATAATAGAGGTTCGTGCCAAATAATTCTTGTTACATTTGTTATAATTTCCTAAAAAAAGCTCGTTTAGCAGTGATTGAAATGCACTCTTTACCACGTAGTTAATTAACCATGCGACTTTTTTTTGTAATATAAGGTTATTACGCCTGCAGTGCGTTTATTGCGCTCATAAACAGAGAGGAAAATAGATACAAGAATAAATATTTAAACGGTTATTAAATGACAGGATAGGGCCTAATCTATCATAAAGCCCGTTAGCCCTTTCAGTCCCAATGATGCCATATGGCATCATCTTGTTACTGATCATAATTAAAAAACAATAAGGCTGACATAGATTGGGACTAATAAAAAATATGTTCTAATACGAAAACTTTGAAGAATCAAATGATGTGATTTTTGATATCATAAATGGTAATAGACGATCAGAATTTTTTTATAAAATGAGGATAGGTCAAATTGTCATTGGGACTGAAAGGGTAAAGCCCGGTCACAGAGCATTCAAAATTCAGGGGCCCGCAAATTTTACTTTCTACAGGCGGCCAATGCTGTAGACGCCCAAAATTTCAGTAAATCTTAAAACTTTCTGAGGACCTTTGTTTTTATCTTGACTTTGTGCCAGACGTTGATCTAATGTGATTGGTTTGATCGATGTTATAAAGAAACTGATAAGCAAAATATACATATATATATACAAAATATATAAATTATAATACAAATATATATACATCGGAATTAGCACCATCATTACGACCAAGCATACACATTTTTTCCCCGTTAGGACCCATACATTTTTAATACATTCATAATTTTTTTATACATTCTAACGTTACTATAGCACAACAACGTCGTTATTATAAGGTTTATTCACGTCTAAATGTTATTAATCGTGATATCTTGAAGAATTTTAAATCTTTATCCGGCAGTGTTTAAAAAATCTTCAGTTATAAGGAGTTATCCCATACCCCAAATTAACACAGTAAAGACCAATCTAAGAATTGTGTCAATAACTCCCTTACTAAATAAACCCCTGGGTTTTTAAAATTGGTCTTTAATATAACGTGGGGCTTAAATTGCCCGACATTTTATTTGCCTTGTAGTTTATTTATTTTTATTAACTTTAATGAACGAAAATCCTGTATATATCGTCTTTCATGAGTTAATCCACACATATGAATTTATACTAATTAATTCAAAAGTTAATTTATTAATTTAAAACCCTCACCTTGCTACCGTAATAACAGCCGGTCTCGGCAACTTCGAAAGAAAATTTCTCGTCGCTTCCACTAGATGGCGCACCTCGTCCTTGCCGGATACGTGATGCGGCAAGTCGCAGTCATCGCACGTGCATCCGGCATCGTTCAAAAGGTCCGGGTCCGGCGGCCGACTGTCCGGGAATGTGGATAGAAGAGGCTGGACTTCGGCATATCTGAAATAAGTAGAACCCGGTTATAGCGTCAATCAAAGGACCGCGTATACTAAATGTAGTAATCCACATATAAAATTATTATAAAGATATACGTACACCCTTAAAACAAACACTCCTAATTTAACTCAGTCTGAGTGAATTTCACTCCTCCAGACTGGAAAATGCACTTCTCCTTTTGGAGTGGATCCTTTGTGTGCTAAACCTCCGACAGGATCACTCCAAACGAGTGATTTTAACTCAGTCTGAGTAAATATGCATGCCTTTACGGTGTCGAAAATGCACTTCTCCAACTGGAGTGGATTTCATTCTTTTGTTTTAAGAGTGTATCATGCATGTTATTGATTAAAGTTATAAAATGACATAGTGAATTAAATTGTAAACCGATGTGCTTATTAGCAGTAGTTTAATTTCTCCTTTTTCGGTCAATATTTTTGTACATGAAATATATTTCAAATTTCGCGACTTTTTGCATCATTTAGAGAATATTATAAAATTTAAATATTGGAACTGATTTTTTTAATAAGGCATTTTTGAAATCATATTAACACATTTTCAGCGTTACAACCGAGGAGTTTATGAAAAATAGTCGTTATGAGCAAGCTATTATAATATTAAGTTCTATGGGCAATTCACAGTTATAAAAGAGTGGTTGTAAACGAAAGTCTTTGAAACCGAGTTAATTGGAAAATTTTTATTAGGAAAATTAATCGGAAAATGTTTCTTCGACAAATTTCAGACACATATGCACTATTCAATACATAATCTTTTCATATTATAGTCGAACTTAGAAACCGAATATCTAAGTTTGATTTCGGGACAAATCTAAAAGAGCCATGATTTAGAAATACCCTGAGCTTTGATTAAAAAATTCCTTAGTACCCGGAACCACACGGGTATTTTGTATATTTATATATACAGGCCTCATATTATACAACAGTATTTTTATATTTCTTTATTTTTTAATTAAAATTAACAAAACCATTGAAAATTAATTGTTACTACTAGCTCACAATTAAATAATTGTTA
Source organism: Hylyphantes graminicola (assembly GCA_023701765.1). Classification (NCBI taxonomy): domain Eukaryota; kingdom Metazoa; phylum Arthropoda; class Arachnida; order Araneae; family Linyphiidae; genus Hylyphantes; species Hylyphantes graminicola. The sequence continues at coordinate 52,344,277 of CM043121.1, forward strand.
ATTGTAATTTTCCACAATTACAATTGATAAATTGTTCTAGTTTTTACATTTACCAATTAATTGTTAATCTCTGAATGTTCTTACAATTAAAATTTGCAAACCATTGACTGGGACGTTTGACTGAGTCAAATGACAAACCAATGAATGAGCAAATTCTAGGGATTGGCGTTTTTTGAGAACGGTGGGCTTATCAGTATATAGTTTTCCCAACTCGAGGTTTTCTGAATATTAGCGGTTATATGATTCGGCCGAAGATATGCCACTGGCGGACTTTAATTTTTTTTAACCCTTAAAGTTCTATCAGTATTGAGCATTAATCATAAGATTTGTCAATTATCTTGTTAACTGCTTAAAAAAGTAATTGCAATTAAATTAATTACAATTAAATTAATCGAAATTGAACTTTTAATTGTACTTTGAAATTAAATTTGATTAACGTATGTCAAGTGTAACTCAATTAAAATAATTGCAATTAATTTTCCGCAATTATAATTAATCGTTGCTATTAATACAGTTAACAATTAATTGTTACTACTGCAGTTAACAATTAATCAATTAATTGTTACTACTGCAGTTAACAATTAAATAACTTAATTGTAAGTTTTCACAATTACAATTGATACATTTTTGTTAGTTGTTGTAGTTACATTTACCGATTAATTAATCGTTAATCTAATTGTTCTTGCAATTAAAATTTGCCCAACACCGAGTTATATGTATGGGGAAATGTTGCATGTTGATTTTGGTACTAATATGGCTTTTATTTCAGGGTGTGTTGAGCGTCATCTAAGAATCATTACAACATCTGATCTTTGTCCAAAAGTAACCGACGTTGTTTCTGTATCTTTTCCTGGGGGTAAATCTCCTAATTTACCTATGTGTGCAGGTGATTCCAGAATTAATAATAGAAACAATTTTTGCTCCATCTCTATATGCACTTATCTTGATCTTTATATATGACGTTAGACAATAAATAAGTAGAGTAATTGTAATAATAAATTGTATAATTACATTGAAGCTGATGTGGTAGTTTATTTCGATATTAAAACAATGCACAAAAAAATTAACAAAATGAGCAGGCTAAACTTTACTACTCACATAATTATTCATAAATGACCGAACACAAACTCACGATAACGTGTATAGTTAAGAAATTTCCAAAGTGATTCAAATCAATTTTATTGTAAACAACTAAAAGGTTAATTGTTATTCTCGCTCATAAATATATTATCATCGGCTAAGCTATATAAACCAGTTAAAATATGAACTCTTACTCCTAATTAGGGATCACGAGTAGTTAGAAAGGAAGCTACATTTCCAGGTAATCAAGATGACCTTTATTAAGTTAACTGACCTAAGGTCATTGTGTATTATAAGCAATTTTAAAATATTCAAAGAAAAACAGAGTCAGCCCTTTGAAGTTAAATTCATCATCATTGAAAAGGTTAATAGTCAAAAAAATATCAATAAAAGCTCATTATTTATATTTCAGAAATAAAATACTAAAATTTCTTGAAATCTATATGAAAAGGGATTTTTTTTTACTACCCCGTTTTGTTGTTTCATTTTTTTCTCCTTGTTTAGGGCAACTCAATGTAATGCATTTTGCAGTACTGTTTAGTTTGGTAGTCATCTATTTAGCTATACACTCTTAAAACAAAAGAGTGAAATCCACTCCTTATAGGAGAAGTGCATTTTCGACACTGAAATTGAGTGAAAATTCACTCCTAAATCGCTCTTAATATTTTAATGTTGTTTTTAATGCAAAATGACTTTAAAATTAACTAAAAAAAACACTCTCGGAAATAACACTTTCATTTTTGACGATTCATGAATCCTCAAGCCTCATTTCGTTAATTTTGAGGATTGTTTCGTCAAACTATCGCGTGACTTTTGAGTAAACGTGAATCCTCACTTTTAAGATCGTGATTTGACGATTCTGTATCTTGATTTTGAGGAAACAGAATCTTATTGTTGTACTCACATGCTCAAAAATAACGAAATATTTCTTTAGATTAGACGACATTCAAATCCTCATAGTAATGACGATTCAGATTTCCTCACTTTGAGGAAACGAAAACTCGGAGCATTTGCCAGTAATGGAATCGTCAAAATTATGGAAAATTTCGTCATTTTTCAGCATTCATTTTTTAGAGTGAAGAACTTTTTGAAAAGTCTGAACAAATTAAAATATTTTTTTAAGAACACTTATATCGTATTGGCTCTCGTTCAACCTCATTTTTTATAGAATAAATGACTGATACCTGTAGTCAAATTCTGGAAACTAATATTTGGATCTTCTTCTATCAGACCAGTTCAATTTCGGAACTAATTAACGTGTTGTTTGTGGGGAGGTTTTAAAAAATGTCCCCAAATGGGGATGCCGTGTCGCAAGAGGTTATAATTAATAAAAAATGCTTTACCACTTTTGCTGTGATTGCGATTTCAAAACTAATGCATTAGCTTTATGGGTTTGACCAACGACTGGACATCCACTTTTAAGTGTGTTACATTAAACTACAGCCATATCAATACATAAGTATTTCTATGGCTGTAGTTTATCAATACTGCACATTTAGGCCTCAATATTAACATGCTTGTCAGTGCTTAGGTTATACAGAAATATGGCCTTAAGGGGTCATAGGACTCTTAAAAATGTGCAAAGAAGGAACTACAAAGTTTAGTTTGATCTTTCATGTAATTTTTTAACTACTCTATATATAAGTATAATTTTTTTATATGTAATTCTACAAGATTTATTTAATATAAAACAAATTTTAAAATTTATGAAACTTTAGCCAAAGCTAAAATAAATGATATTAAACATAATGCTATTTGAACACATTGTGATTAGGCTTGCGCGGCAAATTGGGTTTGGGGACAAAATATCGCGGCCGAAATATCGCGGGCCAAAATATCGCGGGCCAAAATATCGCGGCCAAAATATCGCCGGCCGAAATATCGTGCGCCCAAAATATCGCGGGCCCAAAATATCGCGGGCCAAAATATCGCGTGCCCATAATATCGCGTGGCCAAAATATCGCGTGCCCAAAATATCGCGTAAAGTATATATGGAGTGTATTTAATGGATTTTTAGGTGTTTGGCAGTGGGAAGGGGTGCGATGGTAAAATGATGTTGCACTACTTACTTATTCAATAATTTGTGGTGAAGTTCTGTTTTACGTAATGGATCCTGAATTTTTATTAAAATGTATTTTAAGCCATGTATTTTTATCCCTTATTAATTATGACAATGTAATCACGAGTTAAGTTCAATGGGTTAAGGTTTTTTTATTTGAACTTGATTTTTATTAATACCATTAATTTTTTTTTAAAGAATTCAGTTGGGGTAATTGTAGTTTAAAAAGTGTCTGAATTTTAAAAATTAGTAATTATTTAACGAAAATGTAGGCGATGTTTGATGCGTTATCTTTCTGTACTGCTCTTTAAAAAGAGACTCGTTTTTAATAGGAGGATTAGTTTAGGGTTATTTCGAATGTGATTTTGGGAATGGGAGGAAGTTGAAATAGTACAAACATTATTATTATTTTTATATATATATATTAATTTTTTAAGTGCATTCATATAAAATTATGTAGCAACTGAATAATTTGCTTACTTTAGTGAACACTTAAAGAACAAAAAATAAGTTGATTAATTAATTGCAGCCGAACTCGTTTATAGCGAGTCCAGATTTTACAAGTACCCGGATTTATCGAGGAAAGCAAGATTATTAGGTTGGTCCAGGGGCCCGGATGGCCGAGTGGTTAGCATCGTAGGCCAGCAGTCTGCGTGCTGTAACGGGTGCGGGTTCGATTCCCACCTTCGTCCTGGGTGTACTTCCTTTCTCTATGACCGTAAAAACTCTTTCAGTGTCTGTCTTACTTGACGAAGGTTTAATAAGCGGGTTTCTGATCAAGCACACAAGCCGGAATATATATGTTCCCTACTCATAGGTTGGTCCAATGTTAAGTCAGTGGAAGAGAAATTGCCTGATACGAGCAAACCTCGGATTTAACGAGGAATGAATAAGAAGATTGGTTAAATATGTTGTTCAACAGCTTATTTGTAGAAGCAGTGTGAGGAAAGGGTTCTTCATTGTCATACTGATTAGATAGATGGTTCGAGGTACAATCTTCGACTTTAAATTCGTAGATAAAGTTTGCTAAATTTTATTGGTTGATGTCTAAAGCGGAAAGTTATAACTTTTGAAAAGAAGGTTAGATATTTAAGCTAGTTTGAAGATGGAGCTAAAAATAAAGATATTTGCAAAAGTATGGATTGTCGTCTAACACTGGTTCAAAGCTGTTAAAGAACAAACCCATGTTGAAGAAAGCATCCAATTACAATAAAACTGACCGTAAAAGTAAGAAGACCGTAAGGATATTTATTTCTTTTTTAAGATATGTACTCGTTTTTTTACAAGCACTTGGATTTAACTTACTCGGAGTTAATGTTGCGGTCCCTTCGTGCTCGTTATAAATGAGTTTAAATGTATTTTGTTTTTAATATAATTAATATAAAAATAGTTTCATAGTTAGGACCAGAGACTATTCTTCCATAAGGCCTGGTCCTAGGGCCCCCAAATTTTAGTGGCACCTAAATTTCAATTTCCATTATGCTAAATACCGAAAAAACCCAAAATATCAGTAAGTAAAAAAAATCTGATACTCCACTCTGTTTTTTGTTCGACTTTGACTAAGAAATTGACCTAACGTGATAGTTTTGATCAATGTTTATAAGGAAGCTAATAAAATTGTAGCAAATATCTGATACATAGGTCAAAGAGCACCATCATTTCTGGAAATCACAAATAAAAAAGTAAAGGGGCCCCAAAATCGGAGGAGTAGGTTTTCTAGGTCAGGCCCTGGTTAAGACTATTATACACTGTTAAAAATAATAATTCAATGTTGATTTAAATTGTACAAGGTTGATTTAAAGGTGTGATTTAAACTGTTCTACATTTATCCGCCAGTCTGTGTTCTGCTAATATCTTACACTTATTTTGCTTATTTAGATAAATTTATTTAGAAAGATTACCCCTCTCTTAATCTTTCTGAATAAATTTATCTAAATAAGCAAAATAAGTGTAAGATATTAGCAGAACACAGACTGGCCGATTTATGTAGAACAGTTTAAATCACACCTTTTAATCAACCTTGTACAATTTAAATCAACATTGAATTATAAATGAGTTTAAATGTAAAGAAAGAAGGGAACATTTCGCTTTCCCGAAATACGAGCTTTTCTTGGGAGGGAAAATAGTAAGGCATATAATAGAATGGTCTACTTTTTCTGCTAAATGCGTGACGGCGGCTTTCAGACAGAATTGTCAGGGTACGAATGTTTCCCCCCGTCTGTTTATTTTTCTAAGTATCACATTATATAGCTCCGCTATTACATGTATCTACGAAAAAGAGGGGTTTTCAAATAAATCATGCTAACTGCCAAGCAAGTTGGATCCCTCAGTCCAAACTCTTTTGTGTTTTGACTGAATGGGTTCTACAACAATGACCAACAACGTCCTTCTCCTCGAAGGCAGGGCCGTATTTCTAAATAGGCTGAGTAGGCTGTAAAATTTTGGGGGCGGCAAATTTTGCCACCAATTAAAACGGTATTTGGCAATAATTTTTTTTAATAAATATAACAATATTTTTAAGAAAGAAAAATATTATTTACATTAAATTAATGTGTAAACCGCAAACTTAATATTAAGAAGCAAACATGGCCTCTGGGAATTCAAATGCACTCTCTCCCCCACCCGCCCTCGATTTGGAAGTTGAAAGAAAAATAGTAGAACAGTTTAAGAAATTCGCCTCGCTTTCAAAAAAGAATGTAAAGGTACATAGATAATTCTAACACAAATGTGTAGACAGAAGAAAAAAAATAGTCAAGAAAACTATATCTGGGATATCTTACAACGGAAACGGGTAAAAAAAAACGCCATTCAGACGCCAAACAAAAAAAAGCACAAATAAATTCTTTATTTCAAATGCAATCGTCAACTTTATTTTTTTTATTCCATTTTCTTTTGCTATGGAGCCATTTAGTCCCAATGAGGTAACAACTTAGTTCATACCCAGATCTTCTTCGAAGGTTACTGCTTCTTTTTTGTATTTACATAAGGATTTCAGTGAAAATTTTGTTTTTGCATTATAATTCGGAAGAAATCAATAAAAGTAGGCGTCCCTGTAAATAAATTGTAATTGCTTTTGGATCAATTTAATGTGCTTTGATTGTGTATCACATTGTTCACTGTAAAGTAATTGTGTTGAACAGAAGTGCATATCGTCGAATTAGAGCTACTTTTAAGGGGAGAAGGAGAACATTAATTGTTAGCGACAGCAAAAAGGAGCAATTCTTAGTATTGATTTCGAAGGGCTCTAAAAAATTTATAAATTATGTTTCAAGAAAACAAATTGTACCAAGTTATAAATTGTACTTTTTTATTATATTTACACCTAAGAATCTTATTATTATTATTTTATAGAAAAAAGACATCTCTTGAAACATACAATTAGGAATTTTCAAAAATACAATTATTTTTCGGTACCATTTGTACAAAAAATATACAATGAACGTACGTAAAACTTGTTTCAAATGCAAGTAAACAGTTGAATTTATATTGGTCACCTGTTTTTTTTTTTTTTGCCTAAAATATTTTTTAAATTTTATTTAAAAAAAAAAACTTATATTCCAAATTCATGGAAATTCTGATTTTCAAAGCAGAAAAATGTAAAATAATAATAAAACATTTTTTTAAAATTTGTAAGACTAAATGAGGCGACCTAAATAGATCTAAAATGGTTTTATAACACACAAAAAACCTATTAAGAAATATTTAATAGATTTAGAGAAAAGTGTACCGATGTGATGAAAATTATAGTTTTGAGAATAATGCGGAAAACAAATACAGTCGATTCTGTTAACACGAACTCGAAGGGACCACCGAAACATTTCATGTTAAGCGAATTTCATGTTAACCATCATCAATTTTTTCTTACATTGTACCAGTGAATAGTTTTAAAAATCTGCATAAAAAATTCTTATTTTATAATATTATACACCAATAATACAAGCATACAGATACAATTAATAACTTAAAGGGGCGTGGCACATTTGTTTATTTTTATAGTTTTAATTCTTTATACGAATTAACCGATCGATACAAAATTGGTCTCATTCAATAGATCGGGCTTCCATCTATTAGAAAATACTGGTTTAAAAAATTCTATTTTAGTTAACTATATGTTCCCCCCTTAAAGAGCAGTGCGCATTGGAAAGCAATATAAGTGTCATCGCTGGTTGTTGTACCATATCAGTTATACCTTATGCGGCCAGGGTAAGTAAAGATGGCCGACCCGGCAGCGCGACGGTTAGGAAGCTAGCCTTTGAAGCATCTGGCTGCGGGTTCGAATCCTGTTCAGGCATGGATGTTTGTGTTTGTCGAGTATTTGCGGAGAACTTGCTCGTTAAATCTGTTATGTCCGAAAGTCCTGTGGGCGGTCGTGCACAGTTTCCCACGCACGGGTACAGGTAACTGGAGACTATTTCCCTCCCCTTCAGAGGCAGGCCTAAATTGTGGAAGTGGCGCGCGATAGATGGCAGCATCTGTCACGTATGTGTGTGTTTGTGTTGTGTCTGTCTCACTTGACGAAGATTTATAAGCGGTTCTCTGACCAAGCACTTAAGCCTGAAAATATGTCTACCAACCAAGTGAGGATAGAATAACTTTTTGCTATAGTTTTTATAGCAATATAAAAACTATATAATAAGCATATAACTTATGCAAGACTTTAGGTATTATATTGTAAATAGTTGTATTTCTTAGATTGTAGTTTACATCAGGGTCTTTAAGGGTGAATGATCTGTTTTTATATAAATATAGAAGAGACTATTGTACACGTATAGTTGTCTTATAGTTAAAATAGGGTTATCAAAATTTTCTGGATCACAATTTAACATTCGAATCAATCTGTATTGAGTATTTATTAAAGATCTGATATTATTTATGTTGTCACCACCCCATGAGGATGCTGTATTGTATTATTGAATGTATAAACGAAAAGTATAATTGTTTTAAAAATGCTTTACTGAGACTATTTTTTAAATAATAAAATGCATAAATTCCAAAACGCAACTTATCCTTTAATTTTTTTTACATGTAATTTCTTTTTCAATGTTTGATCGACATATAATCTAAGATATTTGATATTTTCTACTCGGTTTATAAGAGGACATTAACAATTTAAAACATTTCCTTGGCATAAAATATTATATTTATAAGTTAAGTCTACTGCATGACCAGTGATCATATTAAAATTTATATATTTAGTTTTATCACTATTAATAATTAAGGTAGGCAAATACCCAAAATTCTAAAATTTTTACTATTACTTTAATCTTTTCCAAATTTGGCAGAGTGATTTCAAATATAATGAATAATACTATTTAGGCATTTTGTTTTATTTAAATATTATAATTTATTTATTTTAAACGGTGTTTCTCTACTAAAAAAGAGGTTTACGCTAACAAGTCTACCACATTGAACTTTCATCCTATAAACATTAATTATGTGTTAAATTCTTCGTTTTGAACTGATGCATGATTAGAGTGATTAGAGTTAACTTGATGCAACTGATTAGAGTTACATACAAATTACAAGGTAAGAAGTTATTAAGAAAAATTTTATGGATTAACCCCCAAAAAAAGATTTTTTCGATTAACTTACACTTGGACATTTAAAAAAAAAAATCTTGAAAATTTACACCAGATGTTAGAGGTTCATGGCACAGATATATATTGAAATAGCATCTGTAAAAAATTTCAGGTAAATTAATGTAAAACTTTTTATGCTATAAGTGTTAGCGTAACCCCCTTTTTTTAGTTGAAAAACACCGTTTAAAATAAATCAATTATATTTAAATACAAAAAATTGCCCAAAAAGCATTGTTCATTATATTTGAAATCACTATGCCAAATTTGGAAAAGATTAAAGTAATAGTAAAATTTTTAGAATTTTGGGTACTCGCCTACCTAAAGTCATTTTGTTGATACCATTTTTTAACTTTTATTAGATCAGAGTTTATAATTTCCTTTAATAAGTTGTAGTTTTTACTTGAATATACCAAATTAGTATCATCTGAATATATGATTAATTTTCCAAATAATGATAGATTACCAAAATCATTTATAAAAATTATTAACAGCATAGGGCCCAAAATTGAGCGCTGATTGAACTCATTTAACTAATTTTATTTTAAGTCATTGCAACATGCCGCAAACACGCTTAGAGAAGCTAGATGAAACTCGAGATGTTCTAAGGAATGTCAAACTGTTGTTTTACCAGTGTTTATGACCCGCCCACAAACCCAAAAACTACCGGGCAAGTTTTATTGAAAAAAACCATAAAAAACAAACAAACAATAAAACCCAGGCTCAAGTGTTTTTTTTTTTGGGGGGGGGGGGGTCAAAAGTATTAATAATTTATAACTTTTTTGTGATTTTATAAGAAAAATATTTTTTTGACCCTTTAACCAATGACAGTTATTGCGAACTTTATAAGGGAAGAGTGTAGGCTTTTTAGCCCATTACCCCGCTCGACAGTCACAAGAGACACACAAAGAAGTACACATAGACAAATAATAACATTTATTGACAAACATAAACATCCACGCCTTAACCGGGACTCGAATCCGTGCCCAGCAGCTCCAAAGGCTAGCACTCTAACCATTGCGCCGATATCAGGCTATTAACCCTTTCAGTCCCAATCACAATTTTGCATCATTATTTTAGAATTTTTTTTCTGATCGTAAAGAGCCATTTATGATATCAAAAAGCCGTAACCCCAAAAGCACATCATAATTTCTTTAAACCTTTTTTTCCATTGGAAATATTTTTTATTAACCCCAATAAATGTCATCCCTATTATTTTTTATAAATTATGATCAGAAACATGATGATGCCAAATGGTATGTATATCACACATTTTTAAAGAAAAGTCTTCCTTTTAGCTAAAATACAAATAAAACAAACTTTGACTCCATCGTACGCTTGAGCCCTGTCTGACAAAATGATACAATAGGGCACGAACTCGACTTGCACGCGTAAACAAACCTTTTATAAGATTACCTTTTATTAAAAACCTTTTATTAAAAAATTATACCCTATTATTTTTTATAAATTATGATCAGAAACATGATGATGCCAAATGGTATGTATATCACACATTTTTAAAGAAAAGTCTTCCTTTTAGCTAAAATACAAATAAAACAAACTTTGACTCCATCGTACGCTTGAGCCCTGTCTGACAAAATGATACAATAGGGCACGAACTCGACTTGCACGCGTAAACAAACCTTTTATAAAAGAAGCCGGCTTTAACAAATATGTCTATGTGTTAAAGATGGTAGTTAACCTATAATTATGTTTAGCCTCTACGGGATTTCGAAAACTCAACACAAAGAAGCAGACACCTGTTCAGAGTCTCGGAGTTTTGAGTAAAAAGGGGGGGGGGGTTAAAGAAAAGTTCCTTTGTCGAAACGACAGAGGGGTTGACCCTTTCAGCCCCCCCCCCCCCCAGGTTCCATATACCTGCGTGTCTGCGTTTTTCTTCCATAAACCGTTTTACTTAGATTTAAGTAGTGACCAATTGCTGTTGTTAGTGATGATAAAAAAAATATTTATAGAACAATAAGAATTACTTGTACTTGCTACTTAAACCATTGGCGATTTTTGAAATAAATTTAACGGAGAGTTATTTGACAGTAGTAATTGATACACTATTGAAACTCTTAAACACCTTTCGAAGAACTCCTAAAACCGCGTAAACTTTAATGATGAGTTTTTGAAAGAAAATTTATGTTTTACTAAATGGTCTAAATGAGTTCAAAACGTATAGAAATATTTCAATTACCCAACTTGGTAAAAAAAATTCCAAAAATGATATGAATATGTAAAAATAATATAAAGGAATCGAATATGTTTAATTTGTAAAAAATAATAAAATTGAATCAATGCATTGAACATCACTTAAGTAGTGATAGATTTTCTTACAACCAGATTCAACTATCGATAACTATTTTGTCCAATCTGAAATAATAAACTATTTATAATATAACACTAATTTAAATGCTCAGAAACAACCTTGAAATTCATTCAAAAATAGACTTAGACAATCTTAATTATTTGAAAAGAAAATTAAACAGCACGAATAAGCCGCACATCGGACAACGCTTGTGATTTTTATAAAGAAATCGCGAATTTACAAAATAAGATACATTTTAATAATCTCTTTTAACCCAAATGAACAAATGTTAAAAATTAGTTTTGATTAAGAAAATTTTTAAAATAACTGTTTCAACCTTAATTATATATCCACCAATAATAAATACTCCCAAACAGACCACGCATATCGTATCAAACAAACCATACGTAACTTACCGTACAGCATATACATATAATATTATATACGCACTTTGTACAAAGCACTATACAAATTTACCATCTCATACCGATCATACACGAATCCACTTACTTTAGTCGACGCCATATTTTGGCCAAATTTAATGGGATTTATAAAAATCAAGTTCAAATATAAAACCTTGGCCCATTAAACCTACCTCGTGACTAAATGCTCATAACAAAAAAATGCATAAAAATGCATGACTTAAAATACATTTTTACAAAAATCCAGGCTCTAATAGGTATATGACAGTGATTGCGCCCTCTAGAAGGGAGAGTGTAGGCTTTACAGCCCATTACCCAGCTCGCCAGAGGAGACAGTCACAGGAGGCACACAAAGAAGGACCACACAAACACATAGACAAATAACAAAAATTATTGACAAGCAGAAATATCCATGCCGTTACCGGGATTCGAACCCGAGCCCAGCAGCTAAATGGGCTAGTACACTAACCACTACGCCGGCGGGCCGGCAAGGCTCTAATAGGTAAAACCGAACTTCATCACAATTTAATAGATAAGTAATACCATTTTACCATCGAGCTAAAAATCAAGTTCAAATATAAAACCTTAACCCATTAAACCCCCCTCGTGTCGTGACTAAATAGTCATAACAAAAAAATGCATAAAAATGAATGACTTTTAATACATTTTTATAAAATCCAGGCTTGAATAGGTAAAACCGGAATTCATCACAATTTACTAGATAAGTAATACCATTTTACCATCGAACTCCACTATATCTATTATAAAAATCAAGTTCAAATATAAAACCTTAACCCATTAAACCCACCTCGTGACTAAATGGTCTTAACAAAAAAAAAAATGCATAAAAATGCATGACCTAAAATACATTTTTATAAAAATCCAGGTTCTAATAGGTAAAACCGAACTTCATCACAATGTACTAGATAAGTAATACCATTTTACCATCGAACTCCCTCTCACTGCCAAACACCATAAAATCCACTAAATCCACTCCATTTTTACTTTACGGCGATATTTTGTCCACGCGATATTATGGGCACGCGATATTTTGGCCCGCGATATTTCGGCCCGCGATATTTTGGGCCCGCGATATTTTGGGCGCACGATATTTCGGCCGGCGATATTTCGGCCGCGATATTTTGGCCCGCGATATTTCGGCCGCGATATTTTGTCCCATTACCGGCAAATTGGGAGGTCAAAATTGAAGACATGACCAAGAAAATGACTTTTTATTGTACAAATATGTACAAACAAAGACTTATACCTAAATTCTCAGCTCCATTTTAATTAGAAATTATTTTTAAAAAAATTTTAAATCAAAATTTTGAAATTTTTATTAATTTTTTTAGAAAAAAGTTCTTAAAATAATTTCTAATAAAAAATGAGCTGAGAATTTAGGTATAAGTCTTTGTTTGTACATATTTGTACAATATAAAGTCATTTTCCTGGTCATGTCTTCAATTTTGACCTCAAAATTTGCCACGCAAGCCTAATCACAATGTGTTCAAATAGCTTTATGTTTAATATCATTTATTTTAGTTTTGACTAAAGTTTCATAAATTTTAAAATTTGTTTTATATTAAATAAATCTTGTAGAATTACATATAAAAAAATTATACTTATATATAGAGTAGTTAAAAAATTACATGAAAGATTAAACTAAACTTTGTAGTTCCTTCTGTGCACATTTTTAAGAGTCCTATGACCCCTTAAAAGAATATGGCCTTAATTTCGAGAATTAAGGAATACCGAACTTAAACCCTCCATGAGGAGTTGTATATCAAACAATAAAAAATTAGCAAAAAATTAACAGCTATTTTGGGCATCAACAACTAAAAATTTAACATAATAAAATCATTTAGTTACAAAATATGAAATCGGAAAGAAATTTCGAAAGTTTTACATTCTTACAGCCTCGTATTGTTTTAAGAAAGGTCCCTCAGTGACTCAAAAAAATAATTACATAAAACTTACGGAAATGAATCGGTTTTCAAATTAAACTCCGCAAAATTTTTGTCTCAAAATTTCAATAAACAATAAAAAAAATTCAAACATGACTAACAAAATCCAGGGGAAAAAAATCATAGTACATAATATTCGCAAATTTAGAAACACATAAGTTGTTTCTTTACGTTAACTCTCCAAGTTTTAAATCTGGGTATAATTATTTTAAAAGAGAATTCGGCAAAGACTCGAGGTTATTTTCGCACAGGGCCTCGCACCTGCTCATTATAAAAATCCCTTAGCTCACTTCATTTCACAAACCTTTCAATCGCGAATCGCCAGTCGTAATCGCCTCCTGAAGCACTTCAGGGCGAGAGCTTTAAATCTAATCCAAACACAAAGCGTTCCAAACGGAATAATCACCTCCGTGCAAATTTAATTAATTCGACAATCACAAAATCGTTTGCACAAAACAAACACCAGTCCCGTTCGAGCGCGGGAAACTAACTGCAACTTTAACCCTTTCGTGCCGGAATAGCGGCGGTTCGTTGTCATAGCAACGCGTGGGGCGTGTCTTGTTGTTAGGGGCAACGAGAATTATCTTCGATGATGACGGCTTGAAACTCTATCCTACCATACGGAGAAATAGGATCGTATTTAAAGATTAATCGGATTAGATTAGACCGTACCTTGAAGAGGAAAAAGCGAATATAGAAAAATACGTTTGATTTATTTGATTAAAAAACATTAAAAAAATTATGTGGGACTGGTGCATGTTAAATCTGTTATACTTCTAAGAACGGACGTCACGTATTGGTCTTCAAAACGATTGTGTTTGGTGCCAGCTCAAATGTCTGCCTCGTCACTTAACCAATGTTCAGAATTGCGACGACCATCACCAATTTCACGCAAGTAGCCATAGAGTGACGGAAATTAAATCAACTATTAAAATGCATAAAATCCACAAAAATAGTTTTAAAAACAGAGATAGTTTAAATAATTAAAACCTGTCAAGCTAAGTGTTTCCTTATAAATCTATGAATTCAACAAATACATATTTTGAATAAATGCCAGCATGCAAAAAAGCCTAAACAATTCAAAGAGCTAAGGATATTTTCTTTCATTATATTAAACTAGTAGTATGGTCCCGCCTTACTGGGAACCCTTTAACTTCGCATTGCTTCCTTTTAGAGGCATGCTTACTTGTGAAAATGCACTCAAAATCAAAACAAAATTAAATTCGTGTTGGCGCATGCACACTTAAAAAAGCAAACACTAATAGAGGATGAAGCAGCCTTCGGACGAGCACATATCTCAACCAAACTCAATCAATTAAACTAATAGAGGATGGCGTCAAGCCCCCGTTTCGGCCCGGTCCATGTATTTTCAAGCCCTGTTATGGTCCCGCAACGTTTTTTTAAACTAATTATATTAATTAAAAATCACAATCAAATATGAAAAAACTAAGCCTCAGGTGCACACTCAGGGGTATTAAAAGGAATCTATACTAAAAATTTCGAATTTTTTAGAGCAGTCTAAGTAGGTCTTCCACAGACAGACAGACAGACAGACTCTTTCCTTTATTATTATAGATAGTGGGATTATAAACTAAGCCAATGGGATATAAAGAGTTTGGAGCATTGCAGGAAAGCGGTGTTTCAAGGGGTGGGTTTTTGCCGCATAACAGACTCAGTTTAGACCAATAAGAGGGAGGGATTGGAAATGTAACCCTTTTTATAGGGGTGAGTGGGCGGGATTTTTTTTTATGCTAAGAGGAATTCCAGAGAGATTTGAATAAATAAAAAAAATATTTAAGATTCGTTTTTTGCAGGTTAATTGGCGCATTGATTTGTTTTTCTTGCGAAGATATTTGAAGGACGGATTTTTTTTTTATAAACTGATGTGCAAAAAAGTATCTTTAAATATATTTTTTAAGCGCAGTTTTAAATCAAATGCATTCTATATTAGCCTTTTTGAGCCTTTAAATGAGTTAAGATTTGAAATGTCTTGCTTTTTTTTGCTTCAAATCTTTCAGTGGCCTATTTAAAGTATAAAAAAGCGGCTTAATTTTTTTTTTTATAAATTAGTATTATTGTTAGAGCATTTAACCTTAGAACTGATCAAGCATACAAGCCGGAACTACAACATGATAGAGAAAAGCAAAGAAAACTTGTTCGTTCTTGATAGGAAGTAAAATTTGTATGTAAAAAATAAAGATGTCTTTAATGTATTTTTGATTTTCATTTAATGTTTGCTTTTATACTAATTTACTCTAAACGTTATATTATTATGTTTGTCGTACAAATCCGCTGATCTTCGCTTTCTCCATATAACTTAGACAACTTTTTCTTTTAATTTTTAGATAGACATTTAAAGCTTTTTTAGAAGATCATGCACATAAAATCTAACATAAAAATGCTTTACTTCAATAAAAAATATTAATTAATTACTAATTAATTTAACAGTTAATTTAAGCGTGCATTTTTTGTTTATTAATTTAACATAGCGTTATTTCTCTAAATACTTGTTTAAATAATTTTTACACAAAAGAAAACAGCAAATATCCATGCATGTGACGGTGTAAAATTTAAGCTCTGAGCATAGTTATTATCTGAGTTATTTAATCACGATAATTTGAAATGGAAAGCTTTAAAATATGATTTTTTTAATAATTTAATTTTTTAAATGTCAGTAAAACATTTACTTTTTCTTAAAATTGTTAAAAAGTACAAGGCCACATGCTCTGATTTACACTTTTTAAAATACTCTATGACTTTTGTTTAAATCGAAGCATATTAATTTAGTTTGGTTTGGTTTGAATTATCGTCGCACTAGAGCTACACGAGGGCTATTGGCGACGGGCGTCGTATTTTAGAACCACAGTCAGGTGACGAGCCACACCTGAATAGGCACCCAACGCAACCGTTAAGAGCGACATCGTACGCAGCGTTAGGACTTTGAAGGATATTTAACGTGCACTCCCTTACACGGGGTATTATTCGTCGGACATTTTTGGCTGCACGGACCGTTTATAGGTCGGCAGCTATTTTGGCGATGCCCGGACCCGAACCTGGGACCTTCCGCATGCTAAGCGAGTGCTTAACCGACTGGGATCCCCAGCTCCCCATATTAATTTAGAACATCACGTAAGGGGTACAAGAATGTTATGAAAAAATGGGTTCCTCGGAAAGTGAGTTCAAGGTTTTCAATGTAAGATCGATGACAATAGAATTGTCTTAACAAAACTGCCTGTAAATCAAAAACTACTTGCAGTACAAGAAATCTACTTGTATTATTTGAAAGAAAAAATAAAACAGATAATATTTTAATGCAAAAATATTTAAACACATGTTTTGATAAATTTTCCGGTTTTTTAGGGTATATGCGGAAAATTTAGCTTTTAAAAATTCAGCCATGCGAAAAATTTAGCTTTTTTATATTCAGCTTATTAAAATAAAAAAAATATATGCAAGGCAAATGAAGGCCATAATACTAGATAATTTATGCTGGAAAAATTCAGCTTCAAAGTCAAAGATGATTAAATTCACAGCTTCAAGTCTTCAAAAGATGTTTACTGAAATTTTTTTTTTCTTTTCAAGTATTTTCACTTTTTGCCCCATAAATTTTTTTCACTTTAGTTTTATTAAAAATTATAGCCTCAGATTAATCTATAGTATGTATTACATCATATAAAAAGAAGTTTACGAGAAAAAATAGCATAGTTTTTGAGAAAAGGTACATCGAAGTTCAAAAAATCAAGTTCTGAGAAAAACGCGTTTAAAGTTTTTATTGGAAGCAAGAAAAGGGTTTAATAAAATAACTTTCAATGTCAAAGATATTTTTCCAATCGTCTTGATACTTTGTAACATTATTAATAAAGGTTGTAATAGTATTTTAAGCCAATAATTTCTTTCACCGATTTTGGAGTACTGAACCCCCTTAAAGAAACACCTTAACTTTTATACGGGTATAATTTTTAGAAAAAGATAATTGGAAAAGACTCGAGGTAATTTTCGCACAGGGCCTCGCACCTGCTCATTATAAAAATCCCTCAGTTCACTTCATTTCACAAACCTTTCAATCGCGAATCAAGATATTTTTTAGAGTTTTCGAAGCATAACTTGATCAATAAAGAAACTCCCACAATCTTTTCTACAGTTTCTACAATCAAAATACTGATGAAAATTGAATTTGGATGCTTCGCGTTAACCCATTTGAGTTACCCATGTTTGAATTAAACTTTTTTAACAAATTAAAACGTTAATATAAAGTCTTTAAGAATTAAGATAATAAGTCTTAAGAACAGTTTCTCCCTGTTAAAATTACAGTTTTTCTGTAACAAAATTACAGTTTCCTACAAAAAAAATACAGTTTTAAACTGTAAAAAAAAACAGTTAAAAACTGTCAATTTTGACGCCAGTTAATAAATATTAAAAACAACAGTTTATTTTACAGTGCTTAATTTACAGGAAAATAAATCAATGTAAAAATAAATTAGAAGTAAGAAATGACCTGAACAGAAAATGTCATTTACTAAAGAAGAACAACAAAAAGAAAAAGAAAACCATGAAGAGTCTTTCCCAAGACAAATATGCTAATGGAGAACTCCATTAAAATATAGGCAACAAAATATCTCAAACGTTTATTAACATTCCTAACAGAATGTCAAGTATCGATATTCATGTAGATAAAAACCCAATTTATAGAATGTAGACGCAATTATATGCCAATTTATAAAGAGTTATGTAATTATATATTTTCAACCAATTAAAATATATTTTAATGAAGTTGTCACTGTGAGATAGCTTTTGTCAAACGACGGTTACAGAATTTTTATTATTATTTCAATGAAAAAAAATTGCAAACGTTTATTAAAGTCAAATATTTCATTAAATGTGCTGTAATTATTCTTTTTATATCTATCATTAAAAATAGTTATGTCTTGTAAGCGGACTATGGAAGTAGTAATTATGAAGAACTGAAAGAGTTATACCGACTTAGTAAATTTGAAAAAGCCTTACGGCATAAAAAAAAATATCAGATTTACTGGTCAAAACATTCACCACCTCCAAAGCAAGGCAGGACACACTGGGCTGCGAATAAATAAAAAGTAAAATAAATCTATAATTACTGAGTATTTAGCAGAGAGAAATATTTTGACAGGATTTTTTTAATTTTGTATATGGAGTGATTGGTTAGGGGTTATTGAAAGCAGTAAAATTCATCATAGTCTAGCATCACCACTTAAAAATTTAACCCTTTCAGTTCCAGTGATACCATTTTTTCATCATCATGTTTTTGATCATAATTGAAAAAAATATAATAAGGTTAACATCTATTGGGATTAATAAAAAATATTTTCTACTAGATAAAAGTTTGAAGAATCGAATGATATGCTTTTTGATATCATAAATGGCTATAGACGACCAGAAAAAAAAATTCTAAAATGATGATGCCAAATTTTCATTGGGACTGAAAGGGTTAAATATTTTTGTGGTCTACACAATCTTCAAATTGTTAGTAGAAAATTTTAAATTTCTTTTTAAATTTTGAATTTTTTTTCGCTTTCTCACGGCAAAACATTTTGAACAATTGCAAAAAATAGGGAATTCGAAAAACTAGTTCTGAAAAAAATAATTGCAGTATTCTTGCAGCTAAAAAACCCTGCAGTTTTATTCTGCAGATAGTGTATTTAAAATCACTTAGGGTTTTTTAAAAAAGGTTTTAACAACATATGTGAAGATAAAGTATTTGGGAAAATGAGTTTAAAAGAAAAATAATTCATTGCATAGAAATGGTAAATTTAAAATTAGGATCATTTTACGGAGAAATATCTGGAAGTTCTAACAGTTTTAAAATAAAAAAAAATTGCAAATTTCAATCATTTTATTTTAACATTGTTATTTCTGGTGTGTATGCAAGAGAGTTTACATTTTGGGCAGTTCTACCATAATTTTTAATTTCGGGTATAAAAAACTTGTGACATTTATTTTATCAAAGTCACTTTAAATATGTGTAAAAATGCTTATAAGGATTCTAGAATTACATAAAAAAAGTACAAGGGACATAAAATTTAAAATTAAGGTAGAATCGCCCAAATACCGCGTTGTACATAATTTTACTATAGCCTCTTAAGTCCCGAGCAAAATCCTGCACGTATATTCTTAATACAAACATACTTTTCATACAAATATATGCCATAAAGTATGTTTTGCAAAGTATTAAAAAAATATTTTAATAGTTACTTAGGGACAAGCCCTAAAAATACAATTTTTTTTGTGCTTAAATGTAACAAAAAAAAACCGTTTGACATATTTATAGTTAACAGACTATTTTAACATTGTTCTTTCTTATGAAAAATCCTTTAAAATTAACTACCAAAAGAATTTTGTGAAAAGTTTGAAAAAAATTGTAAAATAACTTTTTAAAGAATTCTAATATCATATTGACCCTCGTTCAACTTCACTTTTTATATAAAAAATGACTGATACCTGTAATCAAAGGCTGAACTCTGATATTTGGATCTTCTTCTATCGGACCAGGTCAATTTCGGAACTAATTAACGTGTTATTGTTTGTGGGGAGGTTTTAAAAAATGTACCCAAACGGGGACGCGAGGTCACAAGAGGATAATGACATATTACATACCTATATTGTAATTTCTTACCAAATCCTGGAAACATTGACACAAAACTTCAAACCAACATGAAAACCATATCAATCTATAAACGCCCTTCGAATCCAAAAATCTAAGAATATCCTCATCTAAATGCAGAGCTCGATGAAATTTCGATACAGCAACCGCTACTAAAGCAAAATTGATATTCCAGACTAGGAAACGATCATCAAAGTCGCGAGAGCTATCCCCAGAATAATACATATACGTTAAAGGTTATGTGGACGTGTCTGTATCATAGAGCAAAAGAGATGCAACTCCATAGTCTAACTTTACAGATCAGTTTGGAAAGATTATCATTGTTAAACTAATGCAATGTTCTTTTAAAACAGGTAATCAGTCACTTAACTTTTTTGATTCGGTTTGGGTTTAATTTGAAATATCGCTGCACCACAGCTACACGAGGGCTATTGGCAACGGCCGTCGTATTTTAGAACCACAGTCAGGTGACGAGCCGACACCTGAGTTGGCACCCAACGCAACCGTTAAGGGCGACATTGTACGCAGCGTTTGGACTTTGAAGGCTATTTAACGTGCACTCACTTACACGGCGTATTATTCGTCGGACATTTTTGGCTGCACGGGCCGATATAAGTCGGCAGTTATTTTGGCGATGCCCGGACACGAACCTGAGACTTTCCGCATGCTAGGCGAAGGTCTAACCGACTGGACTTCCCAGCCACTATATTGTTCTTTGAAAACAGGTAATCAGTCACACCAATTTTTAATTTTAAATTCGAAGAAAGAAAGGAGAGAATTTGGAGATTCGAATCTTTGAAAAATTTTACATTATTTATTATAAAAATGTATTTATTTTTTTTATAACTAAGTTTTGACGAATTTAGTTTTGTTGAAAACATAATTACTTGTAATAAAAACCACAAGTGGTAGTACACAAAATATAAAAGTTTTTTTTAAAAAGAAATTTAAACATTCATGCAATTGGAATTAATATATTTTATTCCAATGTTTTGGAACCATTTATAAATTTTAATTTGTAATACAAACATGTCCTAATTTCAACTGATATTTTTACAAACACATATTTACACAAGTAAATTGTACCAAGGATTTTAAATATGTATCACCTACAAATATAAGACAAGTAAAACTTCAAAAACTTCAAAATGAATAAAAATTTAACCTCTTGCAACCCGGCATCCCCATTTGGGGACATATTTTAAAACCTCTTCGCAAACAATTAACACGTTAGTTATTTCCGAAATTAACCTGGTCCCATAGCAGAAGATTCAAAAATCAGTTTTCAGCCTTTTATTACAGATATCAGTCATTTATTTCTATAAAGAAATGAATTTGAACGAGGGTCAATACGATATTAAGGTTCTTGGGAAATTTTTTTTTTCAAACTTTTCAAAAAGTTATTTTAGTAGTTCATTATAAAAGCATTTTGCATTAAAAACAATGTTAAAATAATCTGTTAACTATAAATAAGTGATACCGCCTTTTTTGTTGCATTTATACCACAAAAATATGTATTTTTAGAGTTCCTATAATATTAATAAGTAGGGTAAGGTGGGGTAAGTGGGCCACCTTTTTGGCATAATTCGACTTTAGACCCTCATACCACTGGATATAATCTGCCTAACAACTTTTTTTTTTTGTGGTCCATTCTCTCATATGTTATTACTGTACCCATGTCAACCTTAACAAAAATTGGCAAAAAATAAATTTAAAAACTATGTTTTTCTTTTTGGTCATCCGAGTGGCCCACTTGCCCCGCAAGGTGGGGTAAGTGGGCCACCCCCCTAATATATTTTTACACATAACTGGTAGAGATATGGTGGGGCAAGTGGAATAATCTACATGATTTTTTGAGTGTTTGAAAAAAAAAAGTAATGATGTATCTTTTATAGTTCCCCCATAGCAACTTTTTCTGGCATGCAAGCTTACTTCAAGAAAAAATACGTTAATTTTCAGCTTGTCATTTTTGCATGTAGTGTAAAAAAAATGTCAGGGCTACAGATTTTAAACTGGCCTATGTCAATTAATAGGACTATGAATAGTGAATATGACTAACCCTATGAATCAGTGAATATGACTTTTTTTTTAAGTATATTAAAGAGTTGGGGCAAGTGGGCCACACCTGGCCCACTTACCCCGCCGTTGTGGTGGCCCACTTACCCCAAACGTGGGGCAACTGGGCCACCCTAATTTTCTTTTAACCTTATCAACATCACAAGTAAATGACACTACAAAAAGATACTATGCTTTATACACTTTAAAAATATATAACATTTTGTTTTGTATCATGAACCGTTTGGAAATATATAAAAAAATAGTATGATGGCGTGAATTACGAAAAGATGCAATTTTAAAAAATTTCACAAAAAGGATTGTACCTTGTTACATACTTAAATGAAAATGATGCCATAATGTTTCCTGCATCTATTGGGGTAAATACGTCAAAATATTGTAACAGATTTTTTTTGCGTCCATAATTCGGGAAATGCCAGGAGGGGTGGCCCACTTGCCCCAATGGCCCACTTACCCCACCTTACCCTAATAATTTTTTTTTAGGAATAATAATAACATAATTTAAAAAAAATTTCTTTGCAAAACATACTTTTAGCATATATTTGTATGAAAAGTATGTTTAGATTATATAAGAATATACGTGTAGGATTTTGCTCGGGTCTTTAGAGGCTAAGCGAGTATTGACATCGAAATTACAAAACCTTGTATGAAGGACATTCCAAGTGACATTGTTTTGGGAGGCTTTACGTCTTATGTCTACCAAGTATATATTTTACGCGATTTGGTATAAAAGATTGGCTCAGAATATTAGTGTTAGAAAATGGAGAGCATTTTCAGGTCAAATCACGTATCGATGCACTGAAGTGAAAAAATTCCCGCCATGTTTTCGATACGAAGCTCGTATGGATGCTTGTTAATAGGAGCCTCCGTGGTCGCGTTGGATCAATACCACGTACATTAGAAGGCCGGCGAACTAAATGCTTGACGTCATATTAGTGGACCGATTCTGTGGTTTTGACCAATGATCATTCGTGACTAGATCTTGTATTTGAATACATTTTTAAGATAAGATGAATGAAGATGCGAGTAGGTGGTATTGGTTGGATGGACGTAGACTTCTGATTGAGAAGGCTCCAGGTTTCAAATAACACAGCCATATTATAAACGTACCGGGTGGTTATAAAATAACGCTCGCTATTCGGAGAGGTCTGCAGCTTGAATGAATAATCCAAATGCAACAAACTTCGGGACATTTACTAATCAAGGAGGGGTGGAAAGAATGGAATCATAAAAAAACAAACTCGTCTTTTGACCAGGTTTCTAAACGAGGCGTAATTGGCTGTGTTGGCCGTAATTGACTACGCCTCGTACTTTAGAATCATAAAAAAGAAACTTGTTTCTTGACCATTCTTTTTCGAAAAAAAGATACTCGTCTCCTGACCAGGGTTCCAAATTACGAGGCGTAATTAGCTGTGTTGACCGTAATTGGCCATAATTTCTCTTCGCCTCATCATTTAGAACCCTGGTCAAAAGACGAGTGTGTTTTTTATGATTCTATCTTTTTCATGATTCCGTTCTTTTCCCCCCTACTTGATTCGTAAGTGTCTCAATGTTTGATGCATTTGTATTATTCATTCAAGCTACAGACCACTTCGAAATCCGAAAAGCGAGCGTTATTTTATAACCACCCTGTACATTTGACACAAACACACTCATCTTTTCAGGTTTTTGAAATAAGAACTTAAGAAATGATTTAAACAAATAAAGAAAATATGGCGAAACATTTCGTCACACAGCCGTTGCAGCAACCAGCAACGAAGAACCATATTTTAAGTGAAATCAAGCGTTACATTTTTAACAGTGTGTAAAATGCAAACTGCAACATAAAAATTAAAACCCCCAAATAATCACGTAAAATAAAGAGTAAAGAGGCTTCAGTTAATTTTTCCGTCATCATTTATTTAAGAAGCATCGAGTGCAAAAAATAATTTTCAATTATAAAGGCGGAGATTTGAAAATCAAGCAAATAGAAAATATAAATAAAGTCTACTTAATAGATAAATTCAAGCAAATGATTAATGAAAATTTTACAGCCAACCCAAGATAAATATCAATACACCAAACTATTATATTAAAAAAATTGAAATTGTTTACAGACATGGTTTTTACTTGTAGTAATTAATTTTATTTTTGAAATTAGTTTTTTATACAAAGCCGAACCATTATAAAATTTCTATCAGGCCTTAATGCTTTGAAATATTAGTATAAGATTAAAACTATAAATGGCGGTCGGGTAAAAGTTCAAAATGGCTGCCATCCCACTTCAAGATAGCCAAATGCAAGAAAAAAGTCGCCAAACATAAATGTCTTTACATTTTTATAAATGTTTGCAACAAAATAAGTCTTTTTCTCCGATTATAACGTAAAATCTATATCTGTGATGAAAGAAGTCATGACTGACTTAACTCACCCCCCATGTATCAACGTCCAGCCGAAACTATTTTCAAATTTTAGGAAATTATTTCTATTATCAAATATTAGGAGCTTATTTCTATTTTTGTTGAAGGCGTCATTTAGGAAGCTTTTTTTCGCAACTTAAATCCAAACTTGTTAAAGAGGGCAAAACGTGAGCCGATTTCTCCATAGAAATATAGCATTGAGCATTGTTGTACTCTTAGAATTTTTAGCAATTTTTAATATGACAGGAAAATTTCAAAGGGAGCCAAAATCACTTAAGAAGAACTAAAAAGCACTCGAGTTTAGTATGCAAAATTACATTTTGAACATTATTAGTTTTTTTTAATTATTTAAAATCTTATTTAGATTTGTAATGCTTGGGCAAAATTTACTCTTAAATCTCATCGAAATTTAATTTTTATAGCATATTGAGATTCAACTAAGTTCTAGAGATCGTTGTTTAGTTTTGCTGTTTACAAATGGAAAGGAGATAGAAATATTGCGGATTATTTATGAATGAAGTTTGTACTTCATAAAAATGAGGACCGGGATTCTGTCAGATAACTAAATAAGAAATAAATCGATTGGAATAAAGTTAAAGTTTGCATTATCACTGTTCTTAAGGGTACACCAGTGAAACACCGTTTTCTTATGGTAGTACTTATATGAAAGTCAGTGGTTTATTTTTTTTTAATTCACCTCATGTGTAAAATTACTTTTTAATCAATTAACACAAACAACGACGCGCCAAATAAAAGATTTGCCGCCAAGCCCAATGCCATCCGCTATGGGAGGAAGAACTGTAATTAAATTGGCGACAGTGAAGGATTGGGTCCCATGTTTTGAACATTTTCAGTTATTAATCTTGGTATCTATATTAATATTCAGCCGGGATGTTATTTTTCTTCCTACAATTATGTCGGGATTTTATTATTATTATTTTATTTTGGTAAATTGTTTTTTATTCAACCAGTTTGGCTTACAACGACATTTCCCTTAGAACTCATGGTTGGCTAGAATCTAAAATTTGGTCTGTGCTTGTTTATGTTGTATAAAAGAACAATTATATGGAATTTGGTATGTGAAATAATATTTTTCATTTTAGGTATCCATTCATCGCCATTTATTTGTTAATATTTTTGGAATAAAGTGCGTATGAGCTCCTTCGATTCAAATTCATCAGAAACTTTTTTACAATTTGAAAGCCAAATGTGAGATCAATCGAATTTAAGATAGGAACGAGATTTTACTTCAAATATAATTTTAAATTTATTATTTTTAGTTCAACCATTGTCACACAAAAACTACACGACGGCTAGTGACGATGGGCCTCGCGATTTAGTGCCACAGTCAAGTGACGAGGGTGGAAAACTTAAATGTAAGTAGGGTCAGGTTTTTTCACGTCCAAAGCTAATTTTTCCCATTCCAGCGAGAAAAATTGGGAAATACCTAAAAACGTTGCCGTAACCAGATATTAATTTAAAATTTCCATCTTTGTATTTTTGATTGGCACATTAGAAATAGTCTATAATTAAGGTAATAAGTAACGCAGTGTCTCTATATAAAATTGTAATTGTCGGACGCTTGAAAGCCACGTGACTTACGCGGCTTCAGCCAATCAGAAACGTCAAAAACGCTGAAAAAGTGTGGGTGTGTGCTTGTTTTGTGCCGGAGCTGCTTCAGGTTGCGTCCCGTGGCTTTGGTAGAGATCGTTGCTTAGAGCTAAAGCTACGTGATGCCTTGGAGCAGTCCCTCGGAAACAAGCTTATTTTTCAACTGTTGGCATCGGTCTCGAGTTTCCGGCAGAAAAACAACCAAAGCCGATGCATCTTCCCTTTTTCGTCTTGCGCACTCTCCCCGCTGAAATGGGACCTTTTAACTAAAATATCTTAGCCCTGTATGTTTGTTTGCGGAGCAAACGAAGAGGAATTGCGTAGCGATTCTCGGGGATTGGCGAGCGGTAGCGAGCAGGGGGCTTTGCCCCCTAGTAATGTATACAATACAATTTATACAGGAAAAATGGGTTTGTATTTTTTTGATTTCTATTACGTTATTTTTAAAAAATGATGATATGCTGCCTGAATCAATGGCATGGGAAGTTAATTAAAGAGATTTTTAGCATCTTAAGGGTTAAAAACAAATGCTGTATGTTATTTTTTTTATAGGAAAAATGGGTGGTAACCATGGCATTTACCGGGGGCGGTAAATGCCATGACAACTTTGCGTAAAAGTGCTTTTTAGTGACAGTTACTGTCACAAAAACTGCCAGTGGAATTTGACAAAATTAACTAGTTATTATGAACGAAGTGATTGAAATTAACTACCAAGCGTCCTTATGGATATGTGAAATCCAATCAGATAATAGCGCACAAGTGGTTTTCACTGCAATAAGGATATCGCCGTGGTAAAATAGTTTCGCAGGCGAAATATATTTCGATAGAAAATTATTGATACAGTTTTTGAGATAGTTAAAAATGATTATAGAATAATATATGGATTAAGGGGGTCAAAGGGGTTCGAAAGAAAATATGCAGAAAAACTTGTTTGTACAAATTATTAGGAGCCTTTCCCTGAACGGGCAGTACATACGCATTTTTTCTTAATTATTTGCATTTTAGTTTTCTCATAAATATAGATTATAAATTGGCATTGGAAGTTAGACCCAGTATAATCATAATTAATAGAATAATCTTTTTAGAATTTTATTGTCACATTGTTCTTTCGTCAATCTATCTATCCGTTACCAACTTTTAAAGTCCAATCTGACAATGCTACATATAAGTGGGATAATTGTCAAACTGGTCAGCCTAATGGTCGAAGACATTGAATTTCTCAGGGAAAAAAATTAAATTCAAAGTATGCTCCAAATATTAAAAAAAACTGGAAATTTTAATGTCCATTTAAAAAAAACATATGAAAGCCATTTTATATGGAATTAAATCACCATTGCCCCATTGCCACTCACAACAATTTCACGAAAAACTTTATATTAAATAATTTTTTTTAAGAAATTCATTATTGGCATTTATATTGAAATATAAATCAATTCTAAAAGACGTATTAATATCCCAATGCCAGATTCCTGGATTCTTTGTATTATTTGTTTAGAAAGAGGCACAAGAAGTTCTATTGGGCTTATTTTATATGGGAGAAATCTTACATCTTTATTCATCGAAATACAAATACAATTAATCAAACGTTAAGTATTGAATTTTCGATTAAAAATAGCTTTGTTTTGACGGTTAAAAGTTCAATATATAAATGCTGTGTTTGTAGGTTTTTTTAGACACATGAATATTATAAGACAGCAATTCTAAATGACACTTTAGTTTAGGCAGGACCTGTTCTAGGAAAACACAGACTATATGACACCACCTATTTTGGGGGACCCTTTACGAAAAATTTTGTGCATGATTTTCAGTAATGATGGTGCTATATGTATCATATTTTTGCTGCAATTTTATTGGCTTCCTTATAAACATCGATCAAAACAGTCACGTTAGGTCAATTTCTCAGTCAAAATCGAGCATAAAACAAAGTGGAATTTTCGAATTATTTTTTAGCTTACTGATATTTTGGGGATTTATACAGCATTTAGCATAACATAAACTGAAATTTAGGAACAAATGGGCCTTACTGAAGAACTGTCCCTGGTCTTAGGTATAATATCATTGCAATATGTGATAGTTATCCATATTATTTGTGAGTAGTTTTTGTAAAAAAAAACTTTTTAAAGCTTGGATCTGCGATACAAAACCAAACATTTGAAGAAAAAAAAATTCCCAGATACTGGTATCAATCAGTTCCCGGGGTTAAAGCCAACCCGGCAGCACGACGGTTAGGGAGCTAGCCTTTGGAGCTTCTGGGTTCGGATCCAAATCCCGGTAAAACATGGATGTTTGTGTGTTTGTCGATAAATGTTATTTGCCCATGTGTATGTGTCGCCCTTTCTTTGTGTGTCTCCTGTGTCTAATGCTCTAGACTGGGAATTTTTAATAGTAGCCAGTGGCTACCAGAGTGAAAAAAAATGGTAGCCACATTTGGATTTTTAGTAGCCAGTTTTAAACTTAAGAATATATGACAAAAACAAAGTGCTATTTTGCACAAAACAAAAGTTTTTTATATGAAAAGATTGGCAGTAAAAAAAAGATCATACCAAATATGTAAGTATTATGTGATTGGCCATAATTTAAAGGAAAAAATTATTTTATGTACCTACAGTTCAACTACGGGTGCGTTTCAAAAGTTCATTGTAAAAATTAGTCTTTCTTACCGACAGAAACGAATTGGAGCGTTTTATTATTATTATTTTAGAAATGCAGCTTCAGTATTAATTATTTGTTGAACAAAAAGGAAAACTATGATCGCCAATTTTGGCGACTGGGGTTCGATTTTTAGGTAGCCACTTTCGAAGTAATAGTCGTCAGTTGGCGACTGGCGACCGCTAATCTAGAGCTTTACCTGTGTCTGTCACTTCTGGCGAGTAGGGTAACAAGCTATAAAGCCTATGCTCCTTCCTTCTAGAGGGCGCATTCATTGTCATTTGTCCCGGGGGTAAAAAAAAAACTTCCACAAACACGAAACAAGTTAATTTTTCCCAACAACAAAATCCAACACCCATCCGTCTCAATATATTTAGCCAATGTAACACGCGTAAAAAAACATAAAAAAAAAACACAGCTAACCAGACATTAACTAAAAAAAAACTAGAGACAAATTTCTCTCTTTTTTTTTTCCGTGTTAACATGCAGCATATGCGATTATTCCAACCAAAGGCTTCATGCATTGCAAAGTAATTTCAAAATAGAAAAAGACTGAAATAATTACGACGCCCAGAACTGATGTCAGATGACCCCTAATTGACCTCTAGAGAGGTCCATGTTGAATAATGATGAGGTTTTTGTCTACGGCGTCGCCTATTACTGAAGATGTTTGTGATACACTATAAGAGTCGTCTCGTTTCAAAAATAGCACTAGGATTGAACCACTAGGGTTTTTCTGCTTTACCCGGGTTAACGTCGCACGTTAGCGTATATGTAAAGTATGTATATAGTAAAAATATGTAAAATAATAAAAAAAATATGTAAATTATGCATATAGTAAAGGCGTTATATAATATATAGTCGCGCTAAATATACACGAGGGCTATTGGCGACGGGCATCATAATTTAGGACCACAGTCAAATAAAGAGACCACACCTGAGTAGTAGGCACCCAAGGCAATCGCTACGGGCGAAATCGTACGCAGCGTTGGGACTTAGGAGCATGTTTAACCCTTTTAGTCCCAGTGATAGCATTTGGCATAATTTCTCTCATCATAATTTTTTTAAAAAAATAGGGGTGACAGCGATTGGGATTAATAAAAATATTTTCTAATGGAAAAAAATATTAAAGAATCGGATTATGTGCTTTTTGATATTATAAATGGCTATAGACAATAAGAAAAAAAAATTCTAAAATGATAATACTAAATTGTTATTGGGACTGAAAGGGTTAACGTGCACTCTCTCTACATGGAGTATTATTAGTCGACTATTTTTGGCCGTTTGTAGGACGGCAGTTATTTTGGATATTATTTGGCCGGGACCTGAACTTGGGAGACCTTTCGCATGCCCCTAACTTTCCCTCGACAACAGATACCAGGGTTTGAACAATGCAATGCACTACTTGCCCGGTGGAAGTAAAAAAATTGGATTGGACAAGTACAATTTTTAGTATACTTTCCGTTTTTTAATTCCTATTTTCCCAAAATTGCCAAATGTCACAGGAATGGAATCAAGGATTCGGCCCACAAAATCTTATACTATTATTCTTCGAACTGCAAAAAAATTAGCAAACGATAAAGATAATCAATTTAATTTGCATAAAAAAAATAATGAAAATAACCAATTTTGAGCTTTTAAAAGTTCAAATTACAACTTAATGCTGTGCTTGGCGATTTTTTTCTACGGATGATAAATCTTGTGTGGAAAGCTGTTTCAGCTGAAATGTACGGTTACAAACTTACTTTTTAGTAAGAATTCCATTAAGTATTTAAGGAAAAGGAAAGTCTATTATATTATTTCTTTTAAAACTTCTTGTGTCCAACTTGCCCGAACGGGTAAGTAACATTTTCTGGTTTTCGATTTATTTTTAGGACTAAGCTAACTTTTAAGTAAAAATTTGGGGCAGCAACTATTTTTTTTAACAATTTGCCCAACAAGTCAAGCAAAAATTGGGCTGTGAGGCGCCCTGTGGTCAGTGTCTTGATCTACGGATCGGAAGGTCCCGCGATCGAGTCCTGGTCGCTGAAAACTCACCGAGTATATGCGGAGTACGTGCTCGTTAAATCTGTTGGGTCCGAAAGTCCTGTGGGCGGTCATTGCGCAGTTTCCCACGGGTACAGGTTCCTGGAGACTATTTCGCCTCCTTCAGGGACATGTCTAAATTGTGGAGGTGGCACGTGATAGATGGAAGCATATGTCACGTATATGTGTGCATGTGAGTGTGTTTGTGTTGTTACTGTCTTACTTGACGAAGGTTTATAAGCGGCTCTCTGAGAAAGTACACAAGCCTGAAAATATACACTCTTAAAACAAAAGAGTGAAATTCACTCCAGTTGGAGAAGTGCATTTTCGACACTGGAAAGGATTGAATATTAACTCAGACTGAGTTAAAATCACTCGTTTGGATTGATCCTCTCGGAGGCTTAACACACAAAGAATCCGCTCCTTCCGGGTAAGTGCATTTTCCAGACTGCAGGAGTGAAAATTAACTCAGACTGAGTTAAAATCGCTCCTTCGTTTTAAGAGTGTATGTAAACCAACCAACCAAAAAATGTCAGATATTTCTTAACCTGCCAGATACACACTTCCACCACCTTGTAAGACACTAATTCTCACCAAACGACATGCATTTAGGGGCCCCCTCCGATACCAAAGTACCCCCAAAATTGCAACTCTAATGGTCTTCCAAATGGTGATACTTCTGATACTTCTTAAAGACCATTAATCTTCAAACCGTCACCTGGCCATCATTAGATAGAAACGGATACATGGGGCCCCGATCCTGAATTTCAGGGCCCCTTTGCAAATGGGACCTTTATAAGGAAAGATAGCTTAAATGGCGTTAAAAGCGGCTCAAATGGACTTTTGATTGGTCACGCGTCCGAGTAATTGGTTTTTAATCGGTTTTTCGATTATTTTTTGTTGGATAGTGATGTGACTTAATCTAAGAAGTGTGGGTGGTCAAATACAGGGTGGTTATAAAATAACGCTCGCTATTCGGAGTGGGGTGTAGCTTGAATAAATAATCCAAATGCAAAAAAATTGGAGACACTTACCAATCAAGAAGGGGGAAAAAGAATGGAATCATAAAAAGCAGACTCGTCTCTTGACCAGGGTTCTAAATTACGAGGCGTGATTGGATGTGTTGGCCGTAATTGACGACGCCTCGTTATTTAGAACCCTGGTCAAGAGACGAGTTTGCTTTTTATGATTCCATTCTTTTTTATGATTCCATTCTTTTCCCCCCTTCTTGATTAGTAAGTGTCTCAATTTTTGAAGCATTTGGATTATTCATTCAAATTACAGACCACTTCGAATAGCGAGCCTTATTTTATAACCACCCTGTAGGTAAGTCTGACTTGAGTTGCGACCATGGAGGACTTATATTGGAGGTTGCATAATTTACTAAAAATTAACATTTTACATCTTATGAACGTACTTTGTGTACGTTTGAACACGTTTACGCTTGTCATACTTGCTCTCGGTGCACGTTTATGGCATTTATCGGTTGGCTTTCTTCACTGACGTGTCGAGTTTTTAGCCTACCTTTTTTTTTGTTCGAAAGAATGAAAAAAAACATCGAAAAGTAAACTTTGACGTGTTGAATATGTATGTCTGTTCGTACTCCCAAATCAAAAATGGGTTCAATTCATCGGATCTTAAAAATTTTTTTAAATAGAAATTTAGAATTGTTCTGTAACAGTTACTGTTACAAATATACTTGTTTTTCCATAAGAATATCAGTAAGCATTTAAGTGACAGGAAATAGGCTATTTCACTTCTTTTAGAACTTCTTGTTTTAAATTATGAAGTACTGCAACCTGAATTTTGTCTATACAATAATTGAACGTTCCAAAAATTTTAAAGCATGGAACAATTATACATGATGTTACCACATTTCAATGCAACCAATTTCAATGTTACCACATTTCAATGCAACCAATTTCAATGTTACCACCTTTTAATGTTTCAAAAAGTCATTTCAATAATAACATTTTTACATTAACGCCATAATCTACACATTAGATCATTGTAATCCCTCGAAAAATCCAAATGTTTTTAATTTTTTTTTTTTTTGTAATAGTGGCCTTTATTTTTTTTTTTAAAGTTTAGACCTATACTGTTCACTCTCTATATAAAAGCCACATAAACGTGATCAGAAAGAGTCGTAAACTTTTTTCAATATATAACTTTTATATTTCTAAAAAAAAAGTTACCAAACAACAAGCTCTACAAAAGATATTTTTAAAACATCTTAAATAAAAAATAATCTTAATTAATGAGCAATAACGAAGAAGCAACAAAACTTAAATATTGTCCGAATTTAAATATCAATGACATGCCCCATACATCAATACATTTTTGTTGTTTACTGCCCGATCGCACTAATAATTGATGTTACAAACTAATAATTCTACCTAACATAAAGCAACCAATTAGTTGAACATGGATAATATATTGAAGATTGCAACCCGTTTTTGAAAAGGCTACTGAACTTGTGCCGAAGCGTTAGAATAAAATGAGACAAATGCATCAGAAAATTTCCCCCTAGGCATCTTCTTTTAGCACTTCAGTGGAAAATAAAGGCTATATGGAAACTTAACTGGGGTCTCGTGCTTTCTTTTACATTGATCGGTTCAATTCGAAGATGAACGGACGAGGGTTAAAAACTTCATCGATATTCGCTGTAGGACAAAACAATATTTCTCAGATGGAAGAGCGTAAAATTGGGCTGCCAAATAAATTTAATTACACTGATTTAAGGTGCCATTCGGGGTATCCCTTGATAAATTTATCGGTCATTAATCTTTCGGGACATTTCAAATCGTTAATTTAGCATAAAAAAGGTTGATGTTCCATGTAACTTATTTTTAATTATTATTTAGCTGTCTTCGGAATAAAAATAGTTGTTAAATATAATTGCATCGGCCATGTTTAGCGAACTGGTTACTGGCTTGCTCTGCCTTGGGCAGGTAGACGGCCCTATATGCAAAATTTTGATTTATTATTATTTTAAATACTTAATTATTAAAACAGATAAGAATGTGAACTGAAGAATTTTAGAGTTATATCCTAGTTTAGCTTCCACACTACGTTTATAACGTAAAAAAAGCAACTTTTATAAAGGCTATGTGAGTCACAAACTTTTATTGATCGAACTAGAAAAATTAAATTCAATCTTTTTTCATACTAATGTGCCAAAAAAAGACATATCTTTCAAAATGGACGTTTTTAATAAAAATATACTTTCAATTATAAAAATAAATGAATATTATGAAAATAAAATGCACTTACTCAAATTCACAACTCAAAATTAATGTTTTTTTTTGCGAGGGAAAGAAAGTACTTTTTTTTAAATCTGAGTTAATATGACAGATTATATATTTTGATTATGAATACAATTATAATGATTGCATACATTCAAGCGAATTTTTGCATTGTATAAAATAATTATTGACATAGATTAAAATATCATAGTATAATTGTATTCAGGAACGTTTCCATTGCAGGAAGGGTTGTTACTTAAACTATATTATGAATAGTAAATTTTTATTTACTCATTTAAGAAAAACAATTGGAGTCAAAAAATAATAAAACTAAATAAAAAAAAAGCACAAGTTCACACATTAGTTCAAGTGATACAATAAGTTAAACACTTCAATTAAAAAACTTATTTAATTTCAATTACATAAAAGGTAAAAATCTACAATTAAAAAAAAAAACCTTACCTGTAGAAGACAACTATCTCTTACTCCATCAACACACAAACCCAAAATAAGAAGTGAATCTTTTCTCAAAACTACCCATCTAAGAAACCAAATTTTCTAAGAAGTTAAAAATTATTTTTTTAAATAAAGTTTTTTTTTTTAAACCCACCTGGGTACAATAACCCAAACCCGTGGGCTGACAGGAAATCCTACAACGTTATTTCACACGATTAGAAAAAAAAAAGTTATTCAAAAAATACATTCACCCCTTTTTTCTACCCTTTTTTAACTAACCCCTTTTACAGTATTTATACCAGTCAACAAAGGATTGGGAGGAAGTCTCACCCTTTTTTTTAGTTGGTTTTTGTAATAAAAATTACGTAAAAAACACTTTTTTGCCGGTCATGGACCTATGGGGGCCCTGGGTGGGGTTTTCAAAAAATGATAGGGTTCGTAGGGGGTTCCTTAAAGGGGTAGGGGGAAGCGAAGGAAAATAATATTTTGAGATTGGTACTTGTTTTTTTAAATTCAAATGTAACGTTCTTATATTAAAAGAATAAAATTTATCCGTTAAATTAAGTTAGTATAAATTGATGCATTATACTACTGATATACTATTATATACTGACTATACTATTATTCTACTGAGTTTTTTTGCATAATATTTTATCTTTTTAAATAGAGTTGTTATATAATTGAAATTATATTTTAAAATGAATGGAAAGTAGCGGTTCTTATGTTGCAATATAGATTTTTCTACTAATTATTTTTAAAGCATAAATATGATTAGTTAAGTTTAGTGTTTATATTATTTATTACGTTAAATATTATTCATTAGTATGTAATGTATACAGTATTTATTTTGCAAGACTACATTTTGCGACTTTTGTGAAGACATGGCCCATCTGGGTTTCTTCTGACATGTTCCGCACTATTTATATATTCTTGTTAAGTTATAAAAATAAATAAACTACTAAACCCATTTGGCGTTTTTTAAATTTTGGTAGCTTAGTGTTTTTCTCCAGATCTAATATAGCTTTTAAAAGTTCCCTAGAAATTTAAAACAATATTTTATCCAAATAGCAACAAGAGATAAGGATCTTTTTTTTTTAATCAAAACTCTTTGGCTGTCATTACTGAATGTCTCATACATTAATATTTTTTCGGTTTTATTTGCACATTGGGAAGAAAAACATTTAATTAAAGTAAAAAATAAATTATCCAACTATCCAAACTCTAGAGTAGTATTAATTTTCCATATTTTTATCCATTTGTGCTTAATGTGCAAAAGTGTTCCTTTCAATTTAATTAAAACTCTTTATCTTTAAAATTTGTTGTCAAGTTTTTTTTTTAAAGTTTTGTTTTCTCATTTTCTACATATAAACTCCGTATTAGAATATACAATCTTTTAGGAAGAAATCTGATTATCCGATTTTTGGTTTTCCCAATGGGAACCTTTCCCTATTAGGATAATTAGGGATAGTGCAATTATGAACCATAGGTAGGTAGGTTAAGAATATGAAACCGCATATCAATATTTATTTTAACTATGTAAAAAGTTTCTACCACGGTGAAAAATATTTGCAATATTTTTAGAGAGCGAAAACATCCACATCGGTCGTTACAAAATATTTTATTTCTAAACATTTATGCAGAAAAATTTAAAATGTATTTGTTTTGTACAATTTTTTTCCATCTTGGAGTGGAATGGCAGTATTTATATATATATTTTTTGTAACAATTGAGATTATTAATATTGATTTGACAAAAATAAAATACGAAAAGAAAAGGTACTCGAAACAATTTACAACTTATTACAATTTAAAAAAAAATATCATTCACTTATTTTGATGGTTTTGTAAATATACCTGATGGAATTGAAATTAAGATGTTTCAAGGCGACTTTACATTAATAAATGTAAATAGCTCAGGTGTCATCCTCTTTTTATTTCCCAATTATTTTTAACATAGTAAATTTTAAACTTTACAATGTTTATATCTTCATCATACAATGAAGAAAGAGAAGAAAATGTTTTTCTGGAAAGGACATGCAGTTTACCGTACATCAACTCGCCAGTAACATAATAGTTAAAAAGTACAAAAACAAAAATTCGCCAGTCCTTAAAAATAACCCCTATCTCCCCACCCTAATCAAAGGGGTGTCCCAAAAGGGCAGCGTAATAAGGGGTTAGGCACTTTTGAATTCCGCTGTATCTCGGTCAATGGTACGAGCGGGGGGCTTTTTCAATGGGCTTCCGCTAAGCCCAGGTGACGGCCCTGTTTGGTTACGAAAGGATGTGAAAGGGAGAAGAGTTAGGCAATGATTTAAATGGCGAAAATTTGGAAGTAAATATTTTTTTAAAAATTGGTAGAATTTTGATGGTTTGTTTTGTATAGGTTAGGTTGGAAATATCTATAACTGGCAGAGCATGTATTCAAAATGTAAAGAAGTTTGTGTTGCAAGGAATGGAAATTAGTAATAATTTAAAAGCTAAATTGAAATGGAAAATTTCATTTATTTAATTATTTTTTTAAGTTCGAAAAAAATACTCTAATCTGTTAATAAACTATGGCTATTTTGAATAATTAAATAATTATACAAGCGGATGGCATTTTTAACACAAATTTAATTTGAACAATATTCCATAGTTTAGAACAATATTCCATAGAGAATTAAAAATGTCATTATTAGAATAATATAAAAAGACACGATCATTTAAAATTTTATAGAACAAGTATAACATGTATTTAACATTTTATCTGGTTGGATTTCCAGGAAAATACTAGTTTCCAGTAATAAAGTTTTCAAACGAATTCTTTTTTATCACAGCAAAATAGCAGTGGACATCGGAATAACTTTGATGAGTTGCCAAGTTGTTTAAATTTACACAAAAAGACATTGTCACAATCAGTTGTGACAATGTCTTTTTGCGCGCGCGCGCAAATTTAAACTTTCTTCTAAAGTAACATCTTTTTTTTTAACCCTTCCACTAAGAATGATTCAATTTAAAATCTTCAGCTTGCGATTTTTCTTACTAAGTTTAACTCACTAAGTTACTAAGATTCTCATTAAGTTAAACAACATTTATTTCATATAAATTTATTACTTGCTCTATAAATTTTTCTATTAAGTTATATTTTCTTTTTGTATCAGTAGATAAAAGAATTATGACTTTTGAAAATTAAATAATGTTTATTGCAGTTAAATGAAAATATGAAAAACATGGCAAAAATAAAATTTACCCTGAAACCACTTTATTAAATAAATTCGCCCTAAATTCTTCTTGCTTGAATTTTCAAATATTTATAAATTTAATTTCGACTATTTTTAACAAAGTTCCAAAAATTTTTTTATAATTTATTAAAAAGGCATGATTTCAATTTTTTTCGTAAATTTTAGTTAAAAGATTAAGTTTTTTTGCTTTTAACTATTTCATTCTGGATGCATAATGAAAATATTTCAAGAATTTTAGAATAAAAAATAAAAAGCTAAGGGCTAAACTAACGTCGTTTAACATCATCAAGTCCCTGTCCACAATGATACTATATATCATGTAATTATCACAACCCATACTACTCATTTCTAAATTATATATTTTTAACGTAAATTCGAATTAGATTTTACTAAATTTAAACATATTTATTTCAAAAGTATAGGTATTTTTTCTACACACATCAATTTCTTTGCAATGAAAAATATCACAGTATTAAGCATGATTTGGTGATAAATATACATTTTTTATAATTAACTATTGGTTTAATATTATATAAATTGAAATGATAGTTTTAGTCTCAATAATTCGCTAACACAGAGAAATTATTAATTACAAATATTGAAAGATTTCTCTTCAGTTTCTGATTTTTTTCTTCTTAAAATCTTGACAGTGGTTTTTCAATTGATGGATTTTATTTTATTTCTCACAACAGGCATTTTTTAAATAGTAACTTTCTAATTTAAAGTTAAAAATTGAGTGTGTATTTTTTCACAATGAATAGAAATTTATTTAACTAAGTAATTTCTATGCTAGATTTCTAATTCAAACTATAATAATTGACTGTGTATTTTTTTTAATCTATAGAAATTTATTTAAATAAGTTTTTCCTCTGCATAGCAAACGAAAAAATGTTTGTTAATTTTTTTAATTAACTCATTTTAAAGGGAACTGATACTCAGAAGTCATAAAAATTTAAGAAGTAATGCAAAAATTAAACAAAACGGAGTACATAGAGTTAAAAAAAAGTAATGAAAAATATTGTGTTATACTTTGATAAAAAAAATACTTATAAATGGTTACAGTTTTATGGAATTCGAAGTTGAAACCGTAACTAGTTTCTTAATTAACAAATATCTGAATATTGTTTCAAAAGTTTGAAATTTTTATTTGTCGACTCCTCAAAATATCGCCGGATAAAATATCAAATGGTTATACATAATCTCGCGTTTTTTAAAATTAGTGGATTCATGTTTGAATTTCAAAGTGGTTTGTGGAAGGTAAAATATTATATTTTTTTTATGTACAAACGAATTGCAACTAATTAGTTGGTGACGTATGTATAGTTAAGGTTTAAAAATTAGTTTTGTACTTTAGCAAATCAATATTTTTTTTAAAACGGTGAAAGAGAAATTTGGGATGAAAGAGAAAATTGAAATTCTATTATTTTGTTAGTTCGTAATTCTTTTATTTGACTAGTTTTAAATGTTGAATTTTAAGAAGTATGGTCGCAAATTTGAGATTTTAATGAATTGTTTTTCTCATAATAAATTCAGAACATCCTTATACTCTTTTTTAATAGTCTTATTTTTAACACTAAAACTACCACTACACAGGCATATGGCTCGCATACGACTAACCCATACCAACCCCAGTTGAACGACCCGAAAAAGATACTAGACGAACTATACCCCTTTCCCTCCCATGTCCAACCACCGAAAAACTTTTTCTCTCTCATAAGCAAAACACAGTTTATATATATAAAAAAATCCATTGCCATATTTTAATGCTCCACAGTTGGTCCTCTCTAAAGTTTAAAATATTAAAAAAAAATCCCCCAAAACTTTGAATAAAAAAAAACGTCCCACGGACGAAAAAAGGTTTATGAACTGAAATGAAAGGATTGCGACAAAAAAAATCCAAGATGGCGGGGAAAATCCAACATGGCGGACGGAAAAGCTTCTGTTTTATAATGTTCTTCTCTCGATATCTTCTAGCAGCTATGAAATGCAGATTTTTTTTTATTCGGTGGCAGGAAATAGTTTTTTTTTTCGTTATTCTTTTTACACGGACGGATAGGGTTAGGTTTTTTCACTTTTGGTGGGGAAGGGTTCAAAGTCCTGCTAGGGTTGAAGGTAAAGATGTTCTTTTTTTTTCTATGGGAACAGATGGGGAGTGGTATAACGGTCGTTTTCTTCTGAGCTGTAGATTTATACTGAATTCAAGACTGTGGGGTTGGAAACGTAATTGAATTCAAAATAATGTGCGGATTTGACAAATTTTAAAACTTACTGAAGCAATCATTTTTTTAAAAAATAAAGTGGGTTTTGTTTTGGTTTAGTTTATTTGAAGGAGTTTACTAATAATTTATTAAAAACTACACAAAGAATAACACTTTTTTCCTAGTGTAATTAATATAAATCTACGATTTCACTCCATTATCATTATAACAAACTTATAAAGCACAGCAAAAAAAATCCTTTAAACATTAAATTAAATTCAAAATTTAACTGTTACTAATTTCCCTTTTGTGTTTCTTGGCAGGTTTTGTTTTCAGATCGAGTAACGCAGCCCTTTTTACCATGCAGTTACTTTTATAAGTGTTAAATAAATTTTAAAATTTTAGACTCACAATATAAAAATATAATTTAAAAACTCATCATAATAATATGACACTATCGCTTTCCAACAATCTATACATATTTCAATCCAATGTTGTTTCAATACTATAAATATTAAAGATTGATGAGATCTGTAATCAAAAGAATTGTGCCTACTAATAAGCCTACATTTTGCAACTACAGCTTTCATACGAGAATTTAAGCAATGACGATACCAGAAATTGTAAAATATTTAAGCTACTGACAAACAAAATCATGTTTTGTTTAAAATATTTTGTCTTTTTCGAAAAACTTAAACTTCCAAAATGCGTCAAAGTAAGTATATTAAATCTGCATTCTTAGTTAAAAAGAAAATAACCAAGCATCAGTAGAGTATCACCGTAATTAGTTTATGTACATCTTTAATAAGAATAATCAAAATAACGATACTATTTATCCAACATTGGCGTTATATTTGCAATTTTAATTTAAGTTTGTAAATACATGTAAAAATTCTAACTACGTTCATTATTTTAACGTATGGCTTTATCTGTTTTTTTTATTAAAAAGTTTTATATGGCATTATGTTGTACATTTGAACTGCAATACTAGTGTGATTTACCATGCATTCAGACAAATCGAATTCAGCTTAAGCGAAACTATAAAGTACGTCCCTTCTCCCTTGGCTTTTGAATTACCGAGATTTGACTGCCACGCAGGTATACGAGTACCGTGCTTTAGCGCAATTTTGCTTTATTCTCTACTTGTACAGTTGTGTATAAATTGGTATTTAATAATTATAAATAAGTTAAATGGGGTTTTATTTTGAGTCAAGAAAAAAGAACTTTATGTCAATTGATACTATGTGATCTAAGAAAAAACACTCGATGCTATATTGCAAAATAAATGCCGTCAAATTTACGGTTTTAAACTGGAGGTTCAGTTGCCAAAAATACAATCGTAAAAATTTCTCCATTAAATAACGAAAGGGTTTCCGTTAAATATTCGTATTTTCTAATTTGAATATATGTGAATACCAGATAATTGCCACATTATGCTCCATCTTATTTATTTGTTGTTTGAGTGACGTTTTTCCCATTGTATGATAAAATATACGTGAAAATATTCATAATCACAAACTTTCCATCAAAATAAATATTTTCGAAACTCCTGCATTTTATTAAGTCTCCCCTATCCAGTACTAGTTTACAATACATTACGTTAGTCGATGTATGCCTGGCATCCGGCCTATTCACCCAATATCCGCCTGCCCCTGACCCCCAAAAATCTAAACCAGGACCCCCCAATAGAAGTCATCGACACCTCAACTCCATACCCCTTTACACCCCCTAAAAAAAGCGCGCGCAACCCTTTAAAAAAACACCCAATCGGAGGCCCCGATACAATAAGGAGCTAGAGCTATGACGTCACAGGAAAAAAAATATGGGGATCGAAAGGATGCTGCAAACGATTTTTTTCCCTCCGACCTTCATCCCTGGAGTTATCGTCTGAGGTAAGGTTTATGACCCCCTTTTATATATATATTATCGTTTGGAAGTTCATTTTTTGTAAGTGTGTTAGTGGTGGCAGCATGGGAAGAAAACGGAGTATTATCGTCTGAGAAAGAGGAAGTGGTTTCTTTTTGTTTGGAGGAATGGGAAGGGGTGGTAGAAAGGGTTGAGTTGTATGGAACAGGAAGGAGTTGTTGGGATTCTTTATCGTCTGCTTTCACTTTTTCCCAGGTATCGAATGAAATGTGTCAATGTCAGGCGATTTTTAGGTTGGGTTTGAATTTTGGTTTGCTTATTGTATTTTACTAGTCAGCAGTAAAGTTGCGTTAGAATGGTTTTTACCTTAAAATTTATTAACCCTCTAATGCATAATGTTGCCATACGGCAACAAGTAACATAATCCACTTTATTCAGCTAAAGTACAGCTCTCTCTCTCTCGACAAATCTGTGTTTTTTTCAGCTATTACATTCCATTTTGAAGTTTTAGTTACTAATAACCCTCATAGAAGACCGTAGTAAAAGTGTATTCAAAATTAAATAGTGAAATCATTAACTGTTGTGAAATCGTCTGTAACTGTGTGCACGTCTTTGGCAGCATCCAAAGTATAATATTAGCACTAAATACAAATAAATTATTTTTAAAAAATAATTATAAGGTTTAAAGGGTTTTATTTTACAATATATTTAGTAGTTTTCTAATCATTCTTATCAAAATTGGAATTTTGTGGTTGTTTTTTGGCATATGACAACAATTTTAAAAATTGAAATAATTTGAACTCCAATGCAGTTAATTTTTTTTTCAGTATTTTTCCCATAATGTATAATTATTAAAGATACAAAATATTTTTTCGGGATGAAAAAAAATAATGCATTACAGGGATAACTCTTTTATTATAACTAGTCAAAAATGTGTCAACTAAGGCTAAAGTGACAACTAAATTTTATCAAACACGTTACGAAATGGTATCGTATTTCATTTAACTAAAAATCGATAATCCTATTGATATAATTAAATCGATAAAAATTACATAGATTCAGTTCAATTTAAATAATACCTTATTTTAGGGTGATTTTCAGGTGATGTAATGAAAACAGACAATTTCCTTAATTTATGTTCCTTTGTAAAGGACTGAATAACATGTTCATTGACACAAAAATCTTAATTTTTTCAAAAATGTCACTTAGCATGTTCTTCCATTAAGCTCTTCAATTTTAAAAAAAATGCGGTCATAAACAAATGGAAAGTTACATACTAAAAATGTTTTTCAATTGTATTTGCTTTCAGTCACGTTTACCAAATGCGCAAATGAAATAATCGATTTAGCAATCACCGACAGAACGTATTTATAAAAAAATCTCACTCATCCGTTTTTCTTCTACTGTTAACCTCTACACACATTTACACCTTGTTTATTTACTTTTGAGGTTTTTTTACTCACACCTAAGTGTTTAATCGATACATTTTCCCCCGTGTCTACTTAAGATAATAACATGTTCTGGATTGGGTGTTAGAAGTTAAATTCGATATTTAAAACTCTGACATTTCGATAATGATGTTTGCTAATTACGTGAGACGTGTGCCAATGAGTTTTGTTCTGAGATGCAGAGAAGCTTTAGAAGCTTTTTTTTAATGCAAAATTTGGTACATAAGATGCATCGTAAGAATTTTAGCAAAACTTATTTTATAATTAAAATGACAGTTTGTTGCGTCTTTCTTTTTCATTTTCAGTACCTAGAAATATACAAATGTTGGATTTATTTAGTCATTTATTAAGGAAAATATAAAATATATAAGTACCTTTACCCATTCTAAGTACTTTAGTACCTTTAAAATCATATAGTTGTAATACGTACATTTAAAAAAAATATATATAAAAGCAAATTCCACAAAATTTTATCTTTTGGTTAAAAAAAAAAGGCAACTCGCTATTAAAAAAAAAAAAAAGTAACTTATGGGATTTAACAACAAGTAGTTCAATTGCTAATAGCTTTAGAAATATAACAAATAGGAACTCTTGAACACCGCATATCTATGTATACCAAGCTCCTTTAACACGTTAACTTGAGCTAACTTACACAAATACATTTTTGCCACACTTTTTGATTAAAAAAATATCAAGGACTATTTAAGGACTTTTCAAGGATACATTTTTTTATTTTCATGGACTGTATATTCGAACATGCAACACCTAAATTTCACAATTTTAAAAAATTCATATAGGAAACGAATGAGAGCTCACTAACTTTCAAATGAACTTAAGTATGTGTCATAAAATAACCATTAAGTTACTAAAAAATCCATCTAAAACAACTTGCTTTATCTTCTCTTCTTGAATTATACATAAACAATAAATCAAAAAGTTTAATAGGAGCCGATTCCCATTGAAAAAGTGTTTTTATACTAAAGCCAAAATTAACATTTACAATAGCCTTAGAAGACGGCATTTGAAGACTCTTGCTTATATCCAACGACAATAAAAAAAATCTACTTTTTAAAGTTGATGGTGTTTTTCAAGCACTTTTAAGACCTTGAAAATCAATGTTCTTTTTCAAGCACTTTTCAAGGTTTAAGGTAGGCGAGTACCCAAAATTCTAAAAATTTTACTATTACAGTAAATTTTTTTGGGCAATCTTTTCCAAATTTGGCATAGTGATTTCAAATATAATGAACAATGCTTTTTGGGCATTTTTTTTTATTTAAATATAATTGATTTATTTTAAACGGTGCTTTTCAACTAAAAAAAGGGGTTTACGCCAACACTTCTAGCATAAAAAGTTTTACATTACCTGAATTTTTTTACAGATGCTATTTCAATATATATCTGTGCCATGGACCTCTAACATCTGATGTAAATATACAAGTTTTTTTTTAAAAAATGTCCAAGTGTAAGTTAATTGAAAAAAATCTTTTTCTGTGTGGTTAATTTATAACATTTTTCTTAATAACTTCTGTTCTTGTAATTTGTATGTAACTCTAGAGGGTCATTGCATGCATCAGTTCAAAACGAAGAATTTAACACATAATTAATTTTTATAGGATGAAAATTCAATGTGCTAGACTTGTTAGCGTAAACCTCTTTTTTTTAATAGAAAAACACCGTTTAAAATAAATAAATTATGTTTAAATTTTAAAAAATGCCT
Source organism: Hylyphantes graminicola (assembly GCA_023701765.1). Taxonomy (NCBI): domain Eukaryota; kingdom Metazoa; phylum Arthropoda; class Arachnida; order Araneae; family Linyphiidae; genus Hylyphantes; species Hylyphantes graminicola. Next base: position 52,389,236 of record CM043121.1, read on the forward strand.
AAATAGCATTGTTCATTATATTTGAAATCACTATGCCAAATTTGGAAAAGATTAAAGTAAAAGTAAAAATTTTACAATTTGGGGTACTCGCCTACCCTAAGGACCTTGGCAACCCTGCAAATATATCTAGAAAAGGAGCATACCATTACTAAAATTTCCCAACTCACAAAAAAAACTGACCACTTGGGGGAGGGCCTAAGCCAAACTAAATATCCAATGTGATTCAGAAGGTGGACCTTAACAATAACTTGACAGATGATTGTCACACCCAACCGACACAAAAGATAATCCTTTTTCTTATGTTACGGTCGCATAGCCGCCCCCTCATAGGGTCACTGATTCCGAAGTTTGTACCGCCCATATATTTCTTTTATTGAATCATAGCGCGTGGGTATTGTTAAGAATGGGCAGAAATTGAATTATGTTGGTGGTAGAGATTTCAATGGGTTATGGGTGTGTATTTTGAGTGTAAATGCCTTTGGGGGGGGGGGGATTGCTATATAAGGGATATATTTGGGATATTTGAGCAAGACATTTATTCTGTAACGTATTTTCGATGATTTTTATTAAGAATTTTCAATGAAATACTAGCTGTTAAATATTATTGAAGACACTTGTAAGTTTGCAAGGGAGACCTGGGTATATTGTTGCAATATAAAGTAATTGCAAGAAAAGAATAGGAACAGATTTGTAATAATTGACAGAAAAAAAAACTTTGAGGTTACAAAATTAGAATTGATAACCTCCTCAGAAAGAACCTTTTTTAATTGTAACATTTTAAACATCGCTCAAAGAGTATATCATAATACCTTAGAGATGCTGTTCGAATGTAACTGAATATATTCTAGTAATAATCCGCATATTCTAGTAATGTATATAGAAAATACCTTCATGTAAAAATCATTTGTAAGAGCTGGATGTTTTTAGATTATATATTGACTCAATTAGGGCGGTAGCTCACCAAGGGGTCCCAATGTTGCCTATTCGGACCTAATAAAAGATGCTGTTCGAGTGTTGGGTGATGCTCCTCGGTGGTAATTGATCTCCAACTTATGATTAAAGTGTTCTGAACATTAACCAGGATAATCTAGTTGTATAGGAAGACTTCTGTACACATGCATTTAAAAAGCCATTTTGACTGCTAAAGAATAAATCCTGACCTGATAGCGGTAACTCCTCTAAGTGTTGTTATATGCAAGATGCTGCTCCATGTAATCGATGTCTCCGAATTATGATTAAAATGTTCTAAATCTCAAACCGGATAATCCAGCTATATAGGAAGCACCTTTATGTACAGAAACACATGTTAAAGCTGTTTTAAAGATTTAATCCTGATAGCGGTAATCCAAGATCTCCATTATTGTCTAATCTTGTTGTAATTGTTCTCCAAATTATAATTAAAATTATCTGAACCTTAATCCGGATAATATTGTTGCATATAAAACACCTTTATGACAAAAACTCATGTAAAAGTCGTTTTAGATGACAGATTTAGACCTGATGGCGGTAACCCAAGGTCTCCATTATTGCCTAATCTTGTTGCAATTGTTCTGCAAATTATTATTAAAATTATCAGAACCTTAATCCGGATAATCTTGTTGTATTATAAAACACCTTTATGTACAAAAACTCATGTAAAAGCCGTTTTAGATGACAATGATGTAATCCTGGAGGTAACCCAGGTCCCAATGATATTGCCTATTCTGACTTAATAAAGGATGCTGTTAGAGTGTTCGATAATTGGATTATGATTAAAAGATTCCGAACCTTAATCCGGATAATCTTGTTGTATATAAAACACCTTTATGTACAAAAACTCATGTAAAAACCGTTTCAAGATGACAGAGATTTAATCCTGGAGGTAATCCAAGGTGTCCCAGCAATATTGCCTATTCTGACCACACATATTCTGTGTCCAGATGTTTTCTGATGATTACACATGAAGGAAAGGTCCCGTTGCGAAAAAAGATCCCCTCTACGTGAGATGGGAAAATAATTGGACACCAAATTGGATGATTCCTTCGAATTAATTTGCGAACGTTTCCGAAACACGGACATTTTTCGCAATAGCCCGTGGTTAGGATAATGATGCATCTGATTATTCTGAAGAAATAAATGTATAGCCTTGTTTATTCTTTTGGTGTACAAAATACAGGTTTTCGACAGATATGTATTTTGTGCTGATTGAAACTGACTGGAAAGATTTGGGTTTTTTTTTTTTTTAGGTTAGTTAGCTGGTTTTATTGGTATTTTATACGTACTTTTTTCAAGGATTTCGTTTTGTGAATTGTTTCAAGGTTAATTTGATTTCCTTAATTATTCAGTAGTGAGAAGTTTATACAACTATCTGGAAACAAGTTTGTGCATATTTTCTTCGTGTGTGTGATCGACCAGATTGGTATAATTTTTGGTATGGAATAAATAATATAGAGAATTGTACTTTGATTTTTAATTAGATTTTATGTGGCATCCTTTAAAATACATGAAAGTGCTAAAAACACTGGTAAAACAGTATATGACACTTGGCGCCCCTACACTCTTAAAACAAAAGAGTGAAATCCACTCCAGTTGAAGAAGTGCATTTTCGACACCCTAAAGGCATGCATATTTTCTCAGACTGAGTTAAAATCACTCGTTTGGAGTGATCCTGTCGGAGGTTTAACACACACAGGATCCACTCCAAAAGGAGAAGTGCATTTTCCAGTCTGGAGGAGTGAAATCCACTCAGACTGAGGTAAATTGGGAGTGTTTGTTTTAAGAGCGTAAGGGTGAATGGCGGTGTCCCGTAAGCGAGGCCAGGGGTCAAAAATTTGTCAAAACCAACTCCCATAACTAATGGACGATATCTTAGTAAATCCCCCAACTTTCTAAATCACTGCAAGATCACTTTCAGTGAATAATCATTTCTTTCCACGTTCTACATTGGTTTATTATTCCGATAGTCCGTTCGCAAAGGGTTGCAGTTGAAGAAGTTCGCAGAATATGACGTTTCCTAGATGAAATGAATGTGACTCGCAAACTTTATTCGACTAACGTTTTTGTGACGCTATAAAAAAAAATCCAGCACCAATGTAATGTGTTTTAACCTAAAATCTCCTCTTGGAGTGGATCCTTTGTGTGTTAAACCTCCAACAGGATCACTCCAAACGAGTGATTTTAACTCAGTCTGATTTAATATTCACTCCTTTTCAGTGTCGAAAATGCACTTCTCCTACTGGAGCGGATTTCACTCGTTTGTTTTAAGAGTGTATGTACAAGTATTGACGCTTTTTACGTCTTAATGTACTTTTATGAAGCTATACGGTCCGAAAACTCAGTTACGACGGATTTATGTTATTATTATGGAATTATGCAACATTACTAATATTTTCCGGCGTAACTCGGTAACTCAGAGAAAAACAACACATCTTAATCCCACACGTCACAACAGGTCATAAAAATCCTTTCACCGTTAATCAATTTTTCGTGAGATAATACAGAAATTCGCACCCATGTCTTATTTTTTCCACACTTTTTTTACAATCTCTGGTACTTCAGAACGTGCCCTGCGTAAATCACTCGACACGTATAAAAATGACTATATCTGAAAACTTTTTAAGGCGGATCGATCGCGGGGTCTCCAAACTTATATGTTCCTCAGTGTTAATCCAATAGGGAAGAAATTATTTTCTTCTAAGCCACCTTTTTCCCGGTTATATTGAATATTTATACTAACAGTTTATTTTTAATGATACATGTAGCTGGCATACAGGTCTTGTCAATCCCACTTTTTGAAATTGCTTCGGGTATTTTGTGCAAAATTATTTATTGAAAATTTAAAAAAAAAACCTATATGAGAACCCATTTCAAAAAGAGGGATTGTCGGGACCTGTTTGCCAGCTACATTTATCACATAAAAAAACCGTTTGTAAAAATACTCAATACAGCTGGAGAAATTTGGCTTAGAATATATTTTTTTCCCATTGGATTAACACTGAGCAGGGCCTGTTCTAGAAAATTTCAGACTGTAGGCACAACCTATTTGGGACTTCTTTTGGGAAAATTTTGTGTCTCATTTCCAGTAATGATGATGCTATATTATCTATGTATCAAAATTTTGCTACAATTTTAAAGGCTTACCTTATAAAAATCAATCAAAACAATAGCATTAGGTCAATTTTTTAGTCAAAATTGAGCAAAAAAACAAAGTGGAGTATCAGAATTTTTTCAGTTAACTGATATTTTGGTTATTTACAGCATTTAGCATAATAGAAACTGAAATTTAGGGGCCCATAAAATTTTTAGGCCCTAAGCCCGGGCCTAAAGGGCATTATGGAAGAACAGGCCCTGACACTGAGGCACTTTAGTTTGGAGACCCGAGGCTCATTAACCAGTTTTAAGGGGGAATGGGTGTGCAGGACCGGGGGTCTCCAAACTCAAGTGCCTCAATGTTAACCCAATGGGAAAAATTATTTTCTTTGGCCACATTTCTCCGGCTGTATTGAATATTTTTACAAGCGGATTTTTTTATGTGATAAATGTAGCTGACTTACAGGTCTCTATCTTCCCACTTTTTGAAATTGCTTCGAATATTTTTTTTTAATATTCAATAAATTATTTTACACAAAATATTCGAAGCAATTTCAAAAAGTGGGAAGATAGAGACCTGTAAGTCAGCTACATTTATCACATAAAAAAATCCGCTTGTAAAAATATTCAATACAGCCGGAGAAATGTGGCAAAGAAAATAGTTTTTCCCCATTGGATTAACATTGAGGCACTTGAGTTTGGAGACCCCCGGTCCTGCGCGCCTATTCCCCCTTAAGGGAGTCTGCACCAGGCTTATAAATCAAAGTTGAAGTTCATGAAAAATGCACCAAAAGTCTTTCGTGAAATTGCCGGAAGTCGTATGTCAGTGCCTGGCGTGATGTCGCAATGTGTCGGCGCGAGGAAATTCGAACAGGATGGTGCAATTAATGGGGAATAATTATATTTTCCCGATAATTGGAGGGCGATTACTCTTTTTAGAGGGGGGTCTGCTTGAAACGACCGGCAGGGTATGAGAAGAATTAACGCTATTGTGTAGCATTGAATTGTGATGTAACAGTAAGAGCTTGATGAGCATGGCAAACTCGATGTAATTAAGTCTTACTTGTTAACCATGAAGTTGATTGAATTTCTTTTTAACTTCTGGGGATTATTTGATTTAGTTTGATACCTGGCTTTTTAATCCATTAGCGGTCCACTTGTGAAAACATCCAGAATACCTACGAATTTTCGAAACGCACGGAAATGGACCCAACATGTTTTTTATACTAAAATTAGCTAGAACACTGTAAAGACAATCTTTCTATACTATAACAGATAATTTCTGGAAGAAAATATCTATTACACAGTAAAAAAATGCGTTGACAGATTTTTCCTTTAACAGATAAAAACTGAAAATATTCGTGCATAGCAAATGTTTTCTGTATTACCGAGTGCATAAAGTACAAAAAGTAAACTCATAACTCGTTTTTCTGTAGAAGCCCCGAGCTCTAAGCCCTACGGCAAAGGCTGTAGTTTGTATATATTTCAAATATTGTTTTTAGAGCTAGAGAGCCCAGTCGGTTAAGGCATTCACCTTGCATGCGAAAGGTCCCAGGTATGAGTCCGCGCACCACCAAATTACCAACCTATAAACGGTCTGAGCAGCCGAAATAACCAACGAACCCCCGTATAGAGGGAGTGCACTTTAAATATGCTCCAAAGTTAGGCGCTGCGTACGATGTCGCTCCTAAAAGTTGTCTTCGGTGCCTACTCAGGTGTCGGCTCGTCATTTGACTATGGTTCTAAATTATGATGAACTTCGCCCATGACCCTCGTGTAGCTCTAGTCCGACGATAATTGAACAACTTAACTCAAAAGTTGTTTTGAGTAGTTACCGATTTTATTTGTTTAAAGAGAAAATTTTCATTTTCTTTTGATTAACTGAGATGTCTTTTTACAGTAAATTTTGATAGTTTTAGAAAACAGTAATCTTATAAAGGCTATGTCCACACGACAATAAAAATGACAAGAAATTGCGCGCGCATGGAAATGCATATACAATTTGGTCCATTCGAGGTAGGTGCGCGCGCATGCCAGACCAAATTGTATATGCATTTCCATGCGCGCGCAATTTCTTGTCATTTTTATTGTCGTAGTGTGGACATTGCAAAAGGAAAATAACAGAAATATTCCATTTCCTAACCTAATCTCCTACAGAGGTCCAGACAAAAAAAAAAAAAAACCCGCGAACAAGCCAAAAGAGGTCCATTGCCGGGTGTGGCAGGTGGGCACCCCTAAATAGGTGGCACCCTCCCCTCAGAAGAAACAATAAAGAGGGACCCGACACCTGCCCTCTTAATAAGCAGGTGGATCCATAGCATTTCGCACTTCGCGCCCCCCATTTGTCTTCGCCTGTGCCAGAGATGTTCCTTAAGCAACATCACAATTTGCAAAAAGAAAGATGTGAACAAAAAAAGAATGATGGGTTTTGTTGGGAGATGATTTGAGTTGTTTGCGTCACTCTTAGTGTTAGAAATTGGATGAAAAATTCAGAATTAATATCTACCAAAATTAAATTAGCAGAAATTGACCTGTTTTATTATTTTTCAGAAAAATATATATTCATTATACAAATAAATTAGTAAGTCACTCCACTGTTATTGAATAGCTGTGTTCAGAAACCACTCGCGAAAGTAGTTTTTTATGAAAAAAAAATCTTAGAAATGCAAAATGAGTGTTGGGGGTGCAAGAACTACGCTAGTCTGTTTAGTAGTTAAATAGATACATGACGTCTTCATATAACTAATCCTTGCCGAGCATGCGACTACAGTGCTTTTTTCACCCATCGATCCAATAGCGCCGAGTATATGGGGCTCTGTACTAGATAAATTAATTGTAAAACAAATTAAGATACCCCTTTTCCAATTTTTCAGCTGTCTATAAAAACAGCATAAGTCCGAATCACACCATAAACTTTTGCTGTGTCTATATTAAGACGAAATTAGATAACTTTTGCATGACAGTAACATAAATGCATGTTATGACAAAGGGACAAAATCTCAAATATGTGAATATTCGGAGGAGCTGTGACTTTCGTCCTATCTCCTGAAAAAATTTGAAATTTGTGACTGAAGTCAAGTGGTGTTTGGCACTAACCTATTCAAATCGAAGCATTACCCAACGAACGTCTTATCCACAAAAAGTATGCCTTTCAAATTCCCACAGAAAATTAATGTAAAGTTATGTTACAACTTAGAAACCATCGACAGCATTAACGTATTTCTATACCACTCAATACCCCTCTCCCCCCAGAAAATTAATGTGAAGTTGTATCAGAAGTCAAGAGGTCCTCGACAGCATTGGACAGGCACATGCTGGCATGCCCATTGTGAGAGATGTCCTCCAATCGGGCCTGTCTTGTCGTCATTTTTTACCCATGTCGCGTGCAATCTACAGGGCTTCCTAAAACAATCAAAGACAAGAGCCGTTGGTGGAATCGGGCAATTTTTCAACAGGGCTGGAGGATATGTTTCCACTATGAAGCGATGTCATCCCAGGCCGCTTTACCAGAATGGACGTATTTTTCATTCGAGGTCCAGTAGGTAATTGGACAGGTTGGCTGGACGCATACAAAGTAATGGGATATGACGGGTTCCGTGCTGCATTCGCTTTCTCGATAGAGTTGGCTTGAAATGGCTTTAACTCTGTTTATTAAATTAAAATTTAGTTTTAGGATTTATAACGAAAAAATTGAACTTTTGCCAAAAGAAATTTTGGGGATTATTGTAGGGAAGAGCATGATCTAGAAGAATTGGATTTTTATCAACAGAAGTCTCTTAAATTCTTAATTTAAAATCGATTTCAAGAAAATTCAGTCGGGTAAAAGTTACCTCTTTGTCAGACCAATAACTCATGCAGTTCTTGTTCAGTTTACTTCAGAAGCAAAGCGGTATAACTGCATTTGTTCAAACTTACAGTTTAGCACAGAACTTTAAATGTTTTCATCGCTTGTCATTCAAATCTAATAATATATTTTAAGGTAATGAATATTTTTTTTTCACTACAATATTTATATTTGTTTTCTAGACGTGACCTGATATTTTTATATGCATGAATGACAAAATACACTATCAGAAATAACACTTTCATTTATGACGATTCGTTAATCCTCAAGCCTCATTTCGTTAATTTTGAGGATTATTTCGTCAAACTATCAGTGACTTTTGAGTAAACGTGAATCCTCACTTTAACGATCTTGATTTGACGATTCTTGATTTTGAGGAAACTGAATCTCATTACTGTACTCAAATGCTCAAAAATGACGAAATATTACTTCACAATAGACGAAATTCGAATCCTCATAAAAATGACGAATCAAATTTTCTCACTTTGAGGAAAGAAAAACTCAGAGCATTTGCCAGTAAACGGCATCGTTAAAATTCAGTAAAATTTCGTCTTTTTTTTAGTATTAATTTCTGAGAGTGTATAGTAACATTTTTACCTTGCACCTTTCTGTCTCTGAAGCACAACATTATTTCAAAGGCAGGAGGGGAATCCGAATTTTTGTGATGATTGGCGATGGAAATTGGCACCGCTTGGTCAAATTTGTTTTCTCGTGGGCAGACAGGTAGTCATTACTGGAATGACAGCCCCTGTCAAAGAAGATGACTTTGGAACGACACGGGACTAAGTCCCTAAGTACCTTGGGCGACACGAGAGGTCATTTCAAAGCGGAAGGACCGAGGTCTGACAGGACTGATGGATGGCAAACAAGGACTTAGACTTTTGGCTGAAACGGAAGTGCTCGTTGTCTCTTGTTTAGTGTCTGTTGGTTTTCGTGTCTCGTTGGGAATGTACATACTATTGTCCCCCTTCCAGATTAATCGGTGCGACTGGTTGTTTTGACGTCTCAAGTTGTCAGTACGTTGTCGTTGTCAGAAATATTGCACAGAAAATTGTCGTAGGTTCCCATGCTTTTTTTAAATGACGGTGCGTTAGCTTAAACTATGTAGTTCGACAGAGACTATCAAACAAGTAGTTATTTTTTTAAAAAAAATTAGGCAAAATTGAGAGTAAGAATCCCATGCACAACAAATAGGTAGCCAGCCACTCTAAGAAGTAAGTGATAGTCAACAAAAGTTAAAGTTAGAAATTATTAAGTATTTGAAAGCGAAAAGCATCGCGATTACCAAGAAAAGCATTATGGTTTTAAGTTAGAAATAGTATGTAACAAATTATCTCACCTGTCTAAACCTTATTGTAAAAGGAATTGCATTTCAAACTCGATCTTAGAAATTAATTTGCCTCAGCAGTTGTGATGACAGTAGTCTAATAAACAATAGGCGCGTTTACATGAGCCATCGAATCCATGGATGAAGAGCAAACTCAGCAATTTTTCCCTTTTAGGGATTTCCTCCCAGACATAACCGAAATTGCAGGGTTCATTGGGGGTTTCGCAACCCTCCAATGAAGGAGGGTTTGATGTTTCATACCATGGATTCGGCTTCGGCCACAGACTATCATTTGGGTTAGAAATCCTGCTTGACATCTTTTCCCCATTCGTTCTCTACGTTTTTCGTTCTTTACGGAACGATGCTTCAAACTTTTTTTGTTTAGAAAATATTTTTTATTGACCCCAATAGATGTCAGCATTATTATTCTATTTTAATTATGATCAGAAACATGATGATGCCAAATGGCATCACTGAGGCTGAAAGGGTTAAAATCAAACTTATTCTGAATATCATATTCATAATACATTAATGAAAGCATTTCTGAAAATACATTCCAGTTTCTCATCAACTCAACAACAGAATTAAATTCCATAATAAAAAATTGGAAAGGGCTTTTGCACAATCCAAATAACCGTGGGCTAATGACCTCTCTAATCAACTCACATGAAAATTAAGTTATTATTCATGTATGCAAACATCCAGAAATTACTCAGACATAACTCATTACGTCAAAGATCTCCTTGGATTACGTGCCAAACGTAGATATCAATCGGCCACAAAGGTACAAAGTAGCAACTTCCAACATTGAAACTGCACTCTCATAAGAGCATAACTATTTATTTACAGCTTAACCAGGCAATGCAGATTTATTATTTAAATTCATGATACGCATTAATGTCCCTGTGACTCTGAAGCCAATTATATACAGTAAAAATATATATTGAAACCTAATCAGTATGCACCAAAGCTCCGCTCACTCAAGATAAGCTTTTCTACATTGTTAACAATTTCAGTCCCAGTGATGCCATTTGGCATCATCATGTTTCGGATAATATTTAAATATATATATATATAATAATAGGGCTGACATCTATTGGTATTAATAAAAAATAGTTTCATATAGAAAAAAACTGAAGAATCGAATGATGTGCTTTTTGATTTCATAAATGGCGATCAGATTTTTTTTTTCTAAAATGAATGATGTGAAATTGTGATTGGGACTGAAAGGGTTAAAATGAGTTTGTTATGCGTTTTTTTTTTAGTAAATTGTGTTATACTTGTAAGGAAAATTGATACAGAACAAAATATCACAAATATGATGTTTTGAATAATAAACACAGCTTTTGATTGTTTGTAAACGCGAAGAAGGACCACGACTTGAAGGTAAATACTGTTGTTGTTTCTAATCTCCCGTTTATCCGACGAAGTCCGGCAATATCAGTGAAGAATATTGACATTAATGAAGAGGCAGAGATAGTCTGGCCGGTAAGTTCCTGGACTAGCATCCCTAAGGTTGCTAGTTCGAGCCCCGCTGCCTTCCGAAGACCCCTGTGCACGCTAATGGTGACTGGCGCACGTTAAATCCGTCGTGGTCACAAAATCCCCCAAGTTCCCTTACCAAATCAATACCTCTGAATGTGACTAGTCAATTCTAGGCATCCTCTAGTTGGCTTCTGTCTCTAAAAATTAGATGGATTCACTTGTGCGTGTGTTGTGTCTGTCTTACTTGACGAAGATTTATAAGCGGGTCTCTGATGGACAAGCACACAAACCTGAATATATAAGCCCACCAACCAACTAACCGACATTAATGAAGTCTGACATTAGATGTGGACAGTTATAAATGTCCAACCAGTCCTGTCCAAGGCAGTCTAAAATGTGCTCAGGCGATGCTTGTTAATTTTGGTTTTTGTTACCCCCAGAATATGTGAAGCTTTAGTGTCCACTGGTAAGTCTGACAGGAGTGCCTATCGCAAGGAGGAAAAAAGGAGAGTCCTGTTACTTGGCTTTATACCAATCGTGAGATGTAAATACTAAAGTAATATATGCATAGAACCCCCCCCCCCCCCCGGGAAAATGTTTCATGCTCGTCGTCACTGTATGCGATATTTTATACAGATAAATTTATTATACAAAAAATCACAATTTAAAAATAGACTCGAAGTCTTTTTCTTAAAACTTGTTATTTAAGGGGTCTAAGGAGTCTTAAAAATGTGCAAAGAAGGAACTACAAAGCATAGTTTGATCTTTCATGTAATTTTTTAACTACTCAATATACAAGTATAATTTTTTTATATGTAATTCTACGAGATTTATTTAATATGAAACAAATTTTAAAATTTATGAAACTTTAACCAAAACTAAAATAAATGATATTAAACATAAAGCTATTTGAACACATTGTGATTAGGCTTGCGCGGCAAATTGTGAGGTCAAAATTGAAGACATGACCAAGAAAATGACTTTATATTGTACAAATATGTACAAACTAGAACTTATACCTAAATTCTCAGCTCAATTTTAATTAGAAATAATTTTTAAAATTTTTTTAAATCAAAATTCAAAAATTTTTATAAATTTTTTTAGAAAAAAGTTCTTAAAATAAATTCTAATTAAAATTGAGCTGAGAATTTAGGTATAAGTCTTTGTTTGTACATATTTGTACAATATAAAGTCATTTTCTAGGTCATGTCTTCAATTTTGACCTCACAATTTGCCGCTCAAGCCTAATCACAATGTGTTCAAATAGCTTTATGTTTAATATCACTTATTTTAGTTTTGGTTAAAGTTTCATAAATTTTAAAATTTGTTTCATATTAAATAAATCTTGTAGGACTACATATAAATAAATTATACTTGTATATTGAGTAGTTAAAAAATTACATGAAAGATCAAACTATGCTTTGTAGTTCCTTCTTTGCACATTTTTAAGACTCCTTAGACCCCTTAAAGAAAATCAAGAGCAAACAGAATTGATAGTTACCAGGTTTGTTGCTCCGATTGGTTTTAAACAAAGTTAGTCGTGATATAACCATCACATTATTTTTAAAGTCTGTACAATTTAGAAAGTTGTCCAACTAAACCCATTAGGAGACCAGATCACTGTTAACCATTCGACTGCAAAATATTTTCCAAAGGCAAACAAAGAGCGTAAACATTTCAATTCTTACTTTCAAACTAATTTGGCTAAAATACATTTACAACTTCGCCAAACTGAGCCAATAAAAATTTAGAATGCGTTTCAGAAGTCGAATCTTCGATTCTCGAGGGAACCTCGAAACGATTTTCTGGCGGATATGACCGGCAAAAACTTTGACAAGACACATGTCCGTCCGTCCAAGTGGCAGGACATCGCTGTTGGGACATCCGATGGGCGGTTCGCGTGTGCATGAAGACTTCTCATGGTTGTATATCGATAAAGAATGAAGTTTAGAATGAGCTAGGCGCCAAAAAAGGTGAAGTCGCGAGAAAGTCGCTAAATCCATGAGATTATTCCAAACAGGGTTCGAAATTGATGGTTGCTATGCGACTTAATCCTTCAATTTTGAGACAATAAAATAAATCTAGTCGTAGTTAATGTGACTAAATATTCAGAACAATTAATACCAACTTTTTCATTGTGGTTTTCAACAATTACGCCGAAAATAATCTTGAATTTGCATAAATTTTTAAGTTTTGAAATCGCACAACAACGGCGATCGTAAAATTCAGAAACTCCAGCGATCAAATAATTTAGAAACTGATGCTACCGTATGATGTGCATAAACTCCGGCAGTTTTTAAAGAAGATTCCTAAAATTCTGAAATGTTAGATAGCTCCGGTGATTCTACAATCGCGAAACTTTGTTGATTTTAAACGCAAAACTCCAGTGATTTTTTTTAAATCGCGGAACCTCCCAGGAGGTCTTAAAAATAAAATCGTCCAGTTAGTAACTATATAGGCGTCCAAAGTTTGTGGGTAATGTGCATGGTGCGATAGCCCCTTTCTTTGGGCTTGTTTTGTAGGCGATAAGTGCTTCACTAGGCGATATGTTTTTTTGCAAATGTTTCTGACCAAGCTGCATTTCCACCTTATTATACCCCCCCCCCCCCCCCCACTAGATGAAGATTGTGTGTGAATTGGTATATCAATCGCATGTTCAGTGGGCAGTGAGAAAGCCAAGCGGTTAGGCACAATGTAGCTTTTATACGCGATGGGAGATTTGCGTGTGTGTAATTTTAAACAGGGGCTGGCTAGGCCAATCATTCGAAATTGTTATTCGGAAATGGACAGTTTGGGAATTAAGCTGTCTCGATGTCGTAGATGCTTGGTTTTGTGATTGGCATTCTGCTTAAGTGAATAAAATTTGAATGCTGTTATAGTTTGGAGTTATCTTTTTTCTAAAAATGCAAGAGGAATTTTGATGAGTTTGGTAAACGGGGAACTAAAGGGGTAACAGAAGAGCCCCAGTTTCGCCAATTTAGCTAAAGTTTGGCTTCATGTTGAATCCAATGGGTGATCCAAAAGTACATTATTCGTGTTCCGTGTTGTCAAATATGCTAGTGACTTATTTGGTGTTTTGGTTAGGTTAGGTTTTGAATTATCGTCGCACTAGAGCTTCGAGGGCTATTGGCGACTGGCGTCGGATCTTAGAACCACAGTCAAGTGACGAGCCGACACCTAAATAGGCACCCAACGCAACCGTTAAGGGCCACTTCGTAAGCAGCGTTAGGACTTGGGCAAAGCTGGTTTTTTAGCACATGATTAAAATTACTTTTTTTAAATTTCTGAATTCTTTGATTGTATCACAAACTTTGTGGATACAGCAATATGTTTGTCAAATTAGTTAGCACTGAATTTTCTGAACCAATTACAAATACCCCGAAACTCAAAAACAATCCCCGTTCGAAAAGAACCGTTAGGCACCTATCCCCCAAACCTCTTGTATAAAAACCAATAACAAAAACAGGCATCATCACACCGTATCGGAACACGTGTACCTAGTACGTGAAAAATGATTTCCTTCCACATTAAAACTAAACAATAATAACAAACTTCAACCAAATAATAAGGGGATGGAGGATATGTATGAGGAGAAAAAAACCAGAATGCAAAGTCTGGGATGCTAAGTGAAGCTATAAGCATTTCTAATATACACCCCAAAAAAACTTCTTTACGTCTGATTTGGCGGTATTCTAAAAATGTGGAATTGCTTTTAGTGAAACCTTTAAGAGCGACCATCCTCCCGTTCCCTAATAAATCGGTCGTAAATGGAGGTTGGTTGCTCCTAGAGTATAAAAAGTGAATTAGCTAGAAAGTTGAAATATAATTTTACAACTTATTATTAACACATAGATAGTAAAACCAGAGCTATTACCCTATCTCCCCTACGATTATTAACCATTAAAAGTTACAAAAATTGATTTATATAATTACATTTGTTTATTAATTCTTCAGTACATATACACAAAGTTATACTAACTTAATTTTTAACTGACTGTAGTACATATGCAAAAAAAAAAAAATCTACACTAACTTTTTTTTAACAATCTAGTATGAACTACTTAAACCTTTTGAAAGGAAGAAGAGAGTATTTCTGATTTTTTTTTTTTTTTTTTGATTTTTCGCAAGTTAACGTTTCGGAGGTAAAAATTCGTTTTTATTTACTATTTGTCCACTAATAAACAGCTTTTGCGATAAAATTACAAATTGTTCCGATTAAAAAAAAGCTTTTTTTTTTGTAAATTACACGGTATTTTTCTAACATACCGACTGACAGTCTTTTTCTGTAAAAACAAGACTATTTTACGCTGCATCTCGTTCGAAACTTAATTTATAAAGTGGAAATTTGAAAGAAAAAATAAGGGTGTTTCCAAAAAATGACCACTGTTGTGCAAATATCATTCGTTAATAAACAATTGATTATTAAATAATAACGATGTCAAATTGTAACATGCGTTTTGCTTAAATTTAAGCAGTTACTTTCATATATCCATTTCTCTGTGTGTCCCCTTCATCAAGATTTTTTTCCTTTGGTTTATTGAGATCTATAAAACTGATTTGGCGACTTTCAAATGGGCTTAATTTTTTCTTCTTCCCGCCAAGCATCTTTATGTTATTCAACCTTCATGGGAAACCTGCATCAGGGCCTACTTATAAGTCCAGAAAAACAAACAACAATTGAAACAAAAGGAAAACAGAATAGAAGGACCCGTTTCCTGTTTGGGGCTTTGTTGCACTCGGGGGTTTCGGCTTATGCAAATGATTGCATCGATATTCACTTATGCCCGCCAGGGACCAAAGGGTTGGGATTGCGATGGGTGCTGCCAGGTTGGCGAGAGATCGCCGATTTGGTTATTTTTGTTGGGTGGGATTTGTGCAAGTATGTTAAATTTGCGTATTAACCCTTTCAGTCCCAATGACAATTTGACATCATTTTAGAAATTATTTTCTTATCGTCTATAGCCATTTATGATATCAAAAAGCACATCATTCGATTCTTCAAACTTTTTTCGATTGGAAAATATTTCTAGTAATCCCAAAAGATATCAGCCCGATTATTTTTTTTAAAATTATGATCAGAAACATGATGAAGCCAAATGACATCACTGGGACTGAAAGGGTTAAGTGGCCGAAGAGGACAACAGAAGATGGTACTTTCTAGGAATGGGATTCATTGGAAAAGTGTTACCGTAAATGTTAGACATCACTAATATTTTCAACCATGCACTGATGTCTTCTATTTTATTGCAAAATTATTTACATGGGATAGGACAGCACTATAGGCGGAGTTATCTATCTTGTTAAACCCTTTGCGGCAAATTAACATTGGAATTTTAAAGAAAAACCATTGTTAACACAATAAATTTATCAACTCATAATAATAATCATACATATATATTTGCAAAGGGTTTGGGCGAAAATGATAAACTTTATAATCCCAAATTACTGATAGGACGCATTCGAATGAAGAAGGTTTCGTATACGTGGCAAACAGAAAAAAGGGTCGTGAGAACCAAAACACTGTTTATTTACTCATGATTCCTTAACATGCCTTACTTTGGAGTTTCCATCTGAAAACACCATGGGTTGATTAGGATTTTTTTTCTCAATTCTAAATAACTACTAAATTACTATCGCACAGCTATTTTCTCATTAGCTAGATAAAAAAAATCAAACAAATAATTATTATCAAACATAACATTACAAAGACTCTATAATTACGATGTCATTACCAATCCATAAGCCTATATAGTTTTTAATATTTTAAAAACAAGTTTCTTGAGAAACCATTTTGATTTGGCGACCGAAATTTGGCGCAGTCCTCGGGCATCCATTGTTCAAGGTGTGGTGTGTGGAAGCGGAAATGGACAGTTTGGTTTCGTTAATCAGACATCACAAAGGGCATCCGCTCTTATCCTGCCTCCCAGGAGGTCTTTAATTGCAGACGGGGGGCTTGTTGTTCTATTAAAAAAAAGGATTGAAGTTTCCTTTGGCTTTTGGCAACACCGATTCATCAAATGCCACAATGAAAGGGTAATTGTGGTTGCCAGAATCCAGTTTTCAAAGATTTCAATGAATGGAATAAGGTATTTTGAATAATTAGAAATTGTATTTGTCTTCAAGAAAATGCAAATGGATAGATTTTATATTTCAAAGAATATTAGTGTTTTTCTTCAACGTTTTAAGGTTCTTAACAACCGGTGAAATGTAATAATTTTTTTTAGGTGGTAAGCCGAAGGATTCAATAAACTTGTGAATAATCTAGCTATCCTGATATTGCACTTTTTTCAATAGTTTATAAACTGTCTATTATTAACGCATGATACAGATAACAAGGTGACAAGGGGTTACACATAAGTAACAGGAAAGTAGACTGCTCACTGTAAAAAAAAAAAAAACATATTAAAGAAAATTTCTGGCAGCAAAGTTGCCAGAAAATAAATGCATGCTGCGGACAAAATATGTTGTCAGAATTTTCGCGGTCGCTGATGGAGTAGTTTGTATCGATCAATTTTTCTTTTTATAACCACACAAACAGGAAAAAAAATATCTGTTTTCAACAGGTGCATTCTGTATCGGTAGTTGTGGATTTTGTTTATTTACAGAGAAAATGGTTCTTTTGACCAACCAAAGACATAATTTTACAAAAAAAAAAAAGCCAGTAGTTTAAAGAAAATTTTATGTGGAAAAATAACACTAAATTCTGTTTTCCAACAGATTTTTGTTACAGAGTTTCAATCTCTTTCAGAACTTGTTTTTAAAGAATTCAGATAAGTTCAATGGATGCGGATTTTGTTTGTTTACATGGAAAATGGTTCTATTGACAAACTGAAGATATATTTTAACAGAAAACTACAGCAGTTTAAGAAAAACGGAATATTTCTGTCGAAAAATAACACAAAATCCTGTCTTCTAACAGATTTTTTACGGTGCTCAATCTCTTTAGACCTTGTTTTTAAAGGATTCAGATAAGTTCAAAACAATCACAAAGATGTCGTTAACTCAAGGGGAGGTTGATGGAACTCTCACAATATGTGTAGGCGAAAGTTCTTTGAACCTCTTTTGAAAGCCCTAAAAGAGATCCACACCTTTTACCCAGTCACAAGTTCAAAGTTCATATTCAGAAAAGGCGGATGACTCTTTCAATATTTACAACGTGTATCACAGATCCATGGGCTTAACTCTTTGGTAGTTTTAAAATCCCAACTTCTGTGAAAGTATTTTTCACAAGATATAAAGGTAAAGATAACAATTGATAAAGTTAATGTAAACGGAAGCGGTCATAAAGTAATTAAATTATTTGTTTATTTATTGATAAAAGTTAAAAATAGTTTCAGTCAATTATTCAGTCAATAGTTAAGTCAATTATTTGTCATTTTAACCCTTTTGCGGCGGTCAGATGGCGCTGATTTAAAATTATGAGACTAAATTTGGAGTTTAAAGAAAAAAATGCTCTCAACAGCAGCAATGCCAGCAACTCCTTAAAAACAAAGTAATTTTTTATACAAATAAACGATCCATACATGATCGTGATAGCTCGGTCGGAAAGAGTTACTAGAATAAAGTGGATTATGTTATTTGTTGTCTTCTGGCAACAGTATGCACTAGACTCCTAGAGGATTTAAACTATAAAAAATAATTAAATGACCAGATAAAAAATATTTCTGCAAATTTCTATTAATTTGCTGTAATGGCATTACATGCAATAAGTTTACGTGTCTGGAGAAGGGTGATAATGCACATCAAAGTTTTACCTTACACTCTTAAAACAAAAGAGTGAAATCCACTCCAGTTGGAGAAGTGCATTTTCGACACCCTAAAGGCATGCATATTTACTCAGACTGAGTTAAAATCACTCGTTTGGAGTGATCCTGTCGGAGGTTTAACACACAAAGGATCCACTCCAAAAGGAGAAGTGCATTTTCCAGTCTGGAGGAGTGAAATCCACTCAGACCGAGTTAAATTCGGAGTGTTTGTTTTAAGAGTGTAGACATAATGTTTCGATTTGAAGTTCTCTAATTATAACTACGTCAAGGTGACAAAATACAAAAGAAAAGTAGCATAAGTAAAAAAAAAAAAAACTTTCACCGGTTTACCCCTAAAATTTCAACACATTTTGACTGCTTTACCAAGAAAACTATTAGTAGGCAGTGCAAAAAAGTGCTTTGAGTTTGACAAGTTTGTTCGCTATGAATTTTTTTTGTAGCGAAAACTGCTATGTGTTTAGAGTTACAAAATATTGAACTACGAAATACATTTTCGATGGATAAAAAGTATGCATTATCATAAATTAAGATTCCCCGTTGGGCTTTAACTTCTAATTGATATGTCATTAAACTAGTTTCCTGCTGAGAATAACCTTATAATTGAGTTCGAAGTCCTTTAATTAATGTCAAATGTCAAACATTATAAAAATTTATCTAGAATAATACTTAATTATACGAGTTTCTTGACCTACAGTTTTATGTGAATAATTCGTTTGATATAATATAAAAAAAATACTTGAAACATAATTTTAATCAACAAAAGTTAAATTTTACAAGTACAAAACTTCTAAGAGGCCGCTAAAAGAAATAACTAGAAAAGAAATGTGAAATGCGACATTTTCGACTGCTCCGAGCTAATATTGTCGTCAAAGGTACTATTAAATTTAACTATTTTAGAGCATATTTGGCGATTAAGGCAAATCTTAAATAAATCAATAGAATAGTTGGCATACAGTTATAGTAGATTGCAATTTTTCGTAACAAACTCCTAAATGTGCTAAGTGCGAGCAATAAACATAAGACATATAAAAACGCCTTTATTTCAAGTTATTGTGGATAAAAAACAATATATATGACACTAAGTGTGTAAATAGTCATTTATAAGTTTACGTATTAATTCAATAAAAAAATAGCGTCATTTGAACACCAAATGAACACGTCCTATCATAAATATGAGTCATAAATATGCTAAGTGAGAGAGCTTCACAAATCATATAGTGCAATCGAAAATAGTAACAAGGAAAAGAGAACAACGTCAGCAAATCTGGTTGATATGCAATGTATAAGTTACGCAATACGACGGACTAAGTAAACAAACTGAAATATTCTAATTAAGTAAAGCAGTTAAAGTAATGCGTCTGGAAAAGTATTTCGAAACGCTATTTTTTTTTAAATATTGCCCCAAAAAATACACTGCTGCAATTATTTAAAGTTAACGCAAGGGAAATTGCACAATTATTTCTACGAAACACTTATAACATGTAATACGATAGGAAAATGCAAAATATGAATGAATAAAAGCTATACACAGGGCCTGATTTCTATGATTAATCAATTAACAAAAATAGTTAGTTTGGTTGGGATTAAGCATGCTTTCCAAGCTAATTACTTTGGCTATTTTTTGGTGAGCACTGTAAAATAGGAAAAAAAAATACACGTAATTATTTTATCGAGGTATGTTTTGGGGCCTCCAAATTTGCTCGTGCCCTGGGCCCCTAAAGTTGTAAGTTGGCCCCTGGCTATACAGACCCTGCTTTGTAAGTTGAGACTAAAAATCACAAAATGATCAAATCCCATTTTTTTTCAAACTAAAAAAAATCTCCCTGTGTGTTCCCCTTATAATTCGCACCTGACCGGATACTTCTTAAGATAAAACTAATGCTTCCTTTTTTTAATTCACTCTTATTATAGTAAAGTAGTCGGTATCTCTTGTTATCTAATTCATGGCTTGGGTAACACTATTGTAAGCTTTTAACATTTCATTAGGGACATATATATGCTGTTAAATACAAGTTTAGTCATGGACATCAATCTATTGGACTTTTAAGATTATGGAATTTTAATTTTTTTGGTCTTTTGTCTTATATGTTGTGTTAATCAATGTTCGTGCTTAATATGATGATTCATCAGTAAATTGTTTCGTTAGGTAATAAAACTTTATTTCGTTGATATTTTTGGTAATATTCTTTAAAAAAAAACATTATGCTGTGCGTAGATAATCGGAATGACAAGTAAATTATAAATTCCTACTCAGGATCTGAACTGGTCTTGCCTCTAATTCTGGCGATGCCAATATAAGATACAAGATCATGTTACCTCTTTGAATTATTAAAATTAATAAAGAAAAAAATCATTCGTCAAGATAAAATTCCATCAATTTGACATTTCAACTAAAATTCTCCTGATAATAAAGCCTCAAATAAATTTGCCAAATATCCTAAATTAGCCTTAATTTTTTCCTAATTTCCTTCGTCTTAAGCGAGAACCTTGAACTTTGACTCACTTTTAAACTAAACTAGGCTCTCCTTTAATACGTAACAGCAACCAACGCTATATTAGCTTCTATTAATTAAAAAATAAACATACAAATACACAAAAGCAGACACTAAAAAAACACATGGTCATAGAACAAATTAAATTATGCGAAGGCATCTGTTCCAAGTATAGAGGCAGATGCTGCTATGTAAATGAAGCTGAAGCTTTTTTTCAGAAATGAGCGTAATTTACAACGAGATAGATAGATAAAAAGTGACGCTGGCACTTATATTATTATTCAACACAGTTTGTGGGTCATGGAATTTGTGTCTAGCCAGACGCCTTGATTGGTGGTATTTTTAAATTGTGAATGTTGTGTGAATAAGTGAATCGAGGGTTTTTGTAATGTGTGAATTGTCGTATTTTAATATGTGTTCCAACTTCAGCATCTCTTTCACTAACTAAGGGTTAGGTTGTTTAAACGCACTGCTCAAAACAATTAGGGGTGCACTTTGCATACTTTTGTCAACCCTTTCAGTTACAGCGTTTTAGTTTTATTCTAAAAATCTAAAATTCGTGAAATAGATTCGATATGCATCCATAATGAAATGGTAAAAAACAGAGAAAAAAACTTCATTGTTTAAACTGAAATTTAAGGGGGGGGGGGAAACTGGAATCATAATTTTTTAATAAATTATAACATTTTTTTCAAAACTTAATTTGTTAAAAAAAGTTAAAACCAATTTTTAAACATCTAAGAATGCAAGCGTGAAGAATTTAGGGTCAATTTATTTCTAAAATTTTTTTAGGAATGAATATTTTACCCGGTTTGCACATTTTCATTTAATTAAAACAAACATTTAATTATTCAAATGACATGATTCTCTGTCTTATGATAAATAAGTGCGAGCTCAACTTAGTCTGAGAAAAAATCTCAAGCTGACGATTCCAAATGGAAACATTGGGGGGGGGGGGGGGTTGAAAACATACACTCCCCTAATTCGTTTGAGCAGTGTAGTAAGAAGATAGTATTTTCTTAACTCTCAGTCTCCCTATGTGCTACTTGGCATAGTTCGGTTCTTTAAATCATTTATAAAAAATAATTAGCTCATTTTTCATGACCATTTCAACCATGCATCTAACTTTTCAATTACGTGAAGTTATTTAACTTTTAAATCCTTTTTTTAAGCAGAAATAATGATGGACTAACATCACCTCTCTCTAAACCTTCCATTCACATGTTCATAGGAATTTTTGCTAAAGAAAACATTCGTTTATTGAGTGCTTTTTTTAGATGTTATGCCATCAATGTTCCAATCGAAATGTAAATACAAAAAGTTTAGAAACCAACCGAGACGCAACCCGTTTTGCTTTGATAACAACAAGAATACGTTTTAAAAAAATTTTGTAGGCTATTGAAACATAAATACCGTGAAAGATAAATAAAGTATTAAAAAATAATAAATTTAAATTTCGGTGTTCTAATTAACCTTATTTATTCAACCACATTTTTATCACTAAAAAAATTCTAGTTAATGGCACAGTATATGGATAATAGAATTTCAAAAACACATGAATGGCTAAAACTTCTAAACCCGGATATATCAAATGGGGTCGGTAACAAAGATATTCAGATAGTAAAACCAAAAATTATTCAGCTCGTTAAAAATGCATCGCATCGGAGTGCACACAACCCTTCAAAACTTTGGTATAACGTTAATTAGCGAAGTTCGAACGTTAATTAGCGATTAGTTGTTGGTATAGTGAAGTTCATTGTCGTGTGGCCGAGTGGTTAAGGCATCCGCCTCAGGATTCAGCCTTCTCAAGAGTTCGGGGGTTCGAATCCCACCTACCGCCAGTCATCCTATAAATCGGATATCTGCATTGGGAAAGATTAGAAAATCCAATTCGTGACGGATGGGCCCGAGTACTCGGGGACAGACGCGCTTGTTAAATTTGTGGAGTCCAAAGTCCCGATGGCGTCAGCGTACGATGTCGCTCGAAGTTCCGATGGGTGACCGCTCAGTTTCCAGAACGGTTCCAGGTATTTTTAGGAAGGTTCCTGGTATTTTCCAGAAAAGTTCCAACTATTTTCCAGAAAGGTTCCAGGTATTTTCCAGAAAAGTTACTGGCTCTAAGTGGGATTGTTTCTATATTTTTGGGGATGTTTACTGGTATATTCCAGGAACATTACTGGTAAAAATTGGGCAGCTCAGTTGCCCATTATTTCCCAGTAACGTTCCTGAATTTTTTACAGTGTAAAAACAAAACATTTCAAAAACAAACAACTTCAGCATCTCTTTCACTAACTAAGGGTTAGGTTGTTTAAACGCACTGCTCAAAACAATTAGGGGTGCACTTTGCATACTTTTGTCAACCCTTTCAGTTACAGCGTTTTAGTTTTATTCTAAAAATCTAAAATTCGTGAAATAGATTCGATATGCATCCATAATGAAATGGTAAAAAACAGAGAAAAAAACTTCATTGTTTAAACTGAAATTTAAGGGGGGGGGGGGGAAACTGGAATCATAATTTTTTAATAAATTATAACATTTTTTTCAAAACTTAATTTGTTAAAAAAAGTTAAAACCAATTTTTAAACATCTAAGAATGCAAGCGTGAAGAATTTAGGGTCAATTTATTTCTAAAATTTTTTTAGGAATGAATATTTTACCCGGTTTGCACATTTTCATTTAATTAAAACAAACATTTAATTATTCAAATGACATGATTCTCTGTCTTATGATAAATAAGTGCGAGCTCAACTTAGTCTGAGAAAAAATCTCAAGCTGACGATTCCAAATGGAAACATTGGGGGGGGGGGGGGTTGAAAACATACACTCCCCTAATTCGTTTGAGCAGTGTAGTAAGAAGATAGTATTTTCTTAACTCTCAGTCTCCCTATGTGCTACTTGGCATAGTTCGGTTCTTTAAATCATTTATAAAAAATAATTAGCTCATTTTTCATGACCATTTCAACCATGCATCTAACTTTTCAATTACGTGAAGTTATTTAACTTTTAAATCCTTTTTTTAAGCAGAAATAATGATGGACTAACATCACCTCTCTCTAAACCTTCCATTCACATGTTCATAGGAATTTTTGCTAAAGAAAACATTCGTTTATTGAGTGCTTTTTTTAGATGTTATGCCATCAATGTTCCAATCGAAATGTAAATACAAAAAGTTTAGAAACCAACCGAGACGCAACCCGTTTTGCTTTGATAACAACAAGAATACGTTTTAAAAAAATTTTGTAGGCTATTGAAACATAAATACCGTGAAAGATAAATAAAGTATTAAAAAATAATAAATTTAAATTTCGGTGTTCTAATTAACCTTATTTATTCAACCACATTTTTATCACTAAAAAAATTCTAGTTAATGGCACAGTATATGGATAATAGAATTTCAAAAACACATGAATGGCTAAAACTTCTAAACCCGGATATATCAAATGGGGTCGGTAACAAAGATATTCAGATAGTAAAACCAAAAATTATTCAGCTCGTTAAAAATGCATCGCATCGGAGTGCACACAACCCTTCAAAACTTTGGTATAACGTTAATTAGCGAAGTTCGAACGTTAATTAGCGATTAGTTGTTGGTATAGTGAAGTTCATTGTCGTGTGGCCGAGTGGTTAAGGCATCCGCCTCAGGATTCAGCCTTCTCAAGAGTTCGGGGGTTCGAATCCCACCTACCGCCAGTCATCCTATAAATCGGATATCTGCATTGGGAAAGATTAGAAAATCCAATTCGTGACGGATGGGCCCGAGTACTCGGGGACAGACGCGCTTGTTAAATTTGTGGAGTCCAAAGTCCCGATGGCGTCAGCGTACGATGTCGCTCGAAGTTCCGATGGGTGACCGCTCAGTTTCCAGAACGGTTCCAGGTATTTTTAGGAAGGTTCCTGGTATTTTCCAGAAAAGTTCCAACTATTTTCCAGAAAGGTTCCAGGTATTTTCCAGAAAAGTTACTGGCTCTAAGTGGGATTGTTTCTATATTTTTGGGGATGTTTACTGGTATATTCCAGGAACATTACTGGTAAAAATTGGGCAGCTCAGTTGCCCATTATTTCCCAGTAACGTTCCTGAATTTTTTACAGTGTAAAAACAAAACATTTGAGAATTTTTAATTAACATTTATGGAATTCGATGTTCATATTCTCGTAAACACGGCTTCAGTGCATGTGGAGAACACAAGGAGTTTTTTAACGATCACCCAGTCCGTTGGAGGCTTTTGCAGACACGTGAATAAACAGCCACACACGTCGCCTGTTTTGCGGAGTCGTAAACCCTTTGCCGCCCAGACAAACAGCAGACTTATGAAGAGCTCCGACGGCTCAAAAATTTGGAGCAAGAGTTTGACAAAAATGTATTTTGTGACAAACATTTAAAATGCATATAGTGTTACATGAATTGTAATGGTGTATTTATTGCTACACGAAAACCAATTAGCTGGGGAACACCCAGAAATGGGTTTCGACAATCGACATGTCCCTGATTCGACCAACAGATTTTGGTGCAATTTATTAAAGTAAGTTCAAAAGTAAAATGGTCCAAACAATGGACGTTTATTTTCCGTTGTTCAAACTTAACTTCCCTGCTAAGACTTTGTTATAAGTTAGCTCTTTAAAATTAGTTTTGTTAATCGATTTATTTGCAAGTATAGTCTCTCTTGAATAAACAACATTTAGTAATAATTTTAAGGAAAACTACAATTAAAATAATTTATCCATTGGTACTAACTAATAATTTTAGTTTCTTAAAAAACTTTTATTCTTGGAGGGTGAAGTTTTAATGAAAGGTAAAGTAATTTACTTGTGAACTACTGATTAAAATAGTATACTTGTATTGTACAATTTATTTAAACTGCCTTTCTATCATAGTTTACAAGTTAATGAGAAATGAATACGGTTATAAATCTACTAATTTAAGCTCAAAATAACCCGATTGTCAGTTACATCTATTTTAAGCCACCGATCTTTTTGAAATGTTGGATATTAAAAACCTAAAGCGACTAAACAAAGGACAGCTTTGTGCTTTGAGTGTTAAAGATCAGGTAACACAATACATATGCGGTACTTATACACGAGTTTATTTCAGCCTTTATAATGAGTTTTATGGTTGAAGCGATTAGTTTTAAAAACATCACTTAAAAGCTTAAAATAAATTATTATGCTTAAAATATCTCTTTAATTAGTTTTTAATGAGTAAACTGATTAAGAAGCTATTGTTGGTGTTGATACATAATATAAAATAACTAGTTTTGAAAAAATATTAAAAGTTTAATTATTTTCTTGAATATATATTGTATTTGCTTAGTTAATTTAGATTGCAAGTAGTGTTGGTCAATAATCAATTAATTTGACAATTATCTTATTAATTGACTAAAAAAATAATTGCAGTTAAATTAATTTACAATTAAATTAATCGCAATTGAACTTTTAACTGCACCTTGCAATTGAATTGATTCGATTAACGCCTGTCAATTGTAACTCAGAATTAAAACAACAGCAATTAACTTTTTAAATTGTTCAATGAAACATTTAAAGCTAACAATTAAATTTATGTATTAGAACGAAATGAGTAAAGATTTAGGAGAATTATGCTGTAAGTCTTAGACTTAGTCTTAAGACGAATAAAAAAGAGGTTAATTGTTATTTTTAACAAAACCATTGAAAAATTATTAATTGTTAATTGTTACTACCACAGTTAACAATTAAATAATAGTTAATTGTTATTTTCCACAATTACAAATGATTAATTGTAAGTTGTTAAGGTTACAATTACCAATTAATTAATTTTTAATCTTCAACTGTTCTTGCAATTAAAATTTGCCCAACACTGGTTACAAGTACCACTTTTCAATTAAATGAAGAGGATAATTGCAAAACTCACTACAGTATAACTAAGGTATAGGGTACGGCAAAGCTTATTGGCGACTTATGATTATAGTAAATTAAATTGGAGAAAAAAGCGAATGTACGGACCGGACCTTTTACCTTAATTATACTTGGGGTAAATGCGAGTTTCCCGAACTACACCCTATAAACATCCTTATCTATGTAATTATTATAAAATAATTAAAGTTTTTGAGGGCAAAAAAACCTGATTAAACTGGTTTGTATTTTTATGTGTATAGTTTAAGAGCAAAATTTAGTTTCAATAAAGCTCCTACATTTAATTTTAGGCCCATTTTTCCTTGAATTAGTTATCCATATTTTACCTAAAATGCGGATATAGAATTTTATTTTATGTAAACCGAATAACATACATTTATCAAAGGTAA
Organism: Hylyphantes graminicola; assembly: GCA_023701765.1. Lineage (NCBI taxonomy): Eukaryota > Metazoa > Arthropoda > Arachnida > Araneae > Linyphiidae > Hylyphantes > Hylyphantes graminicola. Next base: position 52,416,493 of record CM043121.1, read on the forward strand.
CTACTTTTCCTCGTGAAAAGTTCAACTACAGAAATAAAACGGGCATTCGAAAGAGGAGCAATCAAAGTATTTAAGTAAATATTGTTTTTTTTTAATAAAAAAATAAGCACTATTCATAAGGTTTATGAATATTTCCAAAATTTAGTTTTTTCTTCTGAGTTTGAACATGCTTAGGCATCTTTATAGGAATTAACGATTGTTAAAAAACAATTAAAATATTTTTAACAGTACTATTTTCTATTGATTTTACCATTCTTAATTTAATAGAATTAAAACCAACTTAACACTACAGAAATAAACATTACAAATATGGTTAATAATTTGCATTTTATTTATAATTTAAACTTTGTTAAATTTTTGTAATGAGAATTTTAGCTAACTCAAAGATTTTACTGTGCTTTTTGCAGGGAAAACTTTTTTATTTAGGAGGTTAAACTTTTACCATTACAAATATATCACTAAAATTTAATAAATATTGTTTATTAAATTAAGAAATATGTATAATATAAGTAACTTGTTATATAGTTATTTGATTTTAAAGACATTTATTTAAAAATCATTTTTAAAACGCCCGTTCGAAATTTTAAGAAAGCAGTTCGAAAAATATTCAAAACGATAACTTAAACATTTTCAAAATTAAGATATGTATCTGAAACTATAAGGATGACAATTTGTATAGAGAATGTGTATGGATATGTAAGGGAGCAGTTTTATCGTTTTTAAATATACTAAGTACTCATTTTTAAAATTTGATGTCTCTAGAGAAGTTAAATGTTTCTGACCCGAAAAATAAGCTTTATAACTAAAAAAATATATTTAGATAATAGATTTTGCTTTGCATGATTTTAAAATAAAAACCATCTAGTTTTAAACTTATTTGAATTAGTTTTAACTATAACTTTTCAACCAAACAAGCTTTATATATATCTCCCTTCTAAATTAAAAAAAAAATGCACTCTTTATCAACTATATTCAGATAAAAATCAAAATCACGAGAGAGAAAAAGAGAACATCCTGATAACTCCCCCATTCACCGACAGAGGGCTCTGAACATCGACCCATCATATATACTCCCCTCTTCCCCAAGCTTAAATATGCAGAGCCGAGAACGCACGCTACCTACAGGCCACGAATACATTACCTGCAGACGATATTTATATAAATGTATCATTCTAAAACATTTCTACCAAAATAAATGGCAACAGTCTCTGTTGAAGAAGAAGGATTATAGAATAAAAAAAGACGAATTGTGGAAATGGCGGAAAACGTTCTTCTTCGATTTTGATGTTATTTAAATTATTTTTAAATGATGGAGATTTTGTTCGAACTTACAGTGGAGACGTGGTCTGTGGAACTCCGTCCCTGATGCTGGAGAAAATGGACTTGAGTTCGGACAGTTGTTTTTGTCTTTTGGTGGTGGCAGCGGTCAGTGCCTGTGAATATATAAATATAAAGGTGAGTGGAATTTTCATTGATTGATTTAGAACAAGAAAAATAAACACATAAGCTTAGTAGTCGACAAACTATAAATTTGCAATCGCTACTACTGGCGTTATTAAATAAAATATTTATAATTTTTAGTATATATTTAATTTTTAAAACCTTGTACGAGATCGCAAACACAACATGAATTATCAATTTTTTAAATCATTTTATGATCGTTACAAAGATCATCAAATCTCACTGAGATCCTATGCAATCATAATTTATATTTCTATGTCAATCTAACGCTTAATTTCAATCAAAATAACTAAAGAGCCAAAAGGATAAATTAATATTTCTTAATTAACATTAGAACATAATAAAAAGTGTTCTACCTCCATGATAGTCTAAGGAACTATAGTTTATATTTCATTGAAAATTATTAACTCTACAAACACGTACTTATAAAGCCACATATGCAAATAATCTAAATACCAAACTATAAAAATAATACACTACAAATCGTCGCAATTCTTGTAGATATACTGCTCTCGCTTTGAATAAAATATTACAAAAATTTATTGTGCCAATTTTAAATTAGAAACAACCTAGTCAATATTCAAATAATGCATCTGTTCATACACCAAACATATTTTAAAAATTGTGTTAATCATTATTTGGGATAATAAATTTGTGATTTGCACGTTTGACTGAAATAATTGATTTATTGCAATTTAGTACATTTCATCATTAACAACTGTCAGAAATTGTCTGTGAAACAACAGAATTTATTTTACTGTATGTACACAATATACCAGTTTCGTTAATTTTAAATATATTGCAACTCCTCCACTTAAATGTATATAATTATCATATGATGTTTTAAATGTAACAACATTTAATTTTCAAAATACTATCCCATAACATAAAGATATCAAATTTTTCTGATACTCTTCATGGTGTTAATTTAGGGTTAAGAAACCATTATTGACAAATTGTTTCGACAAAGAAGTGTAGGAACACTGAACCTTCGAGTGTTAAAAATTTCGGCACTTAAGCATCTAAAAATCGACATTTAATCCTCCAATAAAGATATATAGCTTATGATAAATTAAGTACCTGGAAAAGCATAAAAAAATAAAAATCTTACTTTAATGCTTTTATAATAATGTTTCAAAGTAATAACATTTACAAGTGGAAGAAAATTTGGAAGTTATTATTTTTTTGTAAGTACTTTAACCTACGCTTTGTTAGGTTAATGCTAGAAACAATTATTTACAATACATTTCGGATCATAATAATAAAAACATCAACATTGCACTTTAACAAGATTTTAAAACATTGGAGGGCAAATATAAGCTAAATTAAATTGATATTTTTTCCAACGACAATTTTGCTGCATTTTTTAGACAAGAAGAGTTGGACATAATATTATTTGATTGATGATTTGCATTTTATTTATAATTTAAAACTTTAATTTTTTAATGAGAATTTTAACTAACTAAAGATTTTATTACGTTTTTGGCAGTGTAAACCTTTAATTTATGAGGTTAAACTTTTATCGTGTATCTTGTAGTAATTTATAAAACGTGTATTGCAGAGAAGACTTTAAAGAGTACGAAAATATGTAACTAATGTATTTCACAATAAATTTTTAAATAATTCAAGTTTCCCATAGATCCCAGGCATGAACTAGTAATAACCGCAAACAAAAAAGGTATCATATGGTTATAAAGTTTTACAATCTGACATTGATATGATTGCCAGATGGCGACACTATTAAAACAGTTATCAATTAATTAGTAAATAACCACTTGATACTTTCCCTTCAATTTTTTTTTTATTTTCTTATTATCATCATTGAGATTCCTAGGGGGGGAAATGCCTGAACTCAACACATTGCATTAAATACATCGAACAATATTTTCTTACAAAATATAGAATTTTAACCCTGTAATGCATTAATTTTTTTTCATCCAGAAAAAATATATTTGAATTATATTTATTACACATACATTATGGGAAAAACACTGGAAAAAAATAATTGCATTTGAATTCAAATAATTTCAATTTTCAAAATTTGTGCAACTACTAAATATATTTTAAAATAACGCTCTTGAACTATAATAATTTTTTCAAAACAATTTATTTGTATTTATACTAAGACTATGTAATATTAGTATACTTTGAATACTACTAAAGACGTATAATTTCACAACAGTTAATAACTTCACTCTTTAATTTTGAATACACTTTTACTACTGTCATCTATGAGAGTTATTAGTAATTAAAACTTCAAAATGAAATGTAATAGATGAAAAACACAGATTTGTCGAGAAGGAGCTCTACTTTAATAGAATAAAGTGGATTATGTTACTTTTTGCCATATGGCAACAGTATGCATTAGATGGTTAAATCTAATACATTAGGCATACGGAAGAGATATATAATTCCCCTAAAAACAAAAAAAAAAATTTCAAGGGTACGCGTACTCAATTATAGATCATCGATTGACGTAGAAATTTTATTCGTTTTAATTTTTATCGCATACCTAATCTGAAATGTTCGAGGAACACGGAAGCTACCTTTGCTTTTCCTTTAGGAAAGACACGACTGTAAAGGTGCACCAACGGATTTTCCTTTTATTTCTTTGAATCACGTCCTGAATCATTGATTGAAATGAGATTTAGAAAATAAAAATATTTTTTCATTGCTGGAAAACAAATTAGAAGTATTGCTTAAAATATAGGAATGGGACATTTCGTTTATTTTGAATTAGTTGCCTTCTGGCATAAGAGTAAAATATTCAGTGGTAGATTTTGATCCTTAACCCTCTAATGCATACAGTTGCCATATGGCAACAAGTAACATTATCCTATTAAAGTAGAGCTCCCTCTCCACAAATCTGTGTTATTTCATCTATTACATTTCAATGAGAAGTTTTAGTTACTAATAACCCTCATAGATGACAGTAGTAAAAGTGTATTCAAAATTAAAGAGTGAAGTTATTAAATGTTGTGAAAATACGTCTTTGGCAGTATTCAAAGTATAATAATATTAGTACTAAATTACAAATAAACTGTTTTGAAAAAATATAGTTCAAGAGGGTGATTTTAAAGTATATTTAGTAGTTTTTTAATCATCGTTATCAAAATTGGAATTTTGTAGTTTGTTTTTGTCATATGGTAAAAATTTAAAAAATTGAAATTATTTAAATTCCAATGCAGTTATTTTTTTCAGTATTTTGCCCATAATGTATGTGTTTTAAAGATACAAATAGATTTTTTCAGGGTGACAAAAAAATTCATGCATTACAGGGTTAATTTATTTTTATTGACATAACAGTAGTTGTATATTCTAACAACGACAAAAAAAATTCTTTTAATTTGGAAAGAATATTCATATGAAACCTTATTGAAAATTAAAATAAAAGTTGAAAGAATATTTATTATTAATTGTTGTGACATAAATCAGTTTGAAATGAAGTAATAGTAAATAATTTGGTTGGTTTTAGTTTACTTTCCATCGTTTATCAATGTATAATTATAAAAAGCCGACAAAATACAAAAAAATATAGATAATTTGTTTGTTCCAAAATTGTAAATCCTTATTTGAGAAATATAAAAGACTGATGTTATGATTCGTTTAGTAAAATTGTTTGCTCTAAAAAATGAAGCTAAATTTGTATTCTTCGAACAGCAATAACCAAATTTGGTAAACGCTTAAGAACATAAATTGAATTTACGAAAGAAAGGTAATGAAAATAGTCAGTTATGGGGCTAAAATTTTAACCCTTTCAGTCCCAATGACAATTTGGCATTAGCATTTTATAAGTTTTTTTCTGGTCGTCAATAGCCGTTTATAATATAAAAAAAGCACACTATTCGATTCTTTAAACTTTTTCTATTAGAAAATATTTTTTTATTAATCCCAATAGATGTCAGCCCTAATATTTTTTTTAAAAAATTATGATAGAAATATTATGATGTTAAATGGCATCACTGGGACTGAAAGGGTTAAATGCCAACCAGATGATGTGTTTGGCGACTTTTAAGGTTTATGTACCTTGTGTAGAAGAGTTTCTACGTGCAGTCCATGTTACGAACCTACTTGTAATATCTAAAGATATTAAACAGCATAAAATAAGAAAGCTTCGTTTTAAAAGTCAAAAATTATGAAATATCGTTTTATGTATTTCCATATCAGCATTCAATTCACACCTTCGTTTCCAGACTTACAACCCTAAGATTAACTCAAACAGAAGTTTAAAAAACGAACTATAAAATTAAATTTATATATTAAAAAAAAGAGAGGCCATTCCGACACTACAGTTGATAAAAGTTCATCTCCAATTACGTCGTTCAAATAAAAATTCGAATTTTTTTCCCCGCTTGACCTCCATTACAAAATGGCGTCGTTTGCATTTCATTTGTGGGAAGATTTTCGTTCTGAGCTGAGCAAACAAACTTCATGGCAGCTGTATTCGTTGACACATTCCAAGCGGTCTGGTATCCGAGAGAACACCATTCTTTTTAAAATAGATTATTTACGGCATAGAAGAGGTTACGCAATGGCGAATTCATTTCCAGAGTGTCGCAATTAGAACACACAGAAAGGTAATTAACCTCGCAGAAGCATTTGAATGGGGTTTGAGTTTAGCTAACAAAAAGAAAACGAGCACTGTATAATCTAGATGTAATTTGATTTCGAGTTGGATTGCTTTTGTGTGAAAAAAAAAACGTTAGCTACAGACATTTGATAATTTTGGATTACATTTTTCAAGTTAAGATTTTAACGATGATTATTTTCACTTTAGTTTTAACTCCCTTATAGGCATTGTTCCAATTTTCTTGACCACGTGAACAGAGACAACTTAAATGAAGACTTATTGATTGGTTCTGGTTGGTAGATTGACCCACCAATTAAACATTATGTACCAGTGATAGCCGTATGTGTCAATGTGGACAACGATTATGAAACAGAGACTTTTAAAACTTAGTATACAACTGTAAATGGAACAGAAAAACTTTTAAAGCAAACGCAAAGACATATGATTTATTAAAGCAAATTTTGATATATGTACTACAAAATAAATGAGTAGAAATTAATTTTTTAACATAATGAAATTAAGAATAAAAGAAGTACGTAATATAGATCGGAACTTTGATACTAATGTTACTTCGGACCTGACATAAATCTTTATAATTACTAAATTTCTATACTTGAATAATTTTTTGCTAACCACGGCGATGGTTAAGGCTTTAAAAAATATTTTTTTCAATGTGTTTTTTTTAGTGAGAATCAATTATAACTTATGCAATAGCTTAAGCAACACACGTATACGTTATTTTAAAATCTGAAAAGTTTCTCGTCAGTTAACTGTGGTTCTAAATTATGACGCCCATCGCCAATAGCCCTCGTGTAGCTCTTGTACGACAAAAATGCAACTAAACTAAACTGAAAAGTCTTTAAACAAAAAATTAAAAAACCAGATGATCTTTTTGCTTTAATTTTTTGTTTTGTTCTTGTTTTCACACCTGGTGGAAAACAGCAATAATTGTATTGCAATATTTCTATTTCAAAAATGAGACTGACGAATCCTCTTAAATCTAGAAATTACCATTACTTTAAAAAAAAAAAAGTTGGCTTTTAAACCAAAACAAATAAATTTAAAATTATATTAACTATTAAAGCAAACCATTTACCATAAAATCAATCAAACGCCGGAAGTCTAAAACTATTAACTGGTTAAGCAATGTTTTTAAAAGTTGCATTTTGTTAAAATCTACCGAACAAGTGTGACCTTTACCTCTCAAATCTATAAATTATCATTATTAAAATTATATTTAACTATAAAAGCAAACCATTTAACATAAAATTAACTATACAGCTGACTAAAATCGTAAACCAGTTAACCAATGTTTTTAAATGTTGTATTTGGTTAAATCTTCCATAACCCAGGTGTGACCTTTACCTAAGTCGTTTGGGTGGAGCATTTATATAGTGGCATTCCTTGCGCCACCCGGTTAACCTTCGGACACATGTTGCAACATTTTTTTTCAGGCACGATTTGTGCGTCTTGCGAAAAACGCCCGAATTTTACAGCATTCTAACCGGTGCATTCGCTAAATGGCGAGCTATGAATTGTAGTTTGTCAGCAATGTTCATGTTTTATAAGATTTTTTATTTAAAAATGCATTTTGTCAAAATGTAAGAGTTGTTTTCTATTAATGTGTACATATTTTCCCACATATATGGTAGTTAAAAATATTTTTAAAAACCTAAAACTACTTGTAAAGAAAAATACTTTACACTACACTGTTAAAAGTTTAGTTTCGAATAGTTTCATTCACATTAGTAAAAATTTAATTGAGTTAGTCAGGGCAACCCAACATTTATGGTTGCGGTATAAATTATATTACCAACCTGCAACTGAATCTAACTTTATTAAAATCTTATTTGTTATGGCAATGTAACTTCCAATAAGAGCTTAAAATCAGTAATAAGCAATTGAACTTCCATTTGCTTCCTTTAGTAAATTAGTAAGCAATGTAACTTCCAATAAGAGCTTAAAATTTGTATCATTCACACTAGTAAAAATTGAATTGAATTAGTCTGGGCAACCCATTTATGGTTGCGGAATAAATTACATTACCACACTAACTTTATTAAAATCTTATTTGTTATGACAATGTAACTTCCAATAAGAGATTAAAATTAGCATGAACTCAAAAAGAAATTCAAGGATTCCACTTGTGATGACTTAATCAGCTTTTCATGCAAAATATGACAACAACTTAGTTTAACATTTTACAAATTACCATTCTGACCAAATAGGAAAAAAAAGATACCAACCAAACCCTTTGATATTTACCGCAAAGATTAAAAGAACATCCTTTTGGCCAAACTTAAACACATAAAAAGTAGGGGTAATCTCTGTAATTCTAGTCTTCATACTAAGACCGGATTACCCAAGACACTCATATATACATTTGCTCCATGAGGTCAAACTTCTGACATCTTAACCAAAAAAAGGATGGCATCTACAGTTCGGTAAACCTTATGAATAAGAAATAAAGAATTTAAATACATATATTTGATATTTAAGTTAGTTGGCTTAACAATATAATAGGAATTAAAAAAGATGGATGGGGGATTTGGCATCAACTCTTTGACAGCTGCATTATCCTCAATGTAAATTTGCTGGCTAACTATTAAATGGGCGTGGAACGGAGCTGCAAGTCCGACTTCTGACTTGGGCCATTTTTAAGTTGAAACACTCATTTCTTTCTATACATTATTTTTGAAGAGTTTTAGACCAGTTTGATATAAGAATTTGGTAATTTTTGCTGCTTGATTACTGGGATAATGCTATCTATGTCAATTGGAACGTGAAGGCAAAAATATCGCTCGAATTTATCAACAACATTTTCTGCAGCTATTGGAAATATTAAGTGACTTATTAGTCATATGACGGAGCAATAGAATTTTTAAACAATATTTTAGTTAAGTTAGTAGTTATTTATTATTGTGTAACTTTTTACGTAACTCAACTGCAAAACAGATATATTTTTTAGACTGAAAAACACAATGCTTTTATTTTTTTAATCCTCAAATTTCAGTTTCACGCTATTTAATTATTATTAAATAATTTAAAACAGTGGAAGAAACTAGATTTTACTCCTTTTAAAATTAATATCATCTATACTTGGGCAAATATCTAGTTATTTGACCGCAACATAGCTTGGCGACTAGAAACAGAGTCATTCATTTTGCACTGACCATTATTAATTAGGCCTCTCCCCTATAGCGCTGTTGGGGGACAAAGTTCTTTGACAACTGGACAACAAACCATTGTCAACGGTAAAAGAAATAATAACGATTTTCCAAAAACTAATAACCCAAAATTTAATTGCATTTTATTATTGAGCCTTCTAAAAATAATGAAATGAACCTAATGACGAAATGTTGCATTGTCAACAACTATAAGGGCATTTGCAAACCATTGTCAACGGTAAAATAAATAATCGCGAGTTCCAAAAAGCTAATAATCCAAATTTTAATTGCATTTTATTATTTAACCTTCTTAAAACAACGAAATTTACCTAATGAAGAAATATTGCATTGTCAACAACTATAAGGGCATTTGCAAACCATTGTCAACGGTAAAATAAATAATCGCGAGTTCCAAAAAGTTAATAATCCAAAACGTAATTGCATTTTATTATTTAACCTTCTTCAAACAACGAAATTAACCTAATGAAGAAATGTTGCATTGACAACGATTATAAGGCCATTTGCAAACCATTTTGTCAACGGTAAAATAAATCTCGATTTCCCAAAAACTAGTAACCCAAATTTTAATTGCATTTTATTATTTACCTTCTAAAAATAATGAAACTAACCTAATGAAGAAATTTTGCATTATTGTCAACGATTATAAGGAAATTTGCAAATTTTCAATACATTTTAAACAGTTGAAGATGCTCAAATTAAAGTAAGAAGATTCACACTAAATATCAATTTAAATAAAACTTATATAAAATGGTCCTAGTCAGAATAAGACTTGGGTCGTTGTAGGCTTGACATGCACAACTAATCTTATAAGTAAAACACTTATCTGAGGCGGATTACCATGACAGCATAATGAGATAAAGATATATTTTTTGCATGCATAACCATAAATAGGTGGTAACCATTTGGAATATTTATTCAAATCGCTAAGCAAACAATTTCAAATTCTTTAAGATGGATCGCCGGGTTTTGACAGAGTTACTAAGAGTGATGGCGACTTCTCACCTTTTTCTGTATTTTTATTCTTTTTGGGGAACTTTAGAACGTGGTACCGGTTCCGAATAAATGTATATATTATTAAAAAGTAGGTGACAGGTTTTATCTATACAGCCCTTTTTTCTTAAATTTGAGTTATCACAATTTTCTCACTTGCAATGCCATTTTTCTAACGTATTATGATTAGTGTCTGTCTTTCGTATACTAATCTGGACAATCACATAGAGACGCACAATAGTACTCATCTCTTTAGCATATTTAAATATACATTATTCATTCTTGAAAAAAAATCCACAACAAACTGCCGATCGACAACAGCGGTTCCAATACGATAACATCCGTTTTGGTAATGTGTGTGAATGTTTACCTTTTCCGAATAAAATTTAGTTGTTGACTATTAAGAAAAGATGGATTTTTAATAAATATTCACGTTTAAAATACCAATGGTGTAATTTTTTAAATATAAATTTAGTGTATGAGATTTAAAAAAAAACATTTAGGCACTGCCAAATGCTTTACATTTCTTTTAAATATAATTGACCTTTATAATATGTTGACGTACCTTTAATCTGTCAGAGCTTGAAGATTGATACTAAGATGCGCTATTTCTTTTCTATCATCAATTTATTTTCACCAATTTTTTTTTTATGAAAGGTGCAAAATAAGATAGTTACAATTTTAAGTAGTAGGGCCCCAAATTAATTGCCCTTGTGTAGCGAAAGGCATACGAAAACGAATAAAGCACAAAAGGCTAGAGCAGTACACTACTGAAAATATTGTGTATGTTTTTACCATAATAATGGTTCCTATAGTAGCTGCAAAGGCTATATGGTGAAACGTTTCAACACAATTTCTGTATTTGGATGAACCATTTTTCAGACTTTTAGAAACTAAAACCTGAGATATTGTTCAACCAAACACCGAAAACATGGTGAAACGCAGCGCCGCATTTTTAACAGTATGTCACTTAGAAAATATTTAAAAAGTTCAAAAGGATGAGAAGCTAAAAGGAATTAGCACTTTTCCCCACCTCCGATTTTGCTGTGGGTGATTAAAAAAGTATAACATAAATTGAAAAGAAAAAAAAACTTGTCGACTTGGAGGGTAATGGATGACACCCAATCCGTTCCCAGCTGCGAGATAGTGTGGAGAAAAGAGGTCAAAACAAAGAGCTCTATCATCTTCACGACCTCCACACTAGAACTTTTTTTTAAGGTCTTGCTCTTGAAAAATATGCCCTGTAGGAATATGTCTTACTTTTATGAGATACTATTACTACACTCTGTGGTTTCTTGGTAATGAAAAGCCTTGCACCAAAACTTAATCCATTAACGACTTCATTACCGAATAAAAATGTTAACTAAGTTTTTAGAATAGGATTTTCGTGTCACTTGAAAAAGTGTGGAAAAAAGAGGTCAAAACAAACAGCTCTATCATCTTCACGACCTCCACACTAGAACTTTTTTTAAGGTCTTGCACTTGAAAAATATGCCTTGTAGGAATATCTCTTAATTTATGATATACTATTACTACACTCTCTGTAGTTTCTGAATTAGAAAAAAAGCCTTTCACCAAAACTTAACCCATTAACGACCCATTAACGCCTTCATTACCAAATAAAAACGTTAACCCTTTCTATCCCAATGATGCCATTTCGCATCATCGTGTTTCTGATAATAATTTAAAAAAATAGTAGGGCTGACATCTATTGGAATGAATACAAATATTTTGAAGTTTGAAGAATCGAATGATGTGTTTTTGATTTCATAAATATCTACAGACGATCAGAAAAAGAAAAGATCTAGAGGATGCCAAATTGTCATTGGAGCTGAAAGGGTAAACTAAGTTTTAAAAATTCGATTTTCGTGTCACTTAATTTGTCCCACACAAATTGTTCAGTACTAAGGTCATCATTTTTCTTATATTTTGTTCAGTTAGATAAACTAAAGCAATTTTTGCATTGAAAATTTCTGGTCGATCGTTGTTAATGAGTTATGAGGAAATTTTTCATAACTATTCGAATAATTTGCAAAATACATTGGTTAAGTAATACACCTTATAATTAACTGAATAAAAGTTTACTACTTACATTGTATAAAATTAAAGGGTATGAAGATCGCCCGATACATTGCAATGTCACCGGTACGAGATATTGAGAATATACTAAATTATTATTATATGATAGTTAGGAGCTTTTATATCAATATGTCAATCGTGCAAATTTTTTTAATGCAGCACGAATTTGTAATATACTTATGCGTATTTTAAAAAGATTAAAAAGTTCATTTTTTCCCTTACAAGTAGTAGCTGCAACAAAAACTACTAATATGAAATACAATAATTATTCTCATCATTGGGAAATATTATCGTTCTTTAATTTTTTATATTCCTTTACAAATCATTAAATATGCCAACTTATTCAAAAGTATAGAAAGCTGGATGACATTATGTTATTCTCCTTTAAAAAAAAACGCAGAACAGAATTCTTTTATTACCAAGCGCCAAAAAAGCCTAACATTTTTGAAGTTCGAATGCTTGACAAATGAACCTGATGGGGGGGGGGGGGGGGGGGTTGCACAAACGAACAGAAGAAAATAAGAAATACATTTGCGGAACTGTGGCGGAAAGACCAAAATGCATAATCAATGTTCGATTTTTCATTCGAATTCATCCCATTTCTGTTGTGTTTAGGGATGGAAACTGAAAAACCGGTTTTAGTTTCCACTAAAATGCAAAAACCGGTTTTTTAATGGAAGCGGTTTTTTACCCAAAAACCGAAACATCTTTTGAAATATTTCCAAAAAACACCGATATTTTATTATCAAAACAGGCGTTTAAACAGGTAAAAAAAATTACCGTCATTAAAGTTGAAAAAAACTTAGTGAATAAAAAATCCCAAGGAAAACCGAAATGGAAAAACCAAAATAAAAGTCAAGTAATATAGCCATGGAGCTTTTTTAGAAAAACTGGAAATTGCTATGTCCTTTCCATTTAACTATTTTATAATAAGTTAACCGTAACGGTAACAAATAGACCGAAAACCGATGTTTTACTAGCACCGCACATCCCTGTAGTTGTGTTCTTTCTCCACATCACCACACACATACAAGGAATGCGCGCGCACGCTACTCTCTACACAACGTGTACAGGTTGAGTACGTTAGCCAGCGACACCTATCGTCAAAGAGCGGAAGAGGATTTTCTCTCGAATAATATTGATTTCTCAGTAAACAGCTATAGGGATAAATAAACAGCCAAGTATCGAGGTATTGTCGGGAATTTAGGATGATGGCTAGTGTTATAGAATTGTAGGAAAAGTCCCAAAGGTAGGCCATTGGGTTTTTGGTTAGGTAGTTGGTTAAAGTAATGTCGCACTTGAGCAAAGCTTTGAGATAAGAATATGTATCAAGAAAGACATAAAAAGTTATTATAAAGCTTAATTATGGTAAAATTGCGGTTTGGGAAAATATTGCCACCATAGGTGCAAGAAGGTTTAAAATTGTACAAGCGATTAAAATACATTTTAATCAAATGACCAAAAAGCACATTGTTAATTTATACTCCAGTTTTTCATATAATACATATGAATAATTAAATTAAATGTTGTTTGTATGCTATTTTTAAGGGCAATTTTGGTGAACTCAAAACAATTTTTTTCTTCATATTATGCTTATTAACATCCGTTAAAAAGGAAAGTAATATATGCCATATTAAACATAAAGCCTCAAACAATGAGAAAAAAAACCTTTATGAAATTTCGCTGATAACAATTCAAAGAAAGTTTGCAAAATTTGGAGAATACCTTAGCACCATAGATAGCTAAATTCAGCTGTATAAAAATTCCAGGAAATGTGAAGCATAAAATAAAACCCAATTTAAAAAAAAAAATACTTTACAAAAAACGCAACACGAATACACGATGTTATTAAACTTTTTGTAGCATTTTACAAAACAGGTTGATTTTTTTTTCATATGATGAACAATATAATAGTTTATATAAAAAAAATCTACAAGGCTTTAACTATAGTTGTAACGGAAATAGTTTTTAGGGGCACCTGCGGTATTAAACGGTTAGAAAAAAAAAAATTACTTTGAACCACTTATTCGCCCTCGCCTGTTTTTTCGTAAGCGGAATCGGGAGAAATAAATAATTGATACAGCAGGTTGATAAAAAAATTCTAAAAGCGTTTAAGTGTAAGTAGTTCTGTGTAGTTTTTCATACTTTGGTACTCGTCTGGTGCATGGATACAAGAAAAAAAACTTTCATTTGAATGATTAAACGTAAAGATAAGTTTTATCAGGTTTTAGACGTTATATATGTAGCATATGTTATTGCTAAGAATTTCGTTTGTCATTATTTGTGATTACCTTATAATACACGATACAAATGTTTACATTTTATTTATTGTTTTGATTATTTTATTCATTTACACTCAATTTCTCTAAAGTAAGCTATTGGGAAATTTCCAAAATCTTATTTTCCAAAAAATATCAAAGTACGAAGTTGAGAAATTGATATTGGGGGGGGGGGGGGGGGGGGGGGAAATATTTGGAGAAAAAAATTATTGAGTTGAAAACCGATTAAAATTTCGAGACATGATTTGACCGTGATATATCTGAATGCGCGATATAAGGAGTATACTTATATGATTATTATGCATCATTATCATTATGTTATTATTTTGCATTAGTATTTTTGCATCAGTATTAAATTCAACTCCATCTAACTAACCCTTAATGCATACTGTTACCGTTTGGTAACAAGTTACATAATCCACTTTATTCTATTAAAGTAGACCTCCCTCTCGACAAATTTGTGTTTCTTTCATCTATTACATTCCATTTTGAAGTTTTAGGTTAGGTTATAATAACCCTCATAGATGACAGTAGTAAAAGTGTATTCAAAATTAAAGAGTGAGGTTATTAACTGTTGCAAAATTACGTTTTTGGCAGTATTCAAAGTATGGTAATATTAATACTAAATATACAAATAAATTGTTTTGAAAAATTAATTGTAGTTAAAGAGGGTTATTTTGAAATATATTTAGTAGTTTTCTATAAGTCATTATTATCAAAATTGGAATTTTGTAGTTGGTTTTTGTAATATGGGGAAAAAATTAAAAATTGAAATTATTTAAATTCTAATGCAGTTAAATTTTTTTCAGTATTTTTCCCATAATGTATGAGTTTTAAAGATTCATGTATATTTTTTCGGGATGAAAAAAAATTCATGCATTAGAGGGTTAAGTCAGTCAAGTATTGTTGCAGTTTCGTAAAGCCGTTTTATAAAATAAACTCAACAATTCGACAATACTTACTTCCACTTTCTAGAGCTTCACTCACATTCGCCAAATTTAAACTCGAATAATTTAACTCAAATGTGAGAGAGTGTTCGAATACGATTGTTTATGCTACCCCCCCCCCACCCCCCAAATGCAAACTATCCCGGTTTAGGCAGAATGACACATTCGAATTAGAATGAAATCTACTCCTCTCCCCTTTTCAAGGAAGGATTTAGACGACAATACGTTTTGGATTCTGTAACACCCATATGAACGCGTTGATGCCTAGAGTTATATGCATAAAAGCCAAAATGGTGTAAATCATATTTTTTATAGTGTTATCTTGCATTCTCATTGCACTTGTTGGGGGCGTATGAACACTCATCTTTTCCATGATGATATAGTGACATTTTGATTAGTTTTAGTTCATAAGAGCTAAATGGACTCAATTTTCGTGGTCAAGTGATGTGGCCGACAGCCAATGATACTTTATAGAGACATCATAAGCGCATTTAGGTTCTTTTTTCGTTGAAACTAACATACAAAAGAACACAAAAAATTCTGCATCATATGCACTTTCAACAACGCACTGAAATGAGATTTTATCAATATATAAAGAGGTTTTTTAAATATTAATTAAGGTAATGTGTTAGGTTTTTTTTTTTTTTAAAAAGAGAATTTTTACATCACAAAATTAAAATTTTTTTTTCTCCTTCAAATTTTGAGAAATGCTCATTTCAGAAACAATTCCCTGAGACAATTATCCTATAAAAACTTTAGGTCGATGCATGAAATAGTATTTAAGGAAAAGGTACCTAAACCTAAAGGTACCTGAACACCATTCTGAGAAAAATAAGCTTTAAAGTTGAAAACTCACATTATGAAAATTTTGCTGATCCATATCCAAATTAAAATTTAACTATTAGGTTAAACTGTCTGAATGACATGCAAGGGGCATCGTTGGAAAACTCTTGAAACGTATTTTACATAAATACTAAAATAAAATCGATAGTTAGAAAATTATATGGTACTGACCTGCCTTAAATCCATGCATTGACATGCATCCTTGTGTCTCTGAGAATGAGATTCTAAGATTTTAAATTGAAAGTTTGTCTGGAGGATCATGAAGAGACGGATTTGTGTTGGGTTATATTATTCAGTGTTTGAATTCTTCGTCGTAGTGTGGAAATAAATTTGGATAAGCTGGGTTGTGTCCATGGAGTATGTGATTATCATATGCATTTGGCTTTAAGTAACCGGCATTAATAATGTTGCAAGTGTCGCTTTGCGAATAACTATTGTAGATTTCGTATTTGTCAGTTGAAAGTGAATATTATTAGATACCGTCAACATGGGATAACTTTATACTTTCAATTATTTTATATGAAGTATAAGGTAATGAAAGTCTTGCGATGGGGGTCGAAATTGGAACACGAGTACCTAAGACCTGTAGGACGTCATAGGAAGTTTTTTGGGTTTTAAAGTTATTCACTCTCAGAAATAACGCTTTCATTTTTGACGATTCATGAATCCTCAAGTCTCATTTCGTTAATTTTGAGGATTGTTTCGTCAAACTATCACTTGACTTGAGTAAACGCGAATCCTCGCTTTTACTATCGTGATTTGACGATTCTTTATCTTGATTTTGAAGAAACTGAATCTCATTGCTGTACTCACATGCTCAAAAATGACGAAATATTTCTTCAGATTAGACGACATTCAAATCCTCATAAAAATGACAATTCGAATTTCCTCACTTTGAGGAAACGAAAACTCGGAGCATTTGCCAGTAACGGAATCGTCAAAATTAAGGAAAATTTCGTCGTTTTTGAGCATTCATTTTTTAGAGTGTTGATATTACATTACAGATATATAATAACCTTTAAATGTGTATTGATTTTGAGTGGTAAATGAAAGTCGTGTAGTGTTACACCCCTCTAGTATAAAATTACACCAAATAGTTCAAGTTCTTTGACTAACATATTCATAATATTTATTGCTTAAAATCAGGGCCTGTTCTAGGAAAACTCAGGCTATATAGGCACAACCTATTTTGGGTCCCCTTTACAGGAAATGTTGTTTATGATTTCCAGTAATAATGGTGCTATATGACCTAAGTATCAAATATGTGCTACAGTTGTACTGGCTTCCTTATGAACATCGATCAAAACAATCAGGTTAGGTAAATTTCTCAGTCAAAGCCGAGCAAAAAACAAAGTGGGAGTATCCTTTTTTTTCTTTTACTGATATTTTGGAGATTTACAGCATTTAGCATAATAGAAACTGAAATTAAGGGACCCCTAACATTTGGGGCCCTAGGCCCTGCTTAAAATATAAAATTAACAGTTGTAACTTATTTTGCTTTTCGTATAAAATTAGTTACTTCAGTAAGAGTAGTCAGAGGGATTTCAGCACAAGAAAAATGTCTAACATTACGTTACTCACCATCCAGAAATCTAGTTACATTATTATTTCAAATATCTAACTCAAAATTATCCTAAATAATTTCTGAGAAAACTTATTTCATCCTTAGAACCAAAACAACCAGTTCTACTTTACCAATTTGAGTTATTTTACCTCTTCCAAACTCAAACGCCTCTTGACTCATCAGTTGGTAAGCCACAAACTACCACATCTCCTTTTATGGAGACTTCCTGCATGTAAATAACCCCCAGATGCATAGTCGTACCATGACAAATACAACAAACACATTTCCATTCAACCAATCACCACCCACTGATGGAATTCGAACACTGCATTTGAATGGTCGCTTGGATGACCATGACCAATAGGGCGATACCCTTTAGAACCCCGAACATACAAAATATTGACCAATGACCATTCATTTTGTACCGAACGAGTTCTTATTGAAGTTGTTGGAAAACGATGAATACGTTGTTATGAACCAAGCAGTTTTTGTTAAAGTTTGATTTAGTTAATGATTAAAGAAGAGAAGAAACTTTTATTTTCAAAAACAGAATACATTGGTTGCCAAGGGGCACCCCGGCCCCTTCCAGACAACACATAAAATTTTTATACAATCGAAATCATCAAGGAAAATTAAATGCAACATTTCAGATTATACTCAAGCAAAAGGGTAGCACTAGAACTACGTGATGGTTAAATGGCCGAGAGTGGCTGAAATTTCTTATCTTAATATATTTTCTCAACTTTAGAATGGGAGACGCCACAGCTATTTTGTATTATAACATATATGGTCATTTGTACAAAAGTTATGCTGAGAACTTAAATTTTTTGTTAAAAAAAATATGCATATATGTTCGGAAATTAGGAATGTTTACAGACGTATACAAGTAGATTATATGTAAATTACAGAAATAAATATCAATTTTTAATCGAGTTATGAGCACTTAACTAAAATAACACCGCATGCTAATCTAATTTTCTTTATACGAAACTGCATGTAGTAACTGTAGCTTCTGAGAAATTTTAAAATTTGTACCAAAATATTGCATCAGGTGTAGTATTACTTATACAAAGGCAGTCAAAAGTATAACTTGGAATTTTCGCTTGTTGTTCGACAAGGGATTTCCTGCAATTTAGTCCTTGGACTGGAGCTGAAAGAGTACATTTTGATGCCAAATATTTGATGTTACAAGGAGGGATCTTGACACGGTTCGGTTGGTAACGTGAAATTTTGAGGAGGCTTCTCTTGAATTGGTGATGAGTGTGATGTGGTTTCGCGATTGAGAACTTTCTACGGTCGTAATTTGTGCGTGGGAAAACAAAAGTAATGCAACAAAAATATGTTTAATAAAAGGATATGAGTGGCTTACAATATAGAGATTTTCCTTTTTGGTTCAATTGCCTAGTTTCAGGTGACGCATTTCCTTACAGATTCCGTCACTGCACTTTTTTCAATCAGTGCTCTGTTCCCACGTGACAGTGACTCGCCAATAGAATATCGAGAAATATTTTTTTATTATTTAAATTTCTGTTGCCCTATAAGAACTGAAACACGTCCATCGGATATAGGTATAAAGAATTCCTCAAGTTTATTCACAAAACAAATAATTAAAAGAAAACACCATTGTTTAAGATCATCTCTTTCTTTTAGATAATTATGAAGAGAGACGATAAAATATTTGATTATGTAAAATGATAAAAAAAACATTCATAGCTCAAAATACCCAGCCTATATCAACGCTTTATTAAACTCTCAATAGTATTTATATTCTGAAAAGTTTGACCTGTAAAACTTTTTTTTTTCCTTGCAAAATATTTTATATGCAAAGAAACAAAGTTAAAGGTGTTATTTTACGATTTTCCTCAGAAAAAGTGTATCAAATAAATTACTTAGCTGTCAGTAGGCAATATTGTTGACTGTAATTAAGAAGGCTATCAAGTGAAATTTACTATATTTTTTCTCAAGTTACTATTAGTAGTACTATTCACTTAAGAAATGTACAAATAGCAAATTTCACCAAAAACGTTCCAACATCCCACTCACCAAAATCACTCGCACTATTCCATCATTCGAATCTACAATCCATCCCTTCAATGCCTCTCACAAAAACCTGCTCCACTTTCCACCAAAAAAGAAAAAAAAATCCACAAGGAAACAAAAGAAGAAACAAAACACCAAGAAAAAAAAACTTAAAAGAAATATTTTTTCTAGCTGGTGCCGAGCTGTACCCCTCCTGCTCCCAAATGCTGTCGTCCTTGACTTGGGGCCCAACGCGCGTGGCCCCAAAGTCCTCCTTTTCTTGCAGGGGCCACCTGTGATAGCCCCGCGTGCCCTTGAACGTGTGCTTTTCTTAAGATGGTTTGGGGCGCCATGTAGGAAGAAGGAGTTTGGTTCAAGCGATTTCTTGTTCAAGCCTTTCTCTGTTGAAGTTTGGTTTGGTTTCGTTGAAGTAAAGGCCTTTAAGCTATACTGCGGTCCGTGCAAAGTAGGGTCAAAAAAGTAAAAAACAGGACACTTTTAAAAAGCAGGACACATTTAAAATTGAGATAAAACCATATTATTAGCACATATTACATTATATTTTTTAAACATTATTATTAGCATATTTTTCTACAGAACGAACGCAGCTAACTAAATGCCTTGTAACTTAGAGCAATGCATAAAACACGTTTTGGAGTAAACTAAAAAAAGTAAGCTATTACACTTTGAAATGTATACAAACTTCTTTAAAGATCTTCAAAATTAATAAAATTTTCAAAAATACGGCCATTTAGTAATTTTTTAAAAATAAATACAGACAGCAGGTCTTAGCCTCTAAATATGGACGGGTCCTGCTAAATAAGGACTCTGGTAACTATAGTGCAAAGGGCTCTGAAATTTTAAGCGTTCCCTAAAATTTGCGAGATTTTCCTTGCAAATAGTTAAAGAAAACAGGTATTGCACTATATTCGGGGGGGGGGGGGGATATTGCGTTCATGTACACGAAATGTATCATTGCATTTCAATGAAGGGGGGGGGGGGAGGGTGCATGAGTGAATATAATTAGTCGAAATATAATAATGCGTCTGAATGAAATATCGTTGGTCTAATAACAAAACCGCAATTGTGCAAAATTGGAGTTTTTTTTTTTTAACGGTGGGTTTAACAGTTTTAAGTACCCTTGTTTTAGCAAGTTCATATTTTTTTTTTATTTGATCAACAATATGTGAGTGTGCTCATATGCTCATGTGTATATAATATGCTGTTTAATCCAGGGCCAGATTTCGCCGGATTTCTAAATAGGCTAAGTAGGCTGTAGCCTAGACCGGCTAATTTGAGGGGGGGGGGGGGGCGGCAGATTTTACGTCCAATTAAAGCGACATTCGGCATAAAAAATTATTTGTACAAATTTTTTCAAGAAAAAACAAATAATTTACATTAATCAAAAACGTGTATGTAGTACTAATATTTAGTAGTAAACAAGTAAGCTGCGGGGACATTTGCAGCCACTCATCCGGATTTGGAAGTTCAAGAAAAATGTAGAACAGGTTAAAAAATTCGCCTATTACTTTCGCTTTTGATTTAGAGTGTATATATATGTTTGTAATATAGAAACTCTAGAAAGAAAAAAAATAGTCGCGAAAACTATATATGGTGATATATAGATCGGGTAGCCTACAGGCGGCAAATCTTTAAATCCGGCCCTGGTTTAATCCTCAAAAGAACATGAAAGGGAGATCCCAGAAAGTTGTGGGCCTACTATGATAGACGATAGAGCTCCAATTTATACTTTTCTATAGGATGGCCACTCAAGTTGGAGCAATAAAATGTCCAGACTATTCAGTAGTTTTTTTTTAATCTAAATGAATCAAATCGAATTACATAAACCTTGTTTACATTGAAAAAATGAAAAACGCACTACAGTTAGTTGTTGCGGTACTATCGATAAATAACATCATGACTTAAACAAAAAAATTGAAATAATGTATTAATAATAATCTCTTATTAATTTTATAATGGAAGAACAAAATAATTTTTTTAAATGTAACGTGTGTGCATGAAAACAATATTTGTTCAAAGAATATTGATTGTTTTTTAGTAATCGTTGAAATCAATCCATTAGTATTTTAAGTATAAAATGTATTATTATGTATACACTTCAACGTTATCGATTCATTTTTATTCTTGCTTGAATCAATTATAAATATCACGCTACAAAACGCCTACTTGAGAGAAATCCTCACGACTAAAATGAATGTGTTATAGCTATCTGAAGGATAAGCAAATTGGCTCGAGTGTAAACTTGTTTTCATTGCGTGAGATTTAAGTTAAAATTGCTAACTGAAATTTAATTTCTAACATTTCTGAATAGTACATGGTTAAAAACGATGCCTCCATGTTTAAAATTTAATAAAATTGTTTAACTCATGGGGACAATTGTTCATATCACAAAGCTGTACACATGATTGTCCAGTTTAATTTTTTTTTTAAAAAAAAGGTCATAAATGCAAAAAATGTTAATGCAAAAAGAAGTGCAAAACAATGCAAACAACTAACACTACCAAAATTATCGAAGATAGCTCCAAATATATGTACTGTGTGTAGAATATTAATTTATCAACAAAAAATAACAAAAAAAAAATAAAGCTTACTGAAAAATTTCTGTAAAGCTGATTTTTTGTTTATGTTAGTTCCCTCATTGAGATAAAAAAAATCTAACTAAGGAAAAAGTTCTGTAAAGCTGTTTTCTTTTTCATGTTAGTTCCCGTAATGTGAAAAAAATTAAAATAAGGAAAAGGTGCTGTAAAACTGTTTTCTTGTTTATGTTAGTTTCTTTACTGTGAAAAAAATATTAAAATAAGGAAAAAGTTCTGTAAAACTGCTTTCAGGTGTAGGGCAATGCTTTTGGTGAAAAACAAAGAATAGAAGTATCTTAGATTAAATTTAAACATTTATATATTGTTTTCATGAAATTAAGTTGTTTGTGTGTGGCATTCGTGTAAAAGTTTTTAATTAATATTAAAAATAGCTCCTTTTAATGGCAATTTTTTAAAAATTATTTTTCTGGAAAAACTGACAGCCAGGTGATGGGTTTATATACAACAGTATGCCTGAGAGGCTGGACACCCTGGTCCGACCTGGTAATTTAAAAAAAAAAGTGCAAAACAATGCAAAACATTCATTTAGGAAAAAAATTATATCTGCAGTAAATTTTTGTTACAACGAATTCCAAGGGACCGGAAAAGTTCTTCGTTTTATGTGCAGTATCATCTCATCTTATCGTTATTATCTTATAATAAGTAAAAATATTTGTCTGTATTATGAGTCCCATAGATAATGTCTAATTTTTGAAATTCCAACAATTGTCTATAAGTATTACCTTAAAATTTATAACTTTTTTCACCAAGTATAATATATAAACATAACAATGGTGACCAAACTAAACCATTTTGAAGCGAAATATCCTCTAATTAATTATTTATTATTTTTTTTTTAAAAAATTAACGTCATCTGTTGATTAACATTGGCATCGGTAAATAATAATTATACGATATTTTCCTTTTATTTTTTTCATTGCTATTTTCATGGTGAAAAAAATACCTATAAAGTTTAAAGCAATACTTTATTGTGGTTTCAAAAAATTGCATCAGGTCTACAGGACAGATCATCTCTTTTGCAAAAGATTGGCCTTCATGGACTAAGTAATTTTATCGGCTTGTAGGATAAGTATAAGCAGAGTTTTTTTGGTATGTTTTTGGGACTTTTTACGTGTTTGTTATCTCATGGAATTTGTCTAGCTATCGCTAGCCTGGAGGATTTGTAAATAAATAATAACAATGATTAGTTTTTTTTTGTGTGTGACCATGTGACACGTCAAACAATCACTGACAAATGAAAATGCCTCCAGTAACGTCTTGTATAGGCAATATTTTACGAATGGTTCACATGTCCTGTCCTACACTCTTGAAACGAACGAGCGATTTTAACTCAGTCTGAGTAATTTTCACTCCTCCAGTCTGGAAAATGCACTTCTCCTCTTGGAGTGGATCCTTTGTGTGTTAAACCGCCGACAGGATAACTCCAAACGAGTGATTTTAACTAAGTCTGATTTAATATTCACTCCCTTTCCAGTGTCGAAAATGCACTTGCACTTCTCCTACTGGAGTGGATTTCACTCGTTTGTTTTAAGAGTGTATAGCTTTGCCAGGAGCTGTCGCATAAAATCCCTACGCTTTCACCCTGGTTTCCATCACACATCCCCAGGTATATCATATACCTCTCTGTCGTCGCAACCCTTTGACTGCGGCCCCACGGTATAGCAGATGCAGCAGAGGAGAGTTTGAACCCTGCAACTGCCGACACAGATGCGATCGGAGGTCGGACAGAGGTTGAGGAATCGTTGACATGTCGGGAGGGACGAGAAAGGGGTGACATCAAACAGGGGCATGAGGGAATGTAGTGTTGAATTGTGTAGAGGGGTAGATCTCGATTACCTTAAGTTTAAAGGGATAATAATTACGGATTAACTCAATGGGATCCACTAATATGCCTGTGTGGTCAATTTGGTTATTTTAATTCTCCGCCTAAAAACATTTATGCTCAAACTTGATGTTTAATACTAATGCTTGTGTCAAAATATTTAGTTCTGTACAGTAGTTAATTGCTTTTTTTTGTTCGTATCCATTCTATGTTTCAGTTGTTCCATTCTATGTTGCTGTAAAAAAGTTTTTTTTTTTTAAATAAAAAAAGATAATTCTTATCAATGAAAAATTAAACAAAATCAATTTCATCCCCATCTTAACACTAACTAAACCAATCGCCATCGCTAATAAAATTTTAAAAAGCACATAAAACAAATATTTTTGGCGAATAATGAGCTGATAATACATGGTGGTCGAAAAGAGGGGAGGGGGATACATAAAAAGTGGTGACATTAATGGAATGTCAAAAGTAGGGACTGTACTTTCCGTTTTGGCGAGAGAGAAAAAATGATTTTGTCAACCACTGCTAATGCATAAATAAATAACTGCAATAACATTATAATTACTGTTATGAAATATGTTAAAAATAACTTTATGTCACGTAATATTAAGTTGTAAAAACATACTTTATAAAGAAATAATAAATTGTTTAGTAGGGATTAATACAATAGTTTTAACTGTATAATCATGTGCATGGGTAACACTTTGCGATCTGAGCAATTGTCCATAAGAATATTTTGATTTTGCAAAGTAAAAACAATGAAAACCACATGTTTTATAGGCTAAAATTAAAGGTTTTTGTATAGTAAGATGCTTATAACAGCTTCCAGTAAAAAATAGGAAACAATACGAATTTTTGTGAGGATTATTCTACTACACTTTTGCTACAAAATGACGTATATTTACTTGTTATTTCACGCCAAAAATTTTATAAAAATTTATGTTTATTATAATTTACAATAAACAGACTATAAACCCTATTTCTTATAATCTAATACAAAAGATGATCACCATATGTCTTTAAATGCAGTGATTTTTTAAATAATACTTAATACCATTATTAATGACTCCTTTCTTTTTCAGGTCATGTAGGGAGGTCAGTATGAATGTAGAAAAATGGTTGAATCGGATAAAAAGGTAATACAAGCAATACTAAAATTATTTATGTATAGCCTAATATTTATTATGCCAAGTAGTTTAGTCTAGTACTTATCAAATGGTAAAATTCACAAGAAAATAAACAAAAAAGTGTTCATAATTTTAAAAATTAATGTATTTTATGTTAATGTGTTTAAAATGAAGTAGATAAAAACATTATTGCTTAGATTCAATAAAGTTAGTAAATTAGTCGATAAAGAAGTCTCTTAGAAGAGATTTCTTAGGTATAACTGTTTTGATTATTTGGTGTACTAAAGACATTAAAAGTCATTTTTAATAATTTTAACAACATCGGTTTTTCTTATTTAAAAAGTGAATTACATAAAAATAAACTTGCATAATTCCTATTCTGACTCGTAGTTGTCATTATTATTTTCGATTTTCTTTAAAATTCTGTGTGTATCAATTAACACACACATAAGTTTATTAAAAGCACAAAATTTGTAACTTAAAGTTGAGTAATTCAATGATTTCACTAAATATGTATCAAAACAATTGCGCAATTATGGTTACTGTTTTAAATTTTGTTTCATTTCAGATGCGTCCAATATTTACGAACAGAAAGTTGCCAAATGTTTTTATTAAAAAGATTTCCAGTATATTGCATCATTATAAATAATTTAAAAATAAGCATTTTTAATAGATATCAACTTTAGTGCGTCAAGATATGTGCAAAGAAATGAATTGCTATAAATATTAGCGAAACGATATTTGAAAACAATTGATTATGTGCACATTGCATGCTAGAATCAATTATTTATATTTTTAAATCTTAATCGGAAAGAAATTCGTTTATTATATACTACTTCATAATAAGTTACGAAAAATCAATAAAAGGCAAATTGCTAGCAATGAGGAAAAAATCCAAAACTTTTTTTAGTTACTGATTAAAAAGTATTTTAATAAAATTTAGAAAAATTGCAGCGTTCACAATAAATTAAATATTATCATTTTGCTTCGAATTTAAGTACATGCAAAATAAATTCGAAAAAAGTATATGCATTTAATAATATGCAAACTAATGACCTTTTGCAAAAAAAAAAGAAAAATCGTGGAAAACTTTTAAAATTAAGAAAAAAATAATAATCCAAAAAACAAAACACAATAATCCAAAATATCTCTTCCCTAGCACACATCCACTCAGAACAACCAACACAAAATAAAATCCCTTTCCACATTCCCTATCACACCATCCAAATGTGACGTCACGCCGACCCGACCATCCCATTGGCCACCTTGCATATCAACATCCACCAACCACTCTGCAGATGGGCGTGTCCTGTTAATCCGTTCCGACCAATAAGCTAGCGCCATCTATGCAACTAGCGACAGGAAAAACAGGGTGTTGGCTCAGCGGCTCAGTGTTAGCAAGAACTCGAAGGGGGATACTACGGCTGGATGCTTTTTTTTTGGCGATTTTTTTCCTACATTTTTTTGGCGATTTTTTTTTATTTTACCCCACGACGCCATGTTTTTTTTCAATCCTTTGCTTCCCTCGTCGCCATTGCTGCTCGGGATTTCGACGTGGACGGTTCAAATGCTTTTCCGCTCTCTCTGGTTTTTTGGATTCGAAGATGGTTTTTTTTTTGGATAAAGGTATGTTTTTTTTTTAAATATCGTTTGGCCGAGATGTTCTGAAGATGGGGCTGACGTGGCGACGTTTCCTAGGCAACGGCCTGCCTGCAGCCCGACTGGGCGGTTGCCGAAATTTCCCGCCGATTTTTTTTAATATTTGGCGGGAATGTGACGATCGTCAGCCGGGCTTTTGCGGTGTTGGCCGATTGCTTGATACCGACTCGACATAGAACAATTTACATCAAGAATTCCAAAAGTAATATTTAATAATATTTTTAAAAATTTGCATTTTTTTCTAAATATTTTGTGATGACAGTCCATTTGCGGAGTTTCACGACTGGTATGGAAAGATAAGTGCGTATTGCGTATACACAATATCAAGATACTTTTCCGCTGTGAAGAAAACTTGGCTTTGAATAAAGCAAGGAATTCAAAACTATTTTGGTGAGTAGTGCTTTTAATTTATATCTTTTTAATTTTTATCAATTTGCTGTAAAACCGCGACATCATTAATTTTAAAATTTTCACTCCTAAAATTTCGCGCAGTGATTCAGTTTTGAACATAACACTCGGCACTATTTAGACGCGACTGTTATTTAATTTGCAACTTATGAATCAAACATTTTAAGTGTGAGGATTTTTTCTAATTTTCCAAAACATTTGATGCAGCTAACTACATTTTTCACCAGTTATAATTTTTACAGTTAAAAAATAATTGATAATTTTATTTTTTATTTAAATAGGAAAAAAACGAAAATGTTTGGAGATTATTTTATCCTTTTTAGCCACCTTTACGAAAAATTGTTAGCTCTAATATGAAATTAAAACAACTTTGTTGAACTAAAATATTATAAAAGCCAACTCTTCTTAACACAATTTTACGATACCACTTTTTAATTTTTTACCAAAACTTTTAAGTAACATAACTTTTTTAAAAGCTCCAACAAATACTCTTTTTATAGGTTTCTAAAATATACGATTCTCTCCAATTACTTTTTATTAAATACGCATTTTACAGTAGTTGAACTCATGCAGAATTCAAGCATAATTAGATTTTCATAATGCTGTCACAAGTTCACAACAGATAAGTAGGAAAATGTTACCAACGTGGCAAATACATAAACTAAAACTGTATAAGAAAATTCTCTCAAATATGCGAAATTAAATCTATCGCTTCTTAGCCATTACCTACCGATTCTTAACTAACAATAAAACAATATTTATTGCAAAACTAATTTCCAAGGAGTGAGCTAATTAATCAAAGGTAAGCTCTTTTTAATTATTTTAACTACCATCGGTCCACCATCGCATAGTCATCGGCACTCCATCGAAAGAAGATCGGCCAGCGCTCGTATGCTGATCGTCTCGAGCGAGGTATGGAGTTCTTACTGTGGAAACAGAGCGTAGGAACTTCATACCATGCTCGTGAGGACTCGGCATTTCTTCGGCTGGACTCGGCGTTCGTTCGGGGGATTTCGGAAAAGACCATTGGGTAAGTTGTGATTTGGTTTTATCTATATTATTGAGTCTTAACATATTATAGGAGAAGATGCATTCAAAGGTGAGTTTTTAATCGCACACTCTTAAATCAAAAGAGTGAAATCCACTCCAGTTGGAGAAGTGCATTTTCGACACTGGAAAGGAGTGGATATTAACTCAGACTGAGTTAAAATCACTCGTTTGAAGTGATCCTGTTGGAGGTTTAACACACAAAGGATCCACTCATTTCGGAGAAGTGCATTTTCAAGACTGGAGGAGTGAAAATTACTCAGATTGAGTTAAATTCACTCGTTTGTTTTAAGAGTGTAGTATTTAAAAAGATCTATTGTCATTTTTGGCCGCATTACATGCGCCAAATTTCCCGATTCAAAATTAAGCACGTAATCTTTTTTAAATGTAAATCATTTTTTTGAAAAAATAATTATACTGTTACGTTATAAGTTAACTTTAAAGTATAAGTTGTAAAATTTTTATCCAGCGTTAACATTATTGGAGAAGATGCATTCAAAAGCGTGTTTTATCTATTATTGAGTCTTTTAATTGAGAAGATGCATTCAAAGGTGAGTTTTGTTTTATCTCTTATTGAATTTTTTTTTTGGAGAAGATGCCTTCAAAAATGAGTTGTTTTTTTCTATTATTGAGTTTTTTAATTGAGAAAATAAATTCAAAGGTGAGTTTTGTTTTATCTATTATTGAGTCTTTTAATTGAGAAAATAAATTCAAAGGTGAGTTTTGTTTTATCTATTATTGAGTCTTTTAATGGAGAAGATGAAGAAAAGTGAGTTTTTTTTAATCTATTATTGAGTCTTTTTTTGGAGAAGATGCATTCAAAAGTGAGTTTTGTTTTTATCAAATCAATTATTGAGTTTTTTTATTGGAGAAGATGCACTCAAAAGTGAGTTTTTGTTTTATCTATTATTGAGTCTTTTATTGAAGAAGATACATTCGAAAGTGAGTTTTTAATTATAGTATTTAAAAAATCTTGTGTCACTTTTGTACGCATTACATGCGGAAAATTTCCCGATTCAAAATTAAGCACGTAATCTTTTTTTTAAATGCAAATCAATTAATGGCAAAAATAATTATAATGTTACATTATAAGTTAACTTTAAAGTGAAGTTGTAAAATTTTTTATCTAGCGTTGGGGAAATAAAAGGTTATTCCAAATAGGCAATTCTATTTAAATGTTTTGTATTGCCTATAGATCAATGAACTACTAGTACCAAAAACTATTTAACCTAAAGACTAGATAAAAGTCTTGAAAAAGTTGTGCATTAAGTTTTCCATTTTCATGAAAACTTAACGTATCTTCGCTTTTATATCAATTGCTAGACTAATATATATTTGATTGAATAGCATGCTTTTAAATTGACATTGTTAAACCTATAAAGCGTACAGTTTAATATTGTATAATTCTAAATTTTAAGTGATTTATCCGTTTAAACAATTTTGTATGAAATGACAAAAATACCTTTCTAAGCGCTCGAAGTCAGGTCTGCACGTACTAGGGCTAATAATTAGCTTTTGCGCAATGAAATAGTTTAAAATGTTACAATAGTTTCTTTAAATAAATTGTATTAAGAGACTTAAATTGAAGAGAAAGTCTCAAGAAAAATACCATATCTATTGGGATTTTCACCACACATGCGTATATAAAAAAGTTTCTTATAATTGAAATTACTATTATTAATTTCGGAAAAGTTTTTTTAATCAATTTAAATCTGATGAAAGTATCGAAACTATAAGTTATTCTAATACATGGAAGTAATAATATATGATAAAAAAAAGGGGTTAAAACTAACTTAAAACTCGAAGTTAGAAAATTATATACTTTAATTCACTGACTTCATGTAGTTCCAATCATAAAAGGTTTGAGTGATAAACTCTAATACTTATGATTTGTATTATAAGATTTCCAACTGAGATAATGAACACGTTCGAAAATATTGGGAAATTGGTGTATAATAACACAAACACTGTTAATGAAAAAACTGTCAAAGAACCAATTTCATAGAAAATAATGCAAGGCAGTTTTTATGTTAACTTTATAAACGAAATTTTACGAGGATTTCCATATAAAATTTATATAATTTCTTAAAACTTGGATTACATGAAATGTGCAATGAATGTAAACAATTTAGTTCGATTCCAAAAACCTAAATTTTATTAAACCGAAAATTCGATAGTCTTACAAATAATAAACTTAATATTAATAGAGAAAATATTATCGAATTCGTTCAACATTCGCATTTTTCATATACATTTAAACACACATGTATTGAAAGTGACATATTAGTTGCAAACATGCCATTTTCTAGATATGCATTAGAAGTTTCATTTTTTTTTATTATTGGTAAATATGTGATTTTAAATGTTCACAACATTTTCATTTACACAGCTTAAATTTCTGTTATAAATCGATGGATATAAATATTTACTGTAGCTTTCATTTAGTTAACTATTGTCTTTTCTGGTCAATGAGAAACTCGCAATATTTTAAAAGGTATGACAAATGATATGCATTCTTATCAATTATAATGCTATAGAAGAAGGCGATGATATTCAATCATGAAATAAAGGTAAGTATAAGATGTTTTCTTTTTGATTATCGCATTTATGTTATGCTTATTGTTAAAATAAGCTAAATTTGAGCCGTAAGTATAAATCGATGATTTTGTTTCAGAAAATCTAAATTGTGATATTAACTGTGATTATAATTACTAACAGTTCAGTTGTCTTAAATTAACTATTAAATTTATTACACTGTTTAATAATCATCAGAATATCTGTGAATCAGAATATCTGAAACAAATTCCTTTCCGTTTAAGTCAAGTGTAATATTGTTGTTTAAAAGATAAAACGTTAAGTCTTTAGTTTTTTATATTTTATTTAATAAACTAAAATTAACTAAACACAGAGTAACTGATACTATTTTTAATAACTTAACGTTATGCATTATTTTGAATTAATTTTTTGACACTTTATTTCACGTTTCTTAACGTTATCTTAAGTATGCAAATACGAAACAATTTACAGGCAATTCAATTTTAAAACATGCGATGCTATGTATAATTAAGTGAATAAATGTATCTTAGACAAATATTCGAAGAAGGATATAGTCACATTTTATAAGAAAGAAATAGAAAAGTAATGAGAGAAAATGAAGTAGGGGAGAGTGTTGTACCTTGGGACAATTTTTACGTTTTAATTTTTTTCTTCGATAATTATTGTCAAAATAAAAATTTCAAAGCAGCATTTCAACACACCAATATATTCCTCTATAATATATTTTTTTAAATTCTGGCAGCTTGAAATTAAAAAATTGCCACTCATTTAAAGTAGAGAGGATAAACTGTCCCAAGGTTCAACATCATGTTGTACCTTGGGACATGCTTTATAATTCAGTCAATAGTCATACAATTGAACTAATTTGTGTCAGGAAACAAACTTTATTTCAAAATACATCAGAAAATTTGCTCTTTAGAACATTTTATCACACGGAAGGAAAAAGATTTATCAGGTGTTGCCAGAATTATATTTTCAAACTTTAATCATCATAAAATATATCCAAAACAAAGCTGAGTTGTATTTTACATGTTTTGTGGAATTGCTTTTAAAATAAATAATAAAGATATTTTTATTTACCCAAATTATTAAGAATTTAATCAAATTATTAATACTGTCCCAAGGTACAACACACTACATGGTTTAAATAAAAGCAAGATAGTGACCAATCCAAATGCATTATCATTATTTTCTCATAACCAAAATATTTAAAAATCTTCTCTTTTATGAAGAAAATAAAATGCAATTGACTTTTTGTAAGAGTACTAAGGTAGAAAATTATATTAGAATGAGAAAAATATTTACTTTGGGGTAATGAAATATTATTTTTTGTCACCATTTCATCAATTCAATGATGATAGTGTTAAATTTTATTATGATGATGTCTGTTGGTTAAGGCTACTATTAGAAATAAACAATGTATGAATATTGCCAATAGATTCTTAGAAATTATCAGTGTCCCAAGGTACAAGCGTCCCAAGGTACAACACTCTCCCCTACATAAATTTCTATCAATGAAAACAAATTACGAGATCTGTTCTAAAGGGGAAAAAAACATGTTTTACGAATGAAATCCGAGATAAATGAAATTCTGACAGTGAAAACAAATTTACAACATCCTGTATTTTTTCCGTTTCTTGGAGGGTAAAGGCCCCAGGCATTTTTTTTTAAATTTATGTAATGCACCAGAGTTGGAATGAAAAAATCCCCTTGGCAGTGCCCCACAGGTACATCCGTCGCCATTTTTTATACAAACATTTAGTTCGGCAAACGCGTCAAATAACTCACTATCTGTGCATTGTTATAAGGGCTGGCCAACAAAGCAGACCCCACATTTTTTTTTTCACACGATTATACAAAAAAAAAAAAAAGACAAACGCATACACGAAAAAAATTATATAAAATATATAATTAACCGTCGTGGCACGTTGGTGATCACGTGACCCAGGTGTTGGGACATAATGCGTTCCTTTGCGCATAGATAATGCGCAGCCCCCTCCTCCCCCCCCCCCATCAAAAAATGACATGTAAATTGCCAAGCAGGAAAAACAGGGGCGATTCTTGCATACCCCCTTCTGCAAATATCCGAAAAATCGTGATGCTATTTGAATAGCCAAACGGAAAAAGTCCATAAAGGAAATTGTCCCACACGCTTTTTCTTTCACTTATTCAACAAATGTAGACAGTTATGAGGGAAATCTCGCTAATGGACATGCTTTTCTGTTTATTAGATATGCAAGTTGGTTTTCAGTTGAAAGGAAGGATGTTTGAATAGCTAAAGACACATAATGAGAGTTACCCCCTACGCTTTTTCTTACGCATTATCAACCAACAGAAAATCACAGAGGGAAATTTTGCTAATGGCCATTCTGTTATCTTGCAATTTGGTCTCTAGTCGTGTCAAAGCAAGAAAGGTTGTCAACCTAAATCCATATTTTTTTTATCAGTTGTGATCACGTTTTTTTATACGGTCCCCTATTTCACCCCTCGCAATATTTGGTTATAAATTGGCACCATTCGTGACAGATTTGTTTTTCGGTTGGCGTAAATGCCTCTAAATGGCGCCTGAGTGGTGGAAATTTGGCGACGGTGGGTGGGCACAATGTCATCTTTTGTCTTGATGGAAAGCTTCTAAAAACAATGGAATGGAACTTGAGGTGCAACGACTTTTTGTAAGTGAAGAATCGGTAATTTGGGTCACACGTGGATTTAATAAGTTTCTTGTGAGTAACAAGCTCTGATGCGATTATGAAGTTAAGCAGTTTCATGAAATATGTTTAATTTTTCCGTCTGCAAAATAATAAAGGATACTTAATGTTATTAGGCGCTGTTTAAAATAATTTTCCAGAATTTCACAAAATATTTTTTATGGGAAAATTAAATCACATTCGACATTATCGATCGTTTCATCGATTCAATCGAAACATTACTTTAAATGAGAATGTTTGGAAACCGTCGTTTCATATTGTTCTCTTCCGTTTTGCCTAAAGTACAAAAACGAACTTAAATATTTTTCAAAATTGGTTACATCACTCGAAGTAAGAATTTTTAAAATAAAATAACTTTAAACGGTATTTTTAGTAAATAACCTAACAACATAAAAGCGTTTTGGTAAAACAATTAAAAAATAGCATTCTTTCAACTTCATTTCAATTTCGAAACACTATGCAAAGCACATATGGCATTTTTAAAAAATAAATTGCGTAATGTTGCGTAATTATTATCAGAATATGGCTTCGATAAAGTTCGTATTTCATCTCTATTTAAAAGATGAAAACTTCTACATATGACATAAGTAACATTGGTGAGTCACAACTTAATATTACTGCAATATCTAAAAGTTTCATCAACGTTATAAGAATGCGTTTCAACAAGCCGATTCTATCGGCAATTGTATTTGCTTTTTCACCCTGCATTTTGCAATAGTCAGACTGATTCAGCAAAAAATACAGCAGTAATCATTAAAATACCACGTCTGGCGAAATTTCCAATGGCACCTGTCTGTTTGTCGAGCTTTAGGTGAACGAACCGTTTTGAAACTGCTTCTATGAGTTAATTTATGTGGTTTCAGGTGCTCTAGAAAATGCCTTTCGAGTATGATTTGTTTTTCTTTGCAGTTGAACTTTTCGTAATTGCTATTTAAATTTATTTGAACGTTGAGATGCAGTCTAGAATTCAAATTTGATTTTAAACAATGATTCGTTATTGTTTCAACATGCAAAACAAAATAGAAGTTTTGAATGGGTTGTTTTTATCGTGTCTCATGTAAAGTTATTTCTATATATAGGGCCAAAAGCGTTGATGATGAGAGTCACCAAGTCATGGGTCTAAAGACAATCATTGGGGAGACTATTATATGGGCAGTCAAACAAATGGTCTGGCGTTAGTTAGATTTCTGGACAATTTCTATAAAGGTAAAATCTTGAGGTTTAATCTGGAGCATTTTTTATGAATGCGTTATTTCTAAATTTTTATTCTTGCTTGTTGGATTGCAGGATGTTAAAGGAAATTTTTGAGGAAAGTATTATTTCTATACTAAAATTTTTATGAGTATTATGGTTCAGTACAATAACTAGCGAATAAGGAATTTGTTATAGAGTAGAGTTACAAATTCCTAATTCTCTAGTTATTGTTCTGAACCATAAGACGCATAAAAATTTGTCTATTGAGTCAGCAAATTTAATTTACAACGTGCAGGGAAAATAACCAGGTAAGTTTGTCATTTTACAGTTAGGTAATCCACACGTTGCATGCGGTGTTACTACTTAAATCTTTTTGTGTTTGCAAAATTAAATTGTTAATTTTTTAGAAATTAAACAAATTGTGTAACTATTCAAACTGTTTCAAATACAAGCCAAAACTGCAACTGCCTTTAAAGTCACTTACACACAGCCAATATTTCCTCGTTTTTTTACAAACAAATATAAGCATCCAAAACACATTTCAAGTCTTTTATTCAGAAACCCAATAAGCCGATCCCAGAACTCTCAATCGCTTTCCAATTACAATCGGTATCTAATAACAAAGAACCGAAATGGATTATTGAAAAATCCGCATATATACCACAACAGGGTTCATTAAAAAATAAATCGACGCCAAGCAAAATAACAAAAACCTCTCTTTCCAATTCAATTTTAACATAGAAAGCATCCTCCTCATTTATTTTAAAATATAATTAAAATTTGAGGCAGGTCGCCAAAATAGAAGCCAAGGAAAAGGTAATTAAAATAAATTGGTAACGTGGAAAAACAAGGTCCCGACTGAAATTGAAAATCTATTTCGATTTTTTATTCTTGGGTTTCTGTAGTTGATAGATGAAATAGATAATTAAATTATGCATGATATAAAAATAAGGATTTGATTACAGTATATAAGACGGAATTATAGATAGAGTTTTGGTCAGGTAAGAGTGGTCAGCAATAAATTAGTTTTAGTTATGAGTTTGGTAAAATTTCTGCAAGCATTTTAGTTTATGAAACTGATATTTTAAGAATATTGAGACAGCAATTCAGCTAATTAAACAAAATAATTTAGTATAATTTGCATGCATTGTTATTGCTGTTTCTCTTTTTTTAGATAGCAATTAAGTATAATTGTTTTCTCATTAAGATGAAATAATAATTTAAAAAATATTCTATGCACATACAAAGATAACGTTTTTCGAGGTAAGTATATTTACCAGTTTTGAATTTTTTTTCACCTTAAGTTATTAGAAATTTGATTTATAATTATTAATTATACGAATGTCACACATAATAAATAACTAGCAACTTAATTTTATCAAAGCATTATAATTGACATATTTATACATTTAAAATATTTCGATTTTTTTGTTTTCCACCAAAAGCACTGCCCTACACCTGAAAGCAGTTTTACAGAACTTAGTTCTTACTTTGATTTTTTTCCCCAGTGTAGGAACTAACATAAACAAGAAAACAGTTTTACAGAAATTTTGTCACCGTTCGGTTTTTTTCCCAGTGTAGGTACAGCTGTGGAAATAAAAAAGTACCCACTTGAGGTTGTTTCATCCGCTAGTCACCCTATAGAATCGGACCTTTTTCAGATTGTAAACAATTAACATTCTGAGTTAAATGCACGACACAAAATTTGCATAAGGGGCGTCTTCATATTAAAAATTTTACGAACTTTGAAATTTCCAATAGCAACACCCAATTTTAATATTTTAGAAATGTTCAGCTCTCTTGAAAACCCTTAAATCTAAGTTTTTGTTACATTTGGATGAATATTTGACGAGTTATTCAATCGAATCACTTTTTAAACTTTGGGGGAACATCTCTAAAATGACAAGCAAACATGCATGCAAGGCCGTCTTTATTTATCAATTACACACTTAAGGGGTCTAAGGAGTCTTAAAAATGTGCAAAGAAGATACTACAAAGCAAAGTTTGATCTTTCATGTCATTTTTGAACTACTCAATGTATAAGTATAATTTTTTTATAGGTAATTCTACAAGATTTATTTATTATAAAACAAGTTTAAAAATTTATGAAACTTTAGCCAAAACTAAAATAAATGATATTAAACATGAAGCTATTTGAACACAGTGTGATTAATCTTGCGCGGCAAATTGTGAGGTCAAAATTGAAAAAATGACCAAGAAAATGATTTTATATTGTACAAATATGTACAAACAAAGACTTATACCTAAATTCTCAGCTCAATTTTCATTAGAAATTATTTT
Organism: Hylyphantes graminicola; assembly: GCA_023701765.1. Taxonomy (NCBI): domain Eukaryota; kingdom Metazoa; phylum Arthropoda; class Arachnida; order Araneae; family Linyphiidae; genus Hylyphantes; species Hylyphantes graminicola. The sequence continues at coordinate 52,453,876 of CM043121.1, forward strand.
AAGAACTTTTTTCTAAAAAAATTAATAAAATTTTAAAAATTTTGATTTTAAATTATTTTTAAAATAATTTTTAATTAAAATTGAGCTGAGAATTTAGGTATAAGTCTTTGTTTGTACATATTTGTACAATATAAAATCATTTTCTTGGTCATTTTTTCAATTTTGACCTCACAATTTGCCGCGCAAGACTAATCACACTGTGTTCAAATAGCTTTATGTTTAATATCACTTATTTTAGTTTTGGCTAAAGTTTCATAAATTTTAAAATTTGTTTCATATTAAATAAATCTTGTAGAACTACATATAAAAAAAATTATACTTGTATATTGAGTAGTTAAAAAATTACATGAAAGATCAAACTATGCTTTGTAGTTCCTTCTTTGCACATTTTTAAGACTCCTTAGACCCCTTAATCTTATACACAGTCCCCTAAAGGGTAATTAAAAAGTATTTTGTGATTTACTCAGCAAATTATGAATAAAAATTTTTAAACATTGGGACTTCGCTTAAGCTTCCTGTCTTAAATTTATTTCTTAAAAAAAATTAAGGGGTTTCTATTCACATTTTTTAAAAAAATTAATATAATAATTATTTAAAAATATAAAAAATGTTTTAAATACATCAATATTGAATGTATTTTGTTTGGGTTATTTTAATTTCTTTTCAGTAAAAAATTCGTTTCATTATCTTTATTATTTATAGATTGGGATAGTTTTTTTATGTGCAACTCATTTAACATTATGGGACCTAAACTTTGCACGTCTCTAACTCCTCTAATAATGCTTAAAAACTAACATAATTTGGCATTTCGAATTAAAATATGTTAGAGATTTGAAATATGGATTCAAAAAGGGGTGTTGCTATTGGAAATTTTAAAGTTGGTAGCATTTTTAATATGAAGATGGCCCCTTATGCAAATTTTGTGTCATGCAATTAACTCAGAATGTTAAATGTTCACACTGTCAAAAAGGTCCGATTCTATAGGATGACTAACGGCCAAAATAATCACTAGTGGGTACTTTTTTATTTCCACAGCTGTACAAAACAGTTTTACAGATTTTTTTTCAGTAAGGAAGGGAAACTAAATTTTCATTATTTTTTTTTAATATTAATAAATATTCTACAATCCCTTTATTTGAAGGCAATCTTCTATATTTTTAAGGTTTTCCTTTCAAATTTTATGAATAACCCGATTTTTCAACTTTTTTGTTTTTAAAATTTTGAAATTACTTAGATACTTCATACTTTAAATTAGCAAGACTGCCTAACCCCCTTTCTTGATAAGAAATAAACAATTTAAGAACCTTTTTCGTTGCAGCAAGAAAAATTACCTTTATTTTATTTTTTCTACGGAATAAGTATAGATCGCCCTTCTTTAATTAAACTCGGGCAGTGTCAAGGGACCTCTGTTAACATCAGTGAATTTAATGAATTCGGAACCTGGGTCAATAAATAACGTCTGTTTTTCACTTTTAAACAACTTAAATTTGGTATTTTGGATCCGAATAAAGAGTACTATAGTCAACCGTATTTTTTTTTATCTAGTTCAAATACCACTTATACAACTTATTTTTAGAGATTATTTTATAACTTTAACAATATTTTTTTAATTTTACATTTTTAAAATTTTTTTTAATTATACAATATTTTTTTTAAATTTTAAATTTTAGAATATTTTTTTAATTTTGCAATTGTTTTTAATTTTACAATATTTTTTTTATTTTAACATTTTTTTAAATTTTACGATAGATTTTAAAAGATTTTATGCATGATAATTTTGTTAAAAAATGTTCAGTAAAATGTTTTCCTCTCAACTGAGATCCAAATTATTATTTTTTTTATTGAATCTTTAATAAACCATGATTTGCATTTCAGTTAACACGATATTAGTTGATGTCATATTAATAAAGTATGTTATGAGCGCAAAAAGGAAAATGCTTTATGTATTCGGGTATGTAATTTTTGATCCAATAAAATGAAAGATTTTTGTGAATTTTGTGTTTGTGTAAATTTATTTCTTGCATCACAATCAATAGTTGCATATGACACAATTTTCATGAGAAAATATCCTTTAAACGAGTTATTTAATACATAAGTTTTATTAAAATTAAAATGTTTTTTAGTAACCAAAAATAAATACTGATAAAACTTTAGTATCAACAATCATTCAAAAATAATTGTTTAGTGCTTAAAGTTGTTAGAAAATATTGTATTGAATAAAAAAAAATCTTCTTGAAATCATTCAGTGTTTAGATAATTAGGACTACAGCATTCAATTGGAAAGCTAGTGTATGGTATTAACATGCGAGTTAACTTTATTTAAATTAGACAAACTTTTTTTTAGCCAAAGTTAGTTTAAGTTATTTATGGCTTAATAAAATTAAAAAAAAGTGATAATTACTTGTCAAGATCTCAGCCCAATTACAAAAAACAGTTAATTTTACTTGTTGAAAATTATTCATGATCAATGAAAGCCTTTCAAGTTAACACTTATATAATTTGCGCTGTTTAACGCTCGTTAGTTACGTTTTAACACTTTTAAATTACTTAATTTTTAAAAAAAAAATAGCGATTATTACTTGTCAAAATCTAAGCCCAATTACAAAAATTAGTCAATTTTACTAGTTTGAAAATTATTCATGCTCAATGAAAGCCTTTTAAGTTGACACTGTTTTATAATTTACGAGTCAAGCAGAACAAAAGTCGTCATATAGCTCTCATAAAATTTCAATTTCTTAATAAAATCTGATGTAGCAGTTTGAAAACTATTAAACATGCCCTTTACAAGGTTCAGACTAGCTATGACAGTGAAATTCCGGAATTTCTAAGGAGTCTTTCAGGAGTGCAGCAATGTAAATTCAGGAGGTAGCGAGGAATAACATTGAATATGTTTGTTTAGTATTGTATTAGTTTTGTTACTTCACTGCACTTAAAATGATGAAACAGAAAGGGGGGGGGGGGATATTCTAAAGAGTTGTGGGGTGCTTTCTGGAACATTAACAATTATCACGAAGTTCAAACTATTTTTCAACTATGCATGCGCAGTAGACTTATTTCCGTATAAAGCACACTCTTAAATTAAAAGGGTGAAATCCACTCCAGTAGGAGAAGTGCATTTTCGACACTGGAAAGGAGTGAATATTAACTCGGACTGAGCTAAAATCACTCGTTTGGAGAGATCCTGTTGGATGTTTAACACACTTAGGATCCACTCCTCTAGGAGAAGTGCATTTTCCAGACTGGAGGTAGTGAAAATTAACTCAGACTGAGTTAAAATCGCTCGTTCGTTTTAAGAGTGTATCGGTTAAAAACGGTAGAAAAATTAGAAAAACGATTCTTTGTCATCAATTTTTTCTGGAGAGGGGGGAAATATCTGGAGATGAGACTCAAATTTTAGGACTTATAAGGGCCCTTAGAAAACTAATGAAATTTCGGGAGTTTTTCAGGAGGCGTACGAACCCTGACTTTAGGGAAATTCTCTCAGAATTTTTAAACATAAATAATTGCAAAAAAATTATAAAATAACTCACTTCATCAGTCAGCTCAGCGGGATGCTCATAGTGATAAAGTTTTCTGAGCAAGTCGAACTGCTCTGGGGTGAATATAGACAAGAAGGGATTCCTAGTAGAGTAGAAGTCCAGGTCAATGTCTAATACAAAAGGTGTGCTCTCCATTTTGGATAGAATCTCTGGACTGAGGTCACAGTCCTTATTAGGGGATTCTGGAAAGAAAATTAAGGAACGTTTAACTCTTTCAGTCCCAGTGAGGCCATTTGGCATCATGTTTCTGATCATAATTAAAAAACAATAATAGGTATGACATCTATTGGGATTAATAAATTTTTTTAATATTTTTTAATAGAAAAAAGTTTGAAGAATAGAATGTGCTTTTTGATATCAGAAATGGTTATAGACGATCAGAAGAAAAAAATTGAAGGGATGCCAAATTGTGATTGGGACTGAAAGGGTTAATAATGGCTTAAGTTTGTTAGATGAATTTAAGTACATGTTTTCATGTGGGGTTCAGTTTCCTACTCATTTTGAGATAAAGTACCTTATCCCTTTCAGTCTTTGGCATCATAAAAGAAAAAAAATTATGATTGTCTCTAGCTATTTATGATATCAAAAAGCACATCATTCGATTCTTCAAACTTTTTTCAATTGGAAATATTTTCAAAAATCCCAATAGATATCAGAAATTATCAGCATTATTATTTTTTAAAAAAAATTATGATCAGAAACATGATGCCAAATGGCATCACTGGGACTGAAATTGTTATACTAAGTGAGTGTCATAGAGAAACTTCGGAGCACGTTATTTTGGTGCTCCAAAAAGGAATAATAAAACTGGAAAATGGGGGTTATTTTTTAAGTAATTTGAGACACAGCACTTCATATAAACTGAGTGTCATTGGAGAAATTTTGGAGCACGTTTTTGTAGTATTCCGAAATGGTAATAAAATGAAAATTAAAAGTAACAAATATTTTTTTAAAATATGGGTTATTTACGTATGAAAGTGTAAACGTGTCTAACTTTAAGGGGAATGATATACTATTGAAAATGTGTCCTTCAATTTTAAATGTTCATTAAAAACTTAAATGACAAAACAGTTTAGATCTTAGTTAAATATGGGGCTAATATTCAACAGACTCAAGAGAAAGTTTCCCTGATATATTTTTAAGTAATTGGAGAAACAATACTTGGATAGAATAGTTCTTCAAATAGAAATTTAATTACAGACTAAGACAATTAACTGTAAGAATTTGGATACATGAATAATCTCTTTTCTTACTATGTGTTTCTTATACATAATAATAAATTAAGCTTTAAATAATACAATAGTAAACCTCAAATATTAAAGCATTTTATTATTTTGTAAAAAGATAATTGAAAATGCACTAAATGACAGTAGAAATGTTATATTGTTCAAATATTTCGTTTATCTTTAATTTTTAAGAGACTATTAAACTTTACAAAAAATATAAAATCATTGAGCAGTTAATAAAGAAATGTTCTAAGAAAACAAATGTTCTATTATTAGCTTACTGCAAAAAACATTTAACTCTCTCAGTCCCAATGACAATTCATCATTTTAGATTTTTTTATCTGATCGTCTGTAGTCATTCATGATATCAAAAACACATCATTCGATTCTTCAAACTTTTTTCTATTAGACAATATTTTTTATCAATCCCAATAGATGTCAGTCCTATTATTTTTTTTAAAAATATGATCAGAAACATGATGCCAAATGGCATCACTGGGACTGAAAGGGTTAAAATGCATCAAAAACCCACTACACAAAATAATTCGAAAAACACATCACACTTCGACATTCAAATTGTACGAAGAGCCTCCATCTACCTGGCAAGTTGTGTTCTGCAGACGATTTTTCGGGGGGTGCTTCTAGGGTGCACACCTGCAGAGTCACTTCTCGGGCCCCATCTTGCAGTTGGGACTCCGGGCACCAGGACACTTCGCCCACAAAATACGACTGGGGACAGGTGACCCTGAAAAGCAATGGAAAAACATTAACTACAGTAGACGCCGCTTATGTGATCACATTGGATCGAACGTGATTTGATAACAATAACCGATTGATTACAATACGCGAAAAAAAAGTTTAAACTAAAAAATGGTTTTTTTGCATGCGTATTAAAATAAAAATTAATTTTAAATTAGGAGAGTTGTTGCTGTAAAACTCTATAGTATTTGATAGAAATTAATACACACTAAAGAAAAAGAATAGTTAGTATACTTACATAATTAATGATGAACTGCAGAAAACAATACAAAATATGTACAAAAGGTTAATTATTAACTGAAAAAGATTATACATTTAGATGTAAGATTCGAAGTGCCTCCCTCATCTGAGCAGGCATCGGAATTTTGTCCTCGATAGCAGTTTTGGGTTCAACATCGACGCATTCATATCGGCTTTTTTTTTCGGGAAATTTACATATAAACTGATAACAATAAACAAACATTTGATTACAATAAACGATGATTTTTCAATGTATTTTGATACAAGTGGATGGGACTAAGCGATTTTGATAACATTAAACGATTGATAACATTAACCGTGATCACAATAAGCGGCGTCTACTGTATCAGGATTTGCATGGTATTTTAATAGAAATATAGATATATGTACACTGCTCACAACATTTAGGGGAGGCATGATTTAAACTCTTTCAACCCCAATCTTTCCATTTGGAATCATCAGCTTGCGATTTTTTTTTCTCACTAAGTTGAGTTCGCACTAATTTATCGTTAAATGGAAGAATCATGTCTTTTGAGGACATAAACAATGTTTGTACTCATCAAATGAAAATATGAAAACATGGTAAAATAAACTCCTAAAAAAATTTATGAAGTAAATTGACCCTTAATTCTTCATGCTTGCATTCGCAGATGCTTAAAAATTGATTTTTACTTTTTTTTGCAAATAAAAATTAACAAAATTATTGCTATAATTTACTCATAATTTTTTATTCCAATTTTTCAAACTTTAAATTTTAGTTAGAAAAATTAATATTTTTTCGCCTGTTTTTTACCATTTCATTCTGGATGCATAATGAATCTATTTCACAAATTTTAGATTTTTAGAATGAAAAACAAAACGTTGAAACTGAAAGGGTTAACAAAAATACGCAAAGTGCTCCCCTAATTGTTTTGAGCAGTGTATTATTAATTCAGCAAACAGGTAATCTTGAAAAATAATGTATGGAATATTATTAACAATCAGGATTTGCATGGTATTTTAACCCTTCTCGTCCCAGTGATGCCATTTGACATCATTATGTTTCTGATCATGATTAAATAATAATTAAATGGATGATATTTATTGTGATCAATAAAAATTTTTTTCCGATAGAACAAAGTTTGAATATTCGAATGATGTGCTTTTTAATATCATAAATTGCTATAGACGATCAGGGAAAAAAATCTAAAATGATGCCAAATTGTCATTGGGACTGAATGGTTTAATGGAAATAAATTAGCAATTCAGTGGACAGGTAATCTTGAAAAATATTTATAGAATATTATTAACTATCAAGATTTACATGGTATTTTAATAGAAATATTTGCAATATATGAATTAATTTTTGGGTTTAATTTAACCTTATGAAAGTAAATAAACAAAAATTTCAACAATTTATGAATGAAATTTTATGATTTTACTTTTTTTGTTAGGAAATGTTGAGATATCTCAAAAAATAAAAACCAAATTCTGAATTTCTAGACTAATGGGGTATTTAAAAAGTTATGCAAAGAAAACCAGACATTTTCGCCCATTTCAGTCCCTAACTGGAGACATACGTTAACTCAGTAGTAGAAAATAATCAAAGCTTAATTACTCAAGATCTATTGCACATTTAAAAAATGGGTTAGAATATTTTATTGTAAGATAAAATAAAAAAAAGTATTCGAACAATTTGTAAAAAAAAAGTATTCAAACAATTTGTAACAATAATGCAGCTATGCAGGTCTTAAGGCATCATAACAGATGAGTTTTATCTTTATATTTTGCTTCTTCTAATTTAAATGTATTGAACACGGTCAATGAACTAGATGGGTATACACAAGATATTCCAACAAATCTCCTCCATAATTGAAATTAAAAAAAAAATATTTTCAGAAATAACAGAATGAACTCTCCCAGAGCGGATATGACTCCCTAGCTAACTTGCAATAAACAATGCAATGAAAAACAAACATGGAATGAATTTAAAATAAACTGGAATTAGATTTGAGAAAATTACATATGGCAACTGCCACTTCATTTAAGCAAAAACTACAATTATGGGAACGAAGAGGTCAATAAATAAAACTTTCGAACAATCTAAATTATTTTCTTTCTTTATTTAAGATAAACATTATAGTTCAACAATTCTTGAATAGTTTTTACCCGCCTCTGGTAATAACCCTTATCCGAAGTAAATTAAAGTTTTTGGGAGTTTTAAAAAAGAAACACTCCATTAAAATATAAACAAAAACATTTAATTTTGATAAAATTTATTTTTTCCATTGCCAGATTCCAAAGAACACAATGAAGAAAAAGGAAAAAGCAGACGATTAGCGATATTTTTACAAATGGAATGGAGGGAAAGCAAAGAAGAATCTCGAAGAATTTTTTTTTAAAAAATGAATCAATACTTCTCTGAATACACAAGTAAAAAAATTGCAATAGGATAAAAAAAATCGTTCAAGTTAAGCATTTCACGCTTTCGATTTACACTTTTTTTTCGCGCTCTTTTCACGTTCTATTCTTATACCTTTCGCTTTGTTTCGCTTTCCCCGCCGAACACGATATTTTTTTCTCCATATGTATTTTCATCTTTTAACGCCATTTTCGCGGATAATAAGGGACTGTTCTATAGAGTGGTTACTCGCAGGGAATGAAAAAATGTGTTTTCCTTCTTTTTTTCGTATAGCAGTAAATGTGCGAGCCATGTTGTGGTCATTGTTAAAAAGTTCGCCTGTGATCTTTTTTTTTTCGTTACTCCAATTTTTGATATCAGTTCTTTATCGAAAATCGATAGAGTATTTCACCCAGGTGGGGAAGTCATTTTAAAAGTTGTAAATTTGTCAAAATAATTAGCTTTTTATTAGCTTATCTATTTGTTAATTAATATTTAATATTTGTTAATTTACAATGTGCAAACGGTAAACCTAATATATATTGGGATAATTATAACCGAGTGCATAAGTTAAATAATGCAATAATTTTTTTGTTGCTTAAAATTACTTTAATTATACTTTTGTCATTGTTTGAAGCAAGTATTCAGTTTAAATTTAAAAGATCCATTTTATTTTCAGTTACTTCCGAGTCATTACTCCATTTTCCTACTTTTAAGTTAACGATAAAGCACAAAAGGTTATTTTCTTACTAATATTTGCAAATGCAAAGTTATGGCCACTATTTAACCGAAGAAAAAATATAATATAGTTTCTCTATATGGTGATTACAGGTATTAGTTCGTGCAAACCAATGAATATATTATTTCGAGAAATTCATCGCCACTTAATCTCTGCTCTGAAAAAACTTATGTATTTCGAACGATTTTACGAGCAAAAAGTCCTACAGGTTAATATTTTCCCCGGTTTACAGTTTAAATGTTAAAAAAGGGGTTTGTACTTCGAATGCTATGTCCACACTACGATAATAAAAACTGACAAGAAATGCTAGCTCATGGAAATGCATATACATTTTGTACCATTCGAGGTAGGTGCGCGCGAATGCCTGTACAAATTATATACGCATTTCCATGCGCACGCATTTCTTGTCAGTTTTTATTGTAATAAACTCTTAAAACAAACACTCCTAATTTAACTCAGTCTGAGTGGATTTCACTCCTCCAGACTGAAAAATGCACTTCTCGTTTTGGAGTGGATCCTTGTGTGTTCAACCTCCGACAGGATCACTCCAAACGAATGATTTTAACTCAGTCTGAGTAAATATGCATGCCTTTACGGTGTCGAAAATGCACTTTTCCAAATGGAGTGGATTTCACTCTTTTGTTTTAAGAGTGTAGAGTGGACATAGGTAGAGTGGACATATAAGGTAGCTAAAGTTAGTAATGGTTGCAATACTTAGGTTATGAAGTCAATCCTGTTAAGGAGCATACAGTGGATGACCAGTGACCACATATTAAAAAAATCACCTCCAACAAAATCGTCAAAAAACATCGTATTCGAACAAACCCAATCACCCATAGTCAACTTCAACCGCAGATGCAATCATCACCAAGAAGGAAAAACAGACATTTCACCAGAAAATTTCGATATTTTCCCAAATCCATTACCTTCGAAAACGAAATCCACCATCTTTCAAATAAACAAAGAAAAAAGAAAGAACAAATTTATGTTCGAAAAATAAGAATCTCTTGTCGTGTTTGGGATGATTCGGAAAGGGGGGGGGGGAGACAAAAACAAAATTAAGGTGCGTCAGTAACAGGTTGTTTCACAAGTACTTATTTTGACATGGTTCGGCGTGCAAGACACATCTTCGGCGAATTTCGATCGTAAATTGGAGATGTCGATATTTATGGAGGAGTGACATGCAATCGAGGAGGCTGCAATCAGAAGGAGGTGCTGTCAAGTCGAATCCCAATGTGAGATTGGGGTGTCAGATGAAGCCATTCATCGCTTATCCCTCTTGTGACCTACACTCTTAAAACAAAAGAGTGAAATCCACTCCTGCAGAAGAAGTGCATTTTCGACACTGGAAAGGAGTGAATACTAACTCGGACAGAATTAAAATCACTCGTTTGGAATGATCCTGTTAGAGGTTTTACACACAAAGGATCCACTCCTTTCGGAGAAGTGCATTTTCAAGACTGGAGGAGTGAAAATTACTCCGATTGAGTTAAATTCGCTCGTTTGTTTTAAGAGTGTACACTCTTAAAACAAACACTCCTAATTTAACTCAGTCTGAGTGGATTTCACTCCTCCAGACTGGAAAATGCACTTCTCCTTTTGGAGTGGATCCTTTGTGTGTTAAACCTCCGACAGGATCACTCCAAACGAGTAATATAACTCAGTCTGAGAAAATATGCATGCCTTTAAGGTGTCGAAAATGCACTTCTCCAACTGGAGTGGATTTCACTCTTTTGTTTTAAGAGTGTAGCGTTTCCATTTGGGGACATTTTTTAAAACCTCCCCACAAACAATTAACACTTTTAATTAGTTCCAAAATTGACCTGGACAGATAGAAAAAGATCCAAATATCAGTTTTCAGCCTTTGATTACATGTATCAGTCATTTATTTTTATAAAAAATGAAGCTGAACGAGAGTCAATACGATAATAAGGTTCTTAAAAAAATTAGTTTAATTTTTTTATTTCAAACTTTTCAAAAAGTTCTTTTGGTAGTTAATTTTAAAGGCATTTAGCATTAAAAACAATGATAAAATAATCTGCCAATTACAAATAAGTGATACGGCCTTTTTTGTTGTACTTATAGCACGAAAAATGCGTATTTTTAGAGTTTACCCTAAGTAACTATTAAATATATATATAGTTAAAGTTACACCATATCAAACACAGAAATGCCTGCGACAGAAAAGCCTGCCTCGTGCCTTCTTTGCAATAACAAGTGTTGTATCTAAACCATACCAGCAATAATTTTAGTGATGATGGTTTCCATATTTTACAATTGGAAAAATTTACCAATTATAAACTTTTAGTTTCTGGAAACGTCAATAAGCCCCTTTCGGTACGGTTCTTTAGAACGCTATAATAAGCCAATGGCTAAAACGTGGCATGAGACACCTATTTAACCCTTTCAGTCCCAGTGATGCCATTTGGTATCATCATGTTTCTGATCATAATTTTAAAAAAATAGGGCTGGCATCTATTCGGATTAATAAAAAACTTTTTCTAACAGAAAAAAGTTTGAAGAATCGAATGATGTGAATGAATGATGAAGAATCTAAAATGATGATGCCAAATTGTCATTGGGACTGAAAGGGTTGACTTACAGTGAAATGGTAATGCTATATAGCACTACCCCCTAAAGTTTTGGTCCACAAATCTTCTAGTCGATATAACTTTCACTAGTTAACAAACAAACAGCATATTTTATGACAAGCAACGCTGAGACAACTTCGCTATAGGGAACTTGATTTCTGACTTTGATATAGGTTTAATGCGCCGATACATGTTCAGTAAATTTCAATGGTAAATTTAACACAATTTACACGAGGACTAATTTATAGCGCAGTGACATGCGACGCTTGCTGTTATTTTGTCAAAAAAAAAAAACTCCTGGGCGCTAAGTCTCGCGTGGTAACGAACTGTCTGGTTAACAGCACTCAACAAGGCAAGTTGAGGAAGACGCAATAAACTAAAGAACTTGATTTCTTACTCCGATAAAAGTTGAATGAGTGGATCTTCAGTAAATTTCGATTGTAAATTGGTTGAGTCGATGCCTTGAAATTTATGGCGCTGTGACATGCGATGCAGCGAACATGATTGTTCTTATTTTCCCCTAATACAATATACAAACACAACTTTAGCGCAATCATCTGGCGTTTCTCCAAACGCGTTTGTATAGGTTGAATACTGTCGCACTAGAGCTTCATTCATAAATTAGAAGATGAGGGGTTTATACAGATAGAAATTAGCATACAGTAATGAAATAGTCAAGGTCCTTAACTTTCGTGCATGAATCAACAGTATACTTTTTTTATTTTGCTGGAGCAGCCCTCGCTAAACGGAATCTTTGGGGATTAACATAAATTTTTGGCGACACAATTTTAGCAGATAAATGGCGACAATAGACCCAAAAGCCTATAAATGCTCGGTTTAATCAGATATAAAAAAGAGAACTAGTTCAAAGCAATCAATTTACATAAATTTTAGCTATTAACCGAATCAAACTAAAATTAACGAAATATTAAAACTCATTGAAAGTTTTCCCTTCCTTTAATAACTGTACAATTAAAAAAAATTGCAAATTTTGGCTTACATACTTTTTTGATGACACTATTATAATTGCCTATGAAAGATACAGTTATCATTCATTTAATTCCATGTCTTTAATTAACAAAGCCCACACCACCTTTTAAATATATCCCTTAATAACTATTCCATTCGATGCAGATAAAAATGGAATTTCATCAAAAGAAGCACAATCGATTTCTCTGCAGAATGCCAATCATCGATAGAACAAAATCAAGCTGATGACAGGCCAGCGGAGATGGAACAGGACATAGACAATACCGCAATCCAGCAGCAGGGAGTCAATCACTCAACTCATCTCTACTTTTTTGTTTTATTCATTCGATGTTCTTTTCTTTTTTCGATATCGAAGCGAGCGAAGAATGATTAATAACATGAATAGAAGATAGACTGGCGGCCATATTTGTTTATATTGAAGTACCAGATGTTCGCCATAAAGAAAAGATGAATGTAATAAGGAATGATGGAGGAATGAATTAAACTTAGATGGATTTTCTTGAAGGGGGTCAGTTTAAGGGAGGATCAATCAAATGGGCCCTGGAACATAAATTTTAATTTGATCTGTGGCGTGGTTCTTTCTAAAAAGACTAGAAGCAAGGTCTTCTCGACATGGTAGGCCAGAAAAGCTCTCTGTGGCGTGAAGCTTTCCGTCATGTTTGGAGTAACGGCTGTTCTGAAGAAGGCGAAGCAGACTGGCGCACAACTGAAGAGCTTAGTGGAAGAACATGCTAAGGGACATTTTTTTAAGAATTGGAATTTCTGTGTCAATGAACATACTATTCCCTCCTTTAAATATCATAATTTTCCTCTTTTTCAAAAAGTTAAATTTATGTATATTTTTTACTGTTTGTAAATTCAGTTTTTAACAGATCCGAGAGCAAATTAAAAACTTTAAAGCTAATTTTTTCTTTTTCATTTTTTTGTCAATTAGCAAGTTCTTCCACTAAGCTCTTCAAATGATAGAATGCTTTTCAGGTTCCGAATAGGTTCCTTTTTCGGAATAACCGGCACTTCGAACAGTACGGAAAGTATGACGTAATGGAGATCTTCTTTCTCCTTATAAGTTAAGTTGATCGTGTCAGAGGGCAGAACAGAAACCACCACAGCATATTTTAATCATTTTGAATTACTTTGTTGATTGGGATTGCCAATTAATTGATAGTCATATAGCTTTTATTATTTGTGTATCAATTCATACAAATACATATTTATTTTACTTTGGTTGTCTTCGCCAAAAGTCGATATACTTGCGGCATGTTTTGAATGGAAATCAACAAAGCACTCTCTTGAGTAAGATATATAGTATAAGGATCAGACTTTTCCAGACTAAAAAACTAATCACTTGTGTAAAAGTCCTCAGCAAATTATATTGTTCGTAGTAATATGACAGCAAGAAAACGTCACTAGAAATCTGCACAATTACAGGATTATAGCTATATAATTACAATAATTACCAAACGATTATGTGTTGGTTTAATGATGATATCTGGCAGCAAATTATAATTCTTCCGACTATTGATATTACCACTTATCGCGGAACAAAGCGGCTGTACGAAGAATAGTAAATAATGAACCAGCAACAGATTTGAATCAAAATGCTAACACGATCAAACCAGGGATTATGTAAATAGAAAGGATACAGATTGTTCTAGCCGATCATAGGTCATTTATTTTCTGACCCATCAAAAAAGGAATTACCTATTCATAAGAGGCATCGGAACGAGATGTTCTATTCTAACCAAGAAAGCAAGTCTTGATACAGAAAGTGCATGGATGCAAAAGTTCGAAATTCTACTTTTTTTTTCTGTCTTATTGAAAATGATGAACGATCCAGAATTACATTTTTTTTTAAAACAAGCTTCTTTTTAACGCATATCAGGTTCGTTTTCTCAAAATGGAAGCGAAACAAGATGGGAAAGAACAAAAAAAATTAGGTTCGAAACATTCACGGACGCCATTTTCGGTCGAATTTCAGAAGCGTATAATCTGTTAAGATTTGATAATGGAAAAGCTGCAGGGGATAATAATAATAAAAAAAAACTTTGAATAGAGTTCGAAAGAGTTCAAGATAATCTTTCGTGATTATCAGCCTGTTTTATTTATCTTGTACTTTTTTTTGCCATTTTGATAGTTAAGAATGGTGAAATGGTTTTGCACGGATTCCAATTTAAGTTGGCAGCTACTTTGACACGTGATTGAAAGTGAGATAGATAAAGTGGAAATAAAATGCCCACAACGTTTGTACAATAGTTTTTTTTAAATGCTTTAAGTTAAATTCTATTTCATACAATCAAATTCTTATAACTATTTTCTGGATTGACTTAGGTCATGCATGTTATTTATTCCACTAGGAGATTGGTTTAAGAAGGGGTTTTGCTCATTTTATAAAATAAAATTTCGACAAACTTGTTTGACTATGTGAATGCTTCACTTACATCGAAATAACAAATGCACCTATTGTAGAGAGCTAGTCAAACATTTTGAGGAACCCGTTAAGGGGTCACAGGAGTCTTAAAAATGTGCAAAGAAGGTACTACAAAACATAGTTTGATCTTTCATGTCATTTTTGAACTACTCAATAAATGAGTATAATTTTTTTTTATTTTATAATAAATAAATCTTGTAGAATTACATATAAGTTTTAAAATTTATGAAACTTTAGCCAAAACTAAAATAAATGATATTAAACATGAAGCTATTTGAACACATTGTGATTAGGCTTGCGCGGCAAATTGTGAGGACAAAATTGAAAAAATGACCAAGAAAATGACTTTATATTGTACAAATATGTACAAACTAGGACTTATACCTAAAATCTCAGCTCAATTTTAATTAGAAATTATTTTAAGAACTTTTTTCTAGAAAAATTAATCATAATTTAAAAATTTTGATTTTAAATTTTTTTAAAAATAATTTCTAATTAAAATTGAGCTGAGAATTTAGGTATAAGTCTTTGTTTGTACATATTTGTACAATATAAAGTCATTTTCTTGGTCATTTTTTCAATTTTGACCTCACAATTTGCCGCGCAGGCCTAATCACTATGTGTTCAAATAGCTTCATGTTTAATATCATTTATTTTAGTTTTGGCTAAAGTTTCATAAATTTTAAAACTTGTTTTATAATAAATCTTGTAGAATTACATATAAAAAAAAATTATACTTATACATTGAGTAGTTCAAAAATTATATGAAAGATCAAACTATGTTTTGTAGTATGTACCTTCTTAGCACATTTTTAAGACTCCTGTGACCCCTTAAACGTTGAAATAATAAATTCAAGATATTTTCTTTATTGGCCAACTAATATTTGCGGAACATGCGCATTTCCCATTTCAAGCAGCATTTTTTGCTAAGTTTACAAATAATGTCTTTTGTTTTGTAACACGAATTGCTTAGCTCACAAAATATATTCATTAACTGTTCAAGTTATAAACGTCATTACTAGCAAAGCCATATAAGTAACATATTTTAGAAGAGCATTTTGTCATCAAAGATATTCAAAGAAATCTACACACTCTTAAAACAAAAGAGTGAAATCCACTCCAGTAGGAGAAGTGCATTTTCGACACTGGAAAGGAGTGAATATTAACTCAGACTGAGTTAAAATCACTCGTTTGGAGCGATCCTGTCGGAGGTTTTACACACAAAGGATCCACTCCAGTAGGAGAAGTGCATTTTCGACACTGGAGGAGTGAAAATGAACTCAGACTAAGTTAAAATCGCTCGTTCGTTTTAAGAGTGCATATAAAATACGATGACTATTGAAATGGATAAATTATATACGAAATAATTGTCTAAGGAAGGAAACAGCTTTCTATTGGAGTGTCGTCCCATCATAGCCCATGGACAGCTTTTACGTCCACTGATTGGTTAGTTTAAATATTAAATCACAAAGAAACCATCAGAATTCGGAAAAAAAATGTTCCGAGCGGCAGGAAAAGTGGATTTATCATGATTAGATTTTGCTCAGTGATAAACTTTTCGAATAATTATTATAAAATTGTTGTAAATCGTAATTGATTTATGCACTTGGTTTGAAAATGAAGACCTCAAGTGCAAAACAAGTTAAATCACCTTTGCTTATGCCATTGTTACTCTAAAGTAACTGGCCTTTGGTTGTATCATATACTGGTTATTTTAGAGCAAAATGACATAAGCAAAGAGTGATTTAACTTGTTTTGCACATGAGCTCTTCAAATATTATTTTTAAAAAAATAATAAAATGGAAACTATGTGTACAATTTAAGGCTAGATAGTTGAATAACAACCTAAACTAAACTGCGAAATGCAGTACGTCTGGTCACCCTATGTGGAACCCTATGGATGTCACCCGACACTCTTAAAACAAACGAGCGAATTTAACTCAATCTGAGTAATTTTCACTCCTCCAGTCTTGAAAATGCACTTGTCCGAAAGGAGTGGATCCTTTGTGTGTTAAACCTCCGACAGGATCACTCCAAACGAGTGATTTTAACTCAGTCTGAGTTAATATTCACTCCTTTCCAGTGTCGAAAATGCACTTCTCCAACTGGAGTGGATTTCACTCTTTATTTTTAAGAGTATGGATTAAAGCCTTTAGAGTTCGGATACTCAAGTAAGACCCAGTGCACCACAAAACCAGATACCTTCTAACCTACATCTACCATAACCAGACTCCAATAAAAAAAAAACCACTTTCATAAATACAAAATCATAAAAAAAGTAATCTTAGCTCGATTTTTTTACTACCAATCACTTCCGGTCCCAACCCTTTTTTCGCAGTCACCCCTTCAAGCCCCAACTCTTTTTTTAAGGAACCCTTTCAGATTTTTTTAAGGGTACAACCCTTGCGCAACCCCTTCGTCTTCTGCAACAAAGAGAAAATGGCGTCTTCCCACGAGTAGAATGGAATAGAATGATAATAAAAAAACGTTCTTTTTTTCCTCTTGGGGGTGGGCTGCCAGCTGCCAGGTTAGAAAAAGCAGCTGGGATGCTGAGAGTCACCCCTTTCGGTGGGCCTCAAGATTTTCTTCTTCGGTTGGTGTGCTGAGTTTGGTTAGTTAGTTTTGAATTATCGTCGCACTAGAGCTACACGAGGGCTATTGGCGACGGGCGTCGTATTTTAGAACCACAGTCAGGTGACGAGCCAACACCTGAATAGGCACCCAACGCAACCGTTAAGGGCGACATCGTACGCAGCGTTAGGACTTTGAAGGATATTTAACGTGCACTCCCTTACACGGGGTATTATTCGTCGGACATTTTTTGGCTGCACGGGCCGTTTATAGGTCGGCAGCTATTTTGGCGATGCCCGGACCCGAACCTGGGACCTTCCGTATGCTAAGCGAGTGCTTAACCGACTGGGCTCCCCAGCCCTGGGCTGAGTTTGGTAGAGAGATGTGTTGGACTTTCTTGTGGGTGAAACTGGTAGTGTAAGGAAAAACGCTTTCATTCATGTATAAAGTCAATGTGAGTTTTCAGTTTCTATTCTGTAAAAATTTGGTGCATGAGCTGCCTCCAGATTTATGAAGTACCGTTGCACCACAAAATTGGATGAAGCTTCAAAATTACTTCTATTTTTTGGCGCAAAGTTGCACCAAATATTGCAGTGTGAACAAAAAACAATAAAAATATATTATTAATACCTAATGTTCTCAGTTGGAAATATGTGAAACCATTGGGGAATAGTATTTTTAATTTGTTCTTTCCAACTTACAAAAAAAATGTAGGCTTTTTATTATACCACAAGGCTTGTTTCCACCAGTTTTATGGAGTAAGTCTCAGCAAATTTTACAGTACACGACTTAAAAAAAACTATGGGAAAAATTGTCGAGTGTGCAGACAGCGTTAGTTTCCTACATGTTCTCAAACTGAAAATTTAGTTTTCGATTGTGAATGAAAGATCACGAAACAGAGATTCAAAATCTGAAAATGCGATAAATCAACGATTACAAGTAGCAATAGCAAAAAACCAGAGCAACATAACAGTGATTAGTAGATGTATTAGAGAGATGAATCCCCACTAAAACTGTTGATTGGTCTAGTTTAGCATGTAATGGAACTCTGACGAATTGGTTTATTTTTTACCGTTATTATGGGCAACCTGATAATTGAAGGTTACTTAAAGACATAAATGTTTTATAGCACTATTTTATGCAATGCATTTTCTGTAGGTATAATATTTGTAGTTTCAAATCATTGCTATATTTTCCTGTTAGCTTCATACTGGCAAACCTCGAAAAGGATTGATTTGGAGAATAAAAGAATTTAAGTTTTTAGAGAAAAATGTCAAACCAGAAAAAATCAAATTGTTACAACATCTGGAAGTCGTTATTATTTTTTGTAACTTTTACAGCTATATATTGCTTTAAACTGTGCAAATCACTCAATCAACCAGCAAACAACTAAAGCGCCACCTATCTTCAAAATGATGAACTCTGAAAATATTACTATATTATTTTTAAAAGTGGGAATTCAATTTAAAAAAATTAATAATCATACAATAGTTTCACTTCTGCATAAGCTAGTTATTATTTTTTAAAAATCCTAGTCCTAAAATTTATTTAATCTTGTCATATTTATTTACCCACAAAAATACACACCATAAAAAAAAATCCCTAGTTCCTACCACAACAAAAAGAGGGAGCCACCGATCTCTTTCAAGAAAACCAGGACCCACCAGGTGAGGTGGGATTCCTCCACCAAAAAGAGGGCCCCTTTTAACCCCACCTGAGAAAGAGTTCGATGAATCCTAGAGAACGGGCCCCGCTGTCATTGTATTGAAACGGGGCCCCACGTAAAGGGTTAAGTTGTGTGATTTTACCTGAGAGGAAAGACCCGCTAAGGGGCCCCCTTGCTCCGGAAGCAGAAGTGAATGGGTAATGTACTCAGAGTGAAAGGATGGTGGTACAGGATAGAGTACATTGCAGTCTAAAATCGGGGAGAAAGTTATATAATGCAGATTACATTTTTAGACTCTCCTTTGACCAGTGGTGGGCAACAATTTTCATTGAAGAGTCAAAATACTAGTTTTTGAGAATTTTTTGGTATGTTGCGGGGAGTAATGTAATTTGTAATTGAAACGTACTAAGAAATTGTGATCAATCTTATAAACTTTTGAATGAAGCATCCAAAATTGGAAATGTATAAAGCGTCCAGGATAAAATAAATCGAGTAAGATACGAACAAGCTGAGCAAGCTGAGAGGGTGGATAAAACCAAAAATTCCACTAGAAGAAGACTTCCACTATTTGATCCACATTACTTGATAGTGGATGGACAAAAAAAAGTAGGATCAACAAGTCCGATGGTGGATGGATGACACTCAGTATGTTAAAATAAGAGACAGACGATATCCATCATTATAAAACTATTGATAGTGTCAGTGGATAGACAAAACCATAAGTTGGATCAAAATGTCCAATAAGGAAAGGATAAAAAAATATGTTGGATCAACAAGTCTGATATAGTGGATGAATTATAAAATACTGAGTATAACAATGTGCTAGAATAATGCATAGAGGATACCCATTATTTCAAAAGTTTTTTAAATTCTTTATTGGCAAAGCAAGAGATTGGCTAGTGGATAGGTGATACCCATTTTTTTAAAATTTGTCTGATAGAAGCCCGAAAATAACATTTGGTGAATTAATGTGTCTGAACGTGGATGAATACCATGAAATTTATAGTAAGCGGACGTAATAGTATAGTTGATAAACATTATATAAGGTAGAATAGAAGGATAAGATAGTATAGATGGTCAATAAATCAGTAACTCTAATAATCAGCAGTATTTACACCATTTATGAATGCAAAGCTATCATATGGTCGCTGTTACTCTTCTTTTACATCTAGATTGCATTTTTTATTACAGCGGCAATTACACCAAAATCTTTGTTCGAAAACCAAACCAAGTAAAGTTCGCAAAGGTAAGAAGTACGCTGATGAATTATTGACTATTGAAGACATCAACAAAAATTACAAGGATGGGGATATGATAAATGTGCATGACTCACAACAAACCATTCAATAGCTTACTCATTGCCATTCAAGCCTAAGAACCCTTTTATCAAAGCGAAGAACTTACACATTTGCCATGCCCATCGAGTCATCCAATCTTTAGCCACAAAATTGCCTCCCAAAACCAAACAAAAGGACAACCACCCACCAGGGAGTGGAAGCCATCTCTTTTGAAAATCTGGTGACCTTTCTCAACTTCGTACGTCTGAGGTGTGGGGATGTGTAGAGATTGGAATAAATGTGGCACAAGTCTAGAGCCCAACTAACGAATAGGCCAGGGCCGGATTTTTAAATAGGCCAAGTAGCCTGTAGCGGCGAATTTTTTGGGGCGGCAAAATTTTACGATTAATTAAAGGCCTTCGGCAAAAAAAACTATTATAAAGATACTAATAGTTATCTTTCACCAACCGATGAGGATGAACAGAATAGGATTACACTACCTTGATGTAACCAGTAGTTAGTGAACGGCCACATATTGAGCTAGTCGTCACTGGTTGTTTTACCACATTCGTTACACTTTATGAGACTATGGTAAGTGAGGATATTATATAAGTGATCCAATTCTATTGTATTTCAA
Organism: Hylyphantes graminicola; assembly: GCA_023701765.1. Taxonomy (NCBI): domain Eukaryota; kingdom Metazoa; phylum Arthropoda; class Arachnida; order Araneae; family Linyphiidae; genus Hylyphantes; species Hylyphantes graminicola. Next base: position 52,474,919 of record CM043121.1, read on the forward strand.
ATAAAAATATTTTTCCTGTTTTATATTTGTTGTGGTTATTTTAAACAGCACATACCACCCTATTTTGCAGCTAATCAGTTGCCGAAGAGGGAGAATATTGCAATAGGGGCGGCAAATCGATTGCAGTCTACAGGCGGCACAATCTTTAAATCCGGCCCTGAAATAGGCCCAAGACGCCTGGGATTACCATAATTTTTTTTAAAGGGCCCTGCTAAACAGTAAAAAAAAATAAGTATCAGCAAAAGATTGGTTTCTAAGTAGTTGCAACGGCTATGTGAGGAATTGTTAGCTGTGTGCTTTTTAGATATGAGGACAATAGGTTCTACGCTTTATCCACTTTGCTTAACTTTTTCTAGAGTCTATAATAGCTAAATATTTATGAACTAATTCGTCATATAAGTCATGAAATGTAAGGAAAACATGAAAATTTTTTATATTTCAGTTGGAGCCATAGATAGATAAATACTAGAGGGTAACGGATAAAATGCTGGCTACTCTTGTACTGCAGATGTCAAGGATCGGACCGAGCACATTTCTTTGATTGGGATGTATTCAAAAGATTTATAATATATATTTTTTTTTGATAATTAGACCGGGATCTACTGCTTAAATAGGATTCCGAAAGGCAACAAAGTCAGAAGATAAGATTTTAAGTGCACTGCAACCAACTTCAAGAAAGCAAACCTTAGAGCAAAACAAGCAACTTGTGAATGCCACTTGCTGAAGCAAGTAATGAGACGTAAAGTGATTTTCTAGGAACTGATCTTTAAGAAAATTATGTAAATTACCATAGCAACAAAATCCATAAATAAATGATAAATATTTTTATCTTCGAATATTTTAAAAGTCATCTAATACAACTGTCACATTTTTGCTCCTCCAAGTCTGCTTTATTTTCAGGGGAACTTCTGGTCAGCCGTAAGTAACAAGACGATGGAAAATCTAATTTCGCACAAAACGAGGGGTTTGAAGTTTTTTTTTTTTTTTTATACGTGGAGTTTGAAGTTTGTCTAAAAGTAGGAGCTGTTGGCACATATAGCGACGCTGCGAGTTAAGAATTTGTTTACTTAACCTTTCATAATTGTCTCATTTGACCAAACCCCATCACAAATCAGCTAAATTTGTACCAAATCAGTATTATGTAAGCAACGCTTCCAAAATCAACTCAAAATCTTGGTGATCCCAGATCAACTAAAAATCTGAGCACTACCGATATCCAACTATTTAAGATCAAATCCCAGAACCATACGATCTTAACTCATTAGCGATGGAAGGCAAAAAAAATGTTTATGTTTATCCAACTATACAAAATATAAGACAATTTAGATAGGGGAACTAAGTTAAACGAATTCAAACAACTTAAATATTGCGTTTTTATTTGGAAATGAAGGTATTAATGGAGTTCCCAAATGGGTCGTTAATGGGTTAAGTTCATGGTTATTGTAACTTCCATTTGAAAACATCAAATATTAGGACTTGCTTCATTTGGCCCCGTATTCGATCCCGGCCCCATACCCGTTTCTGCGTGTGCGAGTGTGAAAGAGGTTTCATCAATTAACGTCTTCTTCGGCCACGTCCCAAGCTCGGCACGTGGGTCAAGTGTTCCAAAGGATTGTTCTGTTGCGTGGGTGGTGCGGGCCCATCCCCCGTTTAAGAGGATGAGGCGGTTTTTTGGCGAACAGGGTTTCACACACAACGTTTTCATATGCACTTACTGTTTTCATATGTTCATCTATCGTGTTATCATTGTGATGTATCATGTTTTCATATTTTCATGTATCGTGTTTTCATTTTGATATATCGTGTTTTCATCTATTCATATATCGTGTTTTCATATAATCGTATATCGTGTTTTCATCTATTTATGTATCGTGTTTTCACATTTTCGTATATCGTGTTTTCATCCATTTATATATCGTGTTTTCATCCATTCATATATCGTGTTTTCATCTATTCATATATTTTCATGTATTCATACAGTGGTGGCCAAAAGTGTGGACACTTTTTTAAAGTTTCATGTAACTTTGTGTGCTTGTAAAATATATTAATATTCACTTAAATACAAACATTTTTACATTAAATTGAAGGTAATTTAATGCAGAATTTAGTAATACAAACTGCCAAAAGTGAAGATTAATATATTCTACAAGCAGACACAATGTTGAAAACCACGAAACTTTAAAAAAGTGTCCACACTTTTGGCCACCACTGTATGTTTTCATACGTTATAAAATCGCATTATTTTATGCATCGCGTTTTTCATATTTCCTTGAAATTTTTGGTTGATGAGTTAAAAAAAAAAAAAAACGATGCGAGCTCATTTAATTTTAGTTTGAGCTTGTTATTCTATGTGGCACACATGCAATCAGTGCAAAGCCATCTCACTGTTCCAAAAACACAATTTGATTTTTAAACCTTTACATTAACTAAATATTTTACGTTTTTTTGCCATGTCACTATTTGAAAAACTAGTATTGAAACAATTTTGTGGGATCACAACAAAAAGCAAATGAAGCAAGCTAAATTTCAGAAATTCCTTACGAAAGAAAATTCTTCTTTCGGAATTTCTTAAGAATTCTTTAAGAAGAATTCCTTAATAAGAAATCCCATTCCTCTTATTTGATGAATCCAAATAGGGTTCTGGTGACTTGGAGTCATAAAAAAACCCTGATAGATATTTCATCGAAGTTTTACTAAAGTCGAATTAAATTAAACAAAAGTAAATCTGTATTTGCTAAGTGACATAGTATTCAGGTTCTACTACACTCCGAGCCAACCTAACTTAGGTAAAAACAAAGAGGGAAAAGCGAGGTTGGTTCGTTAGTTGGAAACTCTTGTAAGGTAATATTTACGCACAAAACGATCTAAATACAATTTAACCAAAATACACTTTTCATTCAGATAAAATTGCCAATTTTCCCAAATAATATTCAAATTTGTTAGACCTTAAAAGAAATTAATGTTTTAAACATGTTTTCTGGATGGATTCACAAATAATTTATGGAACTCTTTACATGCGCGGAAGGATCTTCTCCATAGCATATTACTATTTACCCAACTTAGGTTGGCAAGGAGTGTAATTTAAAATGGCTTCATCAGCAATCAGCTCTTTTGGTGATTCAGCAATCAGCTCTTTTGGTGAATTTGTGCTTGCTTTCACCATAATAATGGTTCTTGGTAGCTGCAACGGCTGTGTGGTGAAATGTTTCACCATATTGTCGGTATTCAGTCGAACTAATTTTCAAGTTTTGGAAACAGAAACCTGAGAAACGGTTCAACCCAATACCGAAAATAGGGTGAAACTTTTCACCACACAGCCGTTGCAGCTACAAGAAACCATTATTATGGTGAAAGCAAGCTCAAAATTTCTAACAGTGAAGAACATGTTCGAAATAACAATATTTCCCTCAACCCTACCCCCTTCTGAAAGAAATTAAATCGTTTTCTTTTAATAAAAGATTGCCGAGGTGTAGGTGGATTCACGTCTGCGAAGATGGATGGCAAGCCATTAGGGATGACGTGTTGCCAAAAAAGGTCGAATGAAAAAATAAATCCGTGATGGTGAAATATTGGATTGGGTTTGGAGTCTTTTGACCCTGCAGCAGCTACACTGATACAAAAATCTGTTCATTTTACATAAAATATTCTTTTAGTTTCTTTTTAGTTTTTTTCTGTAAATTAAACTGTTTCAAGTAAAAAATAGAAGTTTCCCGGTTTTTTTTTACAATGTAGAAAAAATTAAGGATTACAACTGAAGAGGCATTTCAACTGTTGTGGAATCGCTGCCTTGCCGAGCTAGTAGCTTACAAATTATTCGGATTAAATAAACAGATTATCTCTGAACATTTTGCGGTATTTTTCTTAGCCGAGTTAAAAAAAAAACAGACTTTAGTTACAGTGCATAGAGGCACTCAGTATAGACTTGTACTAATAAGTATATTCATGTAAGTTTGGTGTTCTCTGTTATCGAGAATAAGATAATCTATTCTTATACCCAGCTCTACAATATGTTACATTTACAACTACACTACAAAGCTACCATATACCATTAACCCTTTGTAACTCTGTCCCCTAAACATTCTAACAATCTAAAAGGAATTTTAACGACCCCCTCATCCCCCCTCCTCCTCCCCCACCCCCGCAGACGTTCCAAACGAGGCACGAAGATAAACCGCAGACGACCAGAGCGGCCAATTCATCGTCTGCTAATTATCTGAGAGTCATCATCACTCGGGGGTGCCTTAATTACTCTGCAATTAGAACACTTCTCCCCCCCCCCCTGTTTGTTCTCCCCCTTTTCAAGGTCATTGGTGGTCAAGGTCGTTGTATAAGGAACTTGGAAGGGTTCCAATTTTAGTTGGTTGTCCGTTGGTATATAGCGGGTTTTAATAAATGAAATGTAGCGTATGAAATTGTTAAGGAAGTTAAATAAGTGGTTTCAATGTCGCTGCACTAGAGCTATACATAGGTAAGGATAATATCGTACACGGCACGGCTTCGGTAGAAAGTCTGTATAGAAAGATTCCATGTTTTCTTACGTTTTTTTCTTCTGGCAAACAGCTCATTTGACGGGATTTCTTTGCAGCGTAGAAGACCCTCATGTGCGATGGATATTTTACTGATCTTTTTTGTATCATATATTATCCCCCCCCCCCCCCGCTAAAGATAGCGGGTTCAAGCCCCGGCTGAGTCGTCGGATTTTCTAGATGGGAAAATCTTGGGCACGCATGTCATATGATTATGTGGCATGTAAAAGATTCGTGGAGTGCTCATCTGGCTTGGGTTCTCATGGCAAAATTAAATCTAGGCATACTTTAACATCCACAGAAAGCTCAGATTCAATGAAATCTGCTGGTCAAAATTGGCATGAGAGTCGCCAAGATGGTGCCAAAAGAAATGGCTCTTAGTTCTGGAGAATATGCCGAGTCTGCAAAGGTTTGACCGTTAATGCTGCAGTCCCATTAGAGAAAAAAAAAATCTGAAGACCTTAAATGAGAATGAAGCTTTAAAGGGAAAAATTCTCCACAATTTCAGTCTAATATAAAAGCCAGATCTTACACTGCATGTGAAAACTTTTCACATGAGAACCGAAAATGCAGTTCAATATGCATAACTAAATAACAAATTGCTCCTAGGAACCGGGTGATGGCCAAAACTTTTCCCAACTAAACGAACCAAATAATATTTTATTTAACTATTATAATAGTTAATATGCTAGAATGTTTATCACAATTGCAATAAAAAAATTCAAAATACTTGTACACTAAAAAATTTATATATGAAATGAACCCCTAAAACAAATCTACATTTCACGACCCTCTCTTCTTACGATCGCATGCAAAACCCACCGTTGGCATGCGTAGAGACAATTACGAAGGGACTACACATACACAACTATAAAAGATGGGGGGGGGGAGGGTTAGGTAAACTCGCATTTTTTCAGACGACCCTTTCGGCATAAATTATGGGGGCGCTTTCTCGTTCATCCCTTTTTATCTCCCCCCCCCCCTCCATTTTATCGTCTCTTGCTGCACCCCTTTTCCCGATGCATCTCCCTGTGCTCATTAGTAGGGCTGCCGAGATTGGGAATGGCGCCAAGTGGTTGCCAAATTTAAGATGTGCATTTGGAGTTTGAATTAAAATTCTGCAGGATACAGACGTTTAAACTTGTTACCTTTTCCTACAAATTACTTTTATGTTTTATAATTTAACTAAATTTCAATATTTTAAGTATGGTGCAGTGGTTTATACTCATCTGCTTCAGAAGTAAAATTTTAAAGAAGTTAAAGAAATTACATTTCCAGTTAAAATCAAAGTGTGAAAATAAGTTAACACATCAACCAAATTGTATAATGTATATCTCATAGAGCTAAATTTATGTCTTGTTATAAGAACCAGTTATTTTACTTACATCTAAGTTTTACAGTTAATCAAAACTTCTATAGTGTGTGACGGGGAAATTAAGTTAGTCCATAATAGGTCATATCTAGGTAGGTTAGTCCATATTAGGTCATATTCAGGTAGATTAGTCCATATATTAGGTCATATCTAGGTAGATTAGCCCATACCCAAGTCATAGAAGAATAGAGTGGTTGTGGTTTTCCCACTATGGTTAGGCTTCTGCAGTTACATTTATGCTGTTCGATAAGTTTTATAATGCGACTTTGAATAAGTCAGAAATGTTGGACGTTAATTACGTTGCATAAAAGCGCGTGTTCCCATGACTACGTTAAAGGGCAGGTCTTAGGTCTTGAGTGGCAATAACTGCCAAATGAAATTAATTCTTTCTCGAGCCCCGATTGGTAAATAAATATCATGCGGGACCAGAACAAAAAAAAAGGATACACTGATAGGCAAGAATAATTACGCTGCAAGAAAATACGTCAGCTGAAAAGCCAATATTCTGTTTAATTTGACGTCACGGCAAAAAGTTGAAGGATGGCAGCAACCAGTGAATCCATTATTGTGATTATAATGGTTTAAAACAGATTTAAGCTTAAAAATATATCGATATGTGTCAGTGATAGCTTTAAAATATAAAGAAAAATGTCGGTCTTAAAATTTAAGAAAATAAGATTTATTACATACTTAATTTAGCATACAACACGTTTATATTCTTATCAATTATTATGTCTCTGGAAATATTCAAATTCTATTAATCACGACGAAAAACAATAAAACAATTTTTGTTTTATTAGGTTTACATCGATTGCTATTTCCATGACAAGAAACATAAAAAAAAAAATCACCGCGTAACATCAAAACTCCTTTAAACTCCCCAACAACGTGATAACTTGCCAACAATAGCACCCCATCCGCGACAAAGCATCCGTCGTCATAGCAACGGGAGGAAGACCGAGAGGACTCACCATCTCAAATGAGGGAGAGCCATGGGGGAGGGGGGTGAAGAAAATGGAAATGCGATCGAATCGTTGGACTTTTTTTATATTTTATTATTGCTTTTTTTTTAATTCTAAGAAGAAAATGGGGGTATTTCTTCAATCGCAAATGAGGACTGAAGGTGGAGGGGGGAGGGTAGTGAAATGGAATATTTTGTGGCGCTATGGAGATGGTTTGAGGGACTGTGTAGGGTTGGATGAGGAATTGTTGGATGTTTGATTTCGTTTAATTATATTTGTATAGTATCAGGTGCAAAAGGGGCTTTGTTTGGTTCGGCTAAAGCTTTATTTTATTTCACACATGGGCTATCATATCGGCTTAAATAGGGATATTTACTACTTAAATAAAATTCCGAGAGGCCATGAACAGTAGCAACAATGATACTAGTAGGATTGAGACTCAGAGATTTCATAAAAGAGGTCCAACTCTTTTAGCAGTCGGACATCTAGTTTGTTCAATTGACATCCCTCACACTATAGCTACATATAGGGACTATAAGGTTCATATTTTATTCCCAACGGCATTATCCATATTGTCTCCATTTACCTAAATAAAACAGCAAGTCACATTTGAACTGAAGGTAGCTAACAGTAAAGGGTATATTCTTAAGCCAAAAAGCCAGTAAACGAAATTCAGTAGCATTTAGCTCATCGTGCGCTTAAAAGGCTTGATACCATAGTCAGCTTACGAGCTGACACAGACCTTGATAAAAAGCCTTAAACGGGGGGAAAAAATCACCAAAATTATGAACTTAGCTGCAAGAACTTGAACTGACGTTTTTCAAAGATATATTAAAGCACAAACAGCAGGTTTAAAGCGAATCAACACAACATCGTTGAAATTCTCGCAAGATAAGTTTAAATTGTAGAACGAACTATCTAGTCACAAGTTACCGACCAACAGTTTTTTGCACTCCTAAGCATTAAGTCTCTTATATAGGTGAAATTTATGTATATCTTAATCATCAAAACTAATAACTGAAATAAAAAAAATTAGCTAGAAGACAATAATTGCTTCTAGAAAAAAGAATGTTCTTTTCCCAGGGCAGACACTTCGCAAAGACCGTTGCCAAAGCGGAAAAGAAAATAGATGGCCACCATAGAATAAATATTAAAGATCGTATCATGCAAACTAATAAAATTCAATTTATGACAACAACCCTGCTCTGAATATTAATTCCATTCTTTTTAAGCTTGGTTGACTTTCGGAATTCGAAACGCAAACGACATTAATCATCAGATTTTCATCCGCGATGAAAACGTTCCAGCTCACGATTAAAAATGATGTCTCGGGAAAGAAGGGGGAGTACACCTCAACTCGGGTTTTGAAAAATGGCTTCCTCCAATGAATAAAATGCTTATTATTGGAGCAGGTAATACTCTTTGCCAATTTCGGTTCTTGCGAATTCTTAACTGAAAAATTGTTCTGGGAGCTCTAAGGTTCAACCAACGTGTTTCATCAATTGCGCTTCCCAAACGGCGAAGACAGGCTGCGTTATTTATAAAGAAAGATTTGTCAAATAGAATTCTGTTATCAGGGTTCAATCTTAATTTTTTTTCAAGGGGGTAAAGGCATTGAGATTATTATTATTGTTATTACTGATTGGATGCTGTGAGTTTAAAGCACGATCCGATTCCGAATTGGCTTTCAAGGAGACTGTAGAATTATTATTTATCGTGTAGGGCAGACACCTCAATCTTAAAACACCTTATTTTCGAAATAGGCGAAGCACGAAGAGATAGCTAACACTGTATTTTTGTAATTAAGACATTCAACACGTTCTCCTCTTGAACTCAGCAAATGAATAATCTCTCGACATCAAGCTTTTGGTCTGTCTGTCGAAAAAAAAAAAGGATCCCTCCTATATACACTATTAAAACGAACGAGCGATTTTAACTCAGTCTGAGTTAATTTCACTCCTCCAGTCTGGAAAATGCACTTACCCGGAAGGAGTGGATTCTTTGTGTGTTAAGCCTCCGACAGGATCACTCCAAACGAGTGATTTTAACTCAGTCTGAGTTAATATTCAATCTTTTCCAGTGTCGAAAGTGCACTTCTCCAACTGGAGTGGATTTCACTGTTTTGTTTTAAGAGTGTACGTTGGGTGACCAAACGTATCACTCTTCGGAATGCAGTTTAGTTTGTTATTCACCTATCTAGCCATAAAAATTGAAAAATTAAACTGGGACTATCTGCACAAATTATTTCAAATAAAAACAACGTAAATAAAATACGAATTCTGAAAATTTTGCAATAATTTCGCAGCCGGAAAGTTAATCACAAAAGCAAATCTGGTCATAATGCACTGTTAAAAAGTTTGGTGCAGGATTGCATCTAAATCCTGGAACTTTCTAGCTGCCACCACTATTTGGAGCGTTGATTGAACACTTTTGCGGTGTATCAAAGTTATGCTTTTACCACGAAATCGGTAAATTCATGGTCCAAATAGTGAAGGCTTCCAATAGTGGAGGTCCAAATAGTGGAGGCTTCCAATAGTGGAGGTCCAAATAGTGGAGGCTTCCAATAGTGGAGGTCCAAATAGTGGAGAAAGTTCCAAGATTCCGGTGCAATCCTGCACCAAACTTTTTAACAGTGTGCCTGTCTAAAGGCTTATGATGCTAACAACTTGCCTTGAGAAAAAAAAAAACAGGCATTACGTTTGAAAGTAACAGATTTCCAACAAAAAATTGTTAAAAAATCAGCAATGAAGAATAATTACTGTGATCACAGAAGATCTCTATTAACACTAAAAGCAACAGGGAACAAAAAAAAAAAAAAAAAAAAATTACTCACCTGGTAAATCAAGCTCAGCTTTTTTTTCCTTAACCGTTCTTTTTAGTTTTAGAATTATAACGGTTTCCCACACAGAAATAAATACAACTAATTTATTTGTTTTAATTCGAAATACTTGTAAAAAGAAAAAAAATCTAATATATTATTATAAAAATACAGTCTACGATCTATGAAAATGTTAACACAACTGTCAACACGAAAGCACAAATAAACACAGGAAACAGTTAAAGTTAGTACACAGCAGAGTTCGAATTTAAGATATTGGGTTGTAGAATTTGCGTCTCACTAATACTGCCACCTGGTTCGAAACTGTTCGGGGTTTGGTTTACTTGGAAAAAGCGTCGATACTTAAGGGGTCATAGGAGTCTTAAAAATGTGCAAAGAAGGTACTACAAAGCATAGTTTGATCTTTCATGTAATTTTTTAAATACTCAATATATAAGTATAATTTTTGCGTATGTAATTCTACAAGATTTATTTATTACAAAACAAATTTTAAAATTTATGAAACTTTAGCCAAAATTAAAATAAATGATATTAAACATAAAGCTATTTGAACACATTGGGATTTGGCTTGAGTGGCAAATTTTGAGGTCAAAATTGAAAAAATGACCAAGAAAATGACTTTATATTGTACAAATATGTACAAACAAAGACTTATACCTAAATTCTCAGCTCAATTTTAATTAAAAATTATTTTTTAAAAAAATTTAAAATCAAAATTTTAAAATTTTTATTAATTTTTTTAGAAAAAAGTTCTTAAAATAATTTCTAATTAAAACTGAGATGAGAATTTAGGTATAAGTCTTTGTTTGTACACATTTGTACACTATAAAGTCATTTTCTCGGTCATTTTTTCAATTTTGACCTCAAAATTTGCCGCGCAAGCCTAATCACAATGTGTTCAAATAGCTTTATGTTTAATACCATTTATTTGAGTTTTGGCTAAAGTTTCATAAATTTTAAAATTTGTATTATAATAAATAAATCTTGTAGAATTACGTATAAAAAAATTATACTTATACATTGAGTAGTTAAAAAATGACATGAAAGATCAAGCAATGCTTTGTAGTACCTTCTTTGCACATTTTTTAGACTCCTATGACCCCTTAACAACACAATCGCAAATCTTAGAGGCGTATGATGGCAAGTCAAACATCTTGTGACAATTTATTGTTAGTGGGGCCCGGGTGACCTAGTGGGTTTGAGAGCAGCCCATTTAGCTAACGGTCTGCAGGTTTAAAGTTATATAATCATCCTATCAGCTGTCTTACAAAATAACAAAACTGCAGATCTATCCCGCGGGAAAGATCAAAACTGTTTCGTAACTTGGTAGTACCACGATCAACTGAGAAGTACAATACTTGAGCCGGCACCAAACCCAACCCAAAATACCTAAAGAAGCTTACTTGTATGAAACACCTCCATTTATATTTAAAACCTATAAAAAATTGAAGTTATATAATCATCCTCTCAGTGGATAACTAGAACGGCCACGCCTACGGTGACGTCACAGCTTCGTCAAACGTTGTCTTATACCCCCACAAACAAACCACGCTCCACCTTGTTCGAATCGTCCGTTCCCCTATAGACTATTCTAAATACTTCATAGGCGCGTTTGCATGAGCTATAGAATCCATGGAATGCCAAAATCCCAAAAAGGGGAAAAAGATGTCGAGCAGGATTTCTTACCCAGATGATCATCTGTGGCCGAATCCGTGGTATGAAACATCAAACCATCCTTCATTGGAGGGTTTGCGAAACCCCCTAATGAACCCCACAATTCCGGTTCTGTCCAATACCACCTAGATTAGAAGGCCGGCGAATTAAATGCTTGACGTCATATTAGTGGACCGATTCTGTGGTTTTGACCAATGATCATTCGTGACTTGATCTTGTATTTGAATAAATTTTTAAGATAAGATGCGACGTCATCTTAAGATACGACGTTATTGGTCAACAAATCGAAATTGGTATACTAGTGTGACGTTGTGTTGCTTAGTTCTTCGGCCTTCTAATCTAGGTGGTATTGTTCTGTCTGGGAGAAAATCCCCAAGAGGGAAAAATTGCTGAGTTTGCTCTTCAATCCATGGATTTGATGGCTCATGTAAAAGCGCCTCATGTCTATTCCGAGGGAAACATCCGTGAGCATTGTGTTATAAATTTGAGACACGATCAATTGAAATTTACAACACCTGAGTTGGCAATAAAAACAACCTGAAACACGTGAACCCAGACTCGTGCACTCACCCTACTGCGAAAAAAACGACGGCAAAAACACTTCATTTGTATAAAAAACCATTTATATGTGATGAAGGTTTAAAGGCATATAATTATTCACGGGACTATAATCTCCAAAAAATAAGAGTGGCGAGAAGTTTGGCGAGAAAAAGAAAGCATTGTTTTTGAGTTTCCACACTGCCGGCCAAGCGCCAAATTATAGGCCGCGTAATCCTCACACGCAAACCTCCTAATGTCAGACGTGATTTCTCCGACTTTCGGACCTCTTAAAAAGATTGATGGATGACTTAATAAATGCCTCGTGAAAGGAGCGGACGTTTTATTGTTGTTGTAGTATTTAAATTGCATGATATGGTTTTAACTACATGGAAATGTATCGAGGGTTTTTATGTATATGGTAATGTACAGTTGCGATGTAATTATTGTGTTTAGAATGCAGAGAAGCAGTTGACACCCCTAGTAGCGCGTGGTACGCTATCATCGCATAATTTCAGGATGATTTCGGACGTATATCGTAGAGATGTCATACGATATTGTGAGTTGGAGAGCTGAGTCAGTAAGAGTTTGCATACGAAAGGTCCGAGTTTCGGGCCGGGCACAGCCAAAATAACTGCCAATCTAAAAGGATCTATGCAGCCAGAAATTTAATGTGTAAAGGAAGTGCACGTAAAGCCTTGGTTTTCTCGGAGTCTGTCGCCAGAAAAATGCGACCGCTATTATACGTGGATGACGTCACCCTACCAGCCACCGCTTCATCGGAACGTTACGTTGACACAAAACTGGAAACCTAGCGAACTCACTCAACTTCTGTTGTTGTTTTGGTTTTCGTCTTTGCTTGTCAAAAATGGAAAATTTAGGTTCTTCGTGATTTCTCACAATTCAATTTCAATCAATGCAATTAGCATTTCTTCCTCGGCAAGCGTAAAACAACTCTCGCCTTCCGCCATTTCCTCAAAAAATTTTAATTTTGGGCAAGCACACCGCACAACAGACAACAGCAAAAAAAACGTTGTCATCAGGATTTCCCCAACGCACTCAACAGCAGCTCAATCTGGCGGTCGTGTTCAGTTGTCCGGCAACGCTCCCGAGGAAACCACTCTAGCGTAATGAATGTCAGTAGTTTGTATGACGTCACTCACCGCACTTGTCCGACCGCTTAAATTCGTTGACGGACTCCGTGGAAACCGTGGCTTTATGTTTCCAAATCCCAGTGTTATGGGTGCCTATTCAGCTAACTTAGAACCACAGTCACTTGACTGTGGTTCTAAGTGGTTCAAAGTAAAACATTTGCAGCCGCATTCAAAACTTTTTTTCCTCCACTTGTTCCACTGTTAGGCATTATGTATTAAAATCTTGAACCATGTTAGATAGGTACAGGCGAAATTATTTTTTGCAAACTTTAAGAGAGACAGATCCATTAAGGTTAGGCTGATATTATTAGACCAAAATTCTAAAATTTTCAAAAATATAAAATTTTAAGCTTCACATAAAAAGATAATAACTCAACAATAGGTTGGAGTTCGCTCGTCCCTATGCCGGTCCTAAGCCAATATCACCTAGATTAGAAGGCCGAAGAACTAATCAACACAACGTCACACTAGTAGACACATTTCGATTTGTTGACCAATAACGTCGTATCTTAAGATGACGTCGCATCTTGATTCATCTTATCTTACAAAATTATTCAAATACAAGATCTAGTCACGAATGATCATTGGTGAAAACCACAGAATCTGTCCACTAATATGACGTCAAGCATTTAGTTCGCCGGCCCTTCTAATCTAGGTGGTATTTCCTAAGCCCGGATAAACGAAGAAGGTTGAGCGAAGAGCTAGTCACCCTTCCACAAAAAACCTAGATGACTGTAGAAACTGAAGGTCTGTTAGGCAGGATGCTTTATGCGCCAGCTAGGCGTCAAGATTTTAAGTAAGTAGTAAAAATATAATAAAATCCGACACCTAGTCTACTAATACTGAAAGATATTTATCCAGACACCAAAGACCACACTGTTAAAAATTTTGTGCTTGGTTTCACCATAATAATGGTTCCTAGTAGCAGCGACTGCTGAGTGGTGAAATGCGTCACCATATTTTAGGTAATCGCTTGAACCATTTTTTAGGCTTTTGATTCAAAAACCTGAAACATGGTTCACCGGAATAAAGAAAATATGGTGAAACATTTCACCACTCAGCCGTTGCAGTTACTAGGAAGCATTATTATGGTGAAACCCAAGCTCAGAAATTTTAACAGTTTGGTCTTTGGTCTCCGGATAAATATCTTTCAGCAGTATTGGTAGACTAGGTGTCGGATTTTATTATATTTTAACTACTTACTTACTTAAACTCTTCATGCCTTGCTGGCACATAAGGCATTTTTAACAGTGCAGAGTTTTAGACCAAAACTCTTTAATATTCAGTAAATATCAAGTTTTAGCTTTAACATAACAGGATTATAAAAACCCAGTCTAGTAATACTAAAGGACTTGCACCCCAAATAATAATAATAATACTTCAACACACTCCCACCCACCCCCCAAAAAAAAACAATCATGGATATTCCCCGAAAGTCAACGTTCTTTCCCGAGACTGTCGGGAATTCCAGCATCAGCACCAGAAAAAAGAAACTCACCATTAGACAGTCTGGACACGCTCTTCCAACCATCGTTGGATTCCAGTTTCGGACAATGCTAATGCTGCGGTTTTGGATTAATGGACCTTTAATGACTGTTTTTTGGGAGGGGAAGAAGTACTTGAAGGATTTCCCAGAGGGACGGATCGGGACGTGACGAACATAGGGTGACAGTTCTATACCTGTGCCAAATGTTCGGTGGGATACTTTCCCTATATACATCTTATGTGAGTCACATCTTGTGCGGAAGAGATGTATGGGGAAACCTCCCCTTTTCAATGTTTTTTTTTCTCTCCTGAGGTATAGAGATCATATCATAGTTTGGCAGGTATATGGGATGAAACGTCAATTTATACGGAGTGAACAATATTGTCGATCTTACAATTTTTCGAACAATGATGGATTTGTGGCTTTGATTAATGGGACTATAATGACTATTTGTAAGAGGAAATTACTTGTTGGATGTTCCAGAGGAACGGATCAGGACGTGACGAACATAGGGTGACAATTCTATACCTTGGCCAAATGTTCGATGGGTTCAAATGTGCCGAATGGTGTTCGAATGTTCGATGTGCCAAATGTTCGTTTCCCTAAATACATCTCAGTGTGTCACATCTTGTGTGGAAGAGGTGTAGGGAGAAACCTCCCTCTTTATGATGTTTTTTTTCCCTCCTGAGGTACAGAGTTTGTAAGGTATATGTGATGAAACATTAATTTTTTCATGGGGTGACAATATTGTCGACCTTATAGAATTTTTCGAACAATGATGGATTTGTGGCTTTGATTAATGGGACTATAATGACTATTTGTGAGAGGAAATTACTTGTTGGATGTTCCAGAGGAACGGTTTAGGACGTGACGAACATAGGGTGACAGTTCTATGCCTGTGCCAAATGTTCGATGGGATACTTTCCCTACATACATCTTATGTGTGTCACATCCTGTGCGGAAGAGGTGTATGAGGAAACCTCCCTTTTTATGATGTTTTTGTTACCCTGATGTATAAGATCATATCATAGATTGTCAGGTATGGGATGAAACGTCAATTTATATGGAGTGGACAATATTGTGGATCTTAGAATTTTTCGAACAATGATGGATTTGTGGCTTTGATTAATGGGACTTTAATGACTATTTGTGAGAGGAAATACTTGTTGGATGTTCCACCGGAACGGATCAGGACGTGACAAACATAAGGTGACAGTTCTATACCTGTGCTAAATGCTCGATGGGATACTTTCCCTGTATACATCTCATGTGTGTCACATCTTGTGTGGAAGAGGTATACAGAGAAACCTCCCTTTTTATGATGTTTTTTTTCCTCCTGAGGTATAGAGATCATATCATGGTTTGTAAGGTAGTACATGGGATTGTGATATGGGGTATATATGGGGTAAGTATATGGGATTAAACATCAATTTTTTTTATGGAGTGAACAGTATTGTCGATCATAGAATTCTTCGAACAATGATAGATTCGTGGCTTGGATTAATGGAACCATAATGACTATTTGTGAGAAGAAATTACTTGTTGGATGTTCCAGAGGAACGGATCAGGACGTGACGAACGTAGGGTGACAATTCTATACCTAAGCCAAATGTTCAATGGGATGCTTACCCTATACCCATTTCAGTATGTCACATATTATCTGAAAACGGCGAATGGGGAAACCGCCCTTTTTATGCCATCGGACATAAGGCTGTTTTTCGACAGAGTTATTTGTATCATATCATAGATTGTCAGGTATGGGATCAAACGTCAATTTATATGGAGTGGTCAATTTTGTCGATCTTAGAATTTTTCGAACAATGATGGATTTGTGGCCTTGATTATTGGGACTTAAATGACTATTTGTGAAAGGAAATTACTTGTCTTTTACGAAAGAAGTTCCAGAAGAACGGATTAAGATGTGACAGAACGCAGAAATCATGTACTTCGTAAGTCAATTTATACCGAGTGACAATATTGTTGATCTTTGGAATTTCTGGACAATGATGAATCTGTAATTTTGATTAAAGGAACTATAACCGCATGCCAGTACATGCTTTTTCATTTTTTTAAAAAATTCTTTCGAAATAAAAAAAAGAAAAGTAGGCTAAAAATCAAGCATAAATAAAATAACCATCAGAATCTAACAATTATAATTATTTATTTTTCGAGTGCCTTGAATTTCAGTTTAAAATATATAACCAGCATTTGCAATTAAAAATATGATTTTGACCAGTTTTAACAGTGTTGACCACTTTACACGGTTTAACTTTTTGCGTTAGTGTCCCGGTCAAAATCATTTTCTACCGGTCAAAATTACAACGCTGACAATAAATTCAGGACAAATTACGTAACATGAAAAACAAATTTTTAAAAACTTAAAAATGCCGTGCTTTTTCAGTAAGAAATGCTTTAATGGCATACAACAAATGGGTCTTCAATGGATAGGGATGAAACCACAAACTTCAAAAAACTTTCCAAAACTTCAAACTTCGTCCCACTTTCTAAACCCAAAAAGGGTCAAAGAACCCCCATACCCCTTTTTTTAACCCCGTTCTGCTACGGGGCAACGAACCTAAAAGGGTGACGATCTGCCATCAATGAACTTTTTTAAAATCATAATAAAAAAATGGCGTAAAAAATGCGTCCCGTCGCCAGATGGAAGGGTTGTATACTCTCGTTGCAGATGACGTCAGGACGCTACCGCAGATGCGATGCTGGAACTTTTTGTTTGGCGAGATCCTCCTAACCCCTTTCTGAACTTTTTAGAGTTGTAGAGGATAAAAAGTTGATCTTGGAGAGAGTTTTGCCGGAAACGGATGGTTGGTTTAGGTTGTGTAGGCTTTTAGGTATATGTGGCGAAGGAAATTTGAGTAGCCTAGTGGCACATTATATCTTATGACCGAACATACTACATTTTAAAGTACAGTAGTACTTTGTTTTTGTTCCGTCGGTTTCAAAGTGTCCTAAAATCTGTAAATGTCCTAGATTGTTTCTTTGTGCTGCAAAATGTCCTGCATTTTGTGTAATGTCTAAAAATTTTCATAAGAACCATAAGTTGGATATTTGTGGACAACTCGTTACTCAACCAGCGAGAGAATTCTGATTTTGTCTACTTTCAATTCTTACAATCAACGATGTTAACATTTCCGTGCTTGGTTTTCACCATAACAATAGTTTGTAGCAGCTGCAACGGCTGCCTAATGAAATGTTTCACCGCAATTTTGGTATTAGGGTTGAAACCTTTAACCAGGTTTTTCTCCTAAATTTGAAAAATCTTTCGACTGAATACCAAAGAAGATGGTGAAACACTTCACCACACAACAGTTGAAGTAACTTTATATCTTATGGGAGAAGATGTACGTCTGTCCGTCCATATCCCCCTTCCAAAATCAGTTCTATCCATTCGATCTTAAAAATTCTTTTTTGTTAGAAAGGTATGACCTCAGAGATCTAACTTTCATACTTATTACGTCTGTCTGTACGATCGGACGGACATTAATCTACTATTTGTTGAAGAATTCTCCATTGAATTAGCATTGAAATTCAATTCCGAGTCATTTAAATCGTTGTTGCCAATCCAACAATGGTATGAGAAACTTAATTCATTTAAAAATATTATTTGAGGCAAAATTTATTTTGGTTATGAATCAGTTTGGAATGACGTCAAAATGTGATTATTATTTGTTTACTAAGTAAGTGGCCAGGCATTTTTTACGTATAATCCTGGTTTAAATTTACATATCTTATTTTATAAGTACATTTTAGAGTAGTTCAATGTTTTTTTTATTATAAATAAATATTTAATTAATTCGTAGAGCTACAAATAAATCTATCAGACGGTAAGTAATATTAATTTTATTAGCGATAGAAAATTAATGAAAATAGCTGATTTTGGCATTAAGAAGTTTAAATTATGGCTGGATGCTGTGTTTAGTGAAATTTAATCTAATGTGTATACATTTACGTAGAAACGGTTGTAAATGACACTAACTGTTACGAACCTATAGTTCTTTCCCGAAAAGAATTTCAGTAAGTATTTAAGTAACAGGAAAAAGGCTATTTTAGTTCTTTTAGAATTTCTTGTTTTATTTGGTGTTTGTTGGTCACGACATATTCGATTGATATTCAATAAATTAAATAGTAAATTTAGCTATTAAATCTCGTCAAAAAAACTATACAACCCTGTAAATTTTTCAGTACAAAAGCTTCTATTCTCATAGCAATATTTCTTGCTAATTGTCTTTAATAAGCTAAGAATGTTGCATGGGGTTAGCAGATGTAGTCATAAGTTATAATTTAAAATGTAGGAATTATTTTTAAGAAATCTATACAAAGATTTTTATTTTGTACTACCATCTGCTAAAAACTTAAAAATAATACAACTTAAAAAATGAAATTACTTAATCGATTATTAATCACTTGAAAAAATTAATCATATTTATTGGTCAAGTAGTACAAATTGTTATGATTCCATGATACTCCATCTGGGAAAATGTGACAGATATTTATGGGCAAGCACTATATTTATTAACATTAAACATACAATATCAGCTACTTATATAATCTTTACTAAAGAGGTCCATGTATGTGGACCTTTGTATGATTTACTCGGCAACTCTATTTCTTTCATACTATAAACAAGAAAGTTCAATTAAAAAAAAACTTACATCGAAGCAGCTGACAAGTAGGGGAGAGTGTTGTACCTTGGGACAATTTTTACATTTTAATTTTTTTCTTCGATAATTTGTAGTCAAAATAAAAATTTAAAAGCAGCATTTCAACACACCAATATATTCCTCTATAATATATATTTTTTAATTCTGGCAGCTTGAAATTAAAATTTGCCACTCATTTAAAGTAGAGAGGATAAACTGTCCTAAGGTACAATATGATGTAGTACCTTGGGACATACTTTATAATTCAGTCAATAGTCATACACTTGAACTAATGTGTCAGGAAACAAACTTTATTGTTTTTTCAAGGAAATACACAAATAAAATTTCATAATTCAAGAATAATTTAAATTATAGAGCAAAATTGCAAGTCCAAATTATTTAACATTATATGATGATACAATATGCTTCACTGTCCCAAGGTACAACACACTAAATACAAGTAAGATAGTGGCCAATCTAAATGCATTATCATTATTTTCTCATAACCAAAATATTTTAAAATCTTCTGAATCTTAAAGAAAATAAAATGCAGTTGACTTTTTGTAAAAGTACAAAGGTAAAAAATTATATTAAAATGAGAAAAATATTTACTTTGGGGTAATGAAACATTATCTTTTGTCACCAATTCATCAATTCAATGATGCTGGCGTTAAATTTTATTGTGATGATGTCTGTTGGTTAAGGCTACTATTAGAAATAAACAATGTATGAATATTGCCAATAGATTCTTAGACATTGTCAGTGTCCCAAGGTACAAGCGTCCAAAGGTACAACACTCTCCCCTATCGGTCGATTATCTGTATGAAAAACGACACAACACGAAGTTCAAACAAGATTTTGGTTTGGTTTGGTTTTGAATTATCGTCGCACTGGAGCTACACGACTACACGAGGGCTATTGGCGACGGGCGTCGTATTTTAGAACCACAGTCAGGTGACGAGCCGACACCGTTAAGGGCGACATCGTACGCAGCGTTAGGACTTTGAAGGATATTTAACGTGCACTCCCTTACACGGGGTATTATTCGTCGGACATTTTTGGCTGCACGGGCCGTTTATAGGTCGGCAGCTATTTTGGCGATGCCCGGACCCGAACCTGGGACCTTCCGCATGCTAAGCGAGTGCTTAACCGACTGGGCTCCCCAGCCCGTAACAAGATTTTGGAGTTCTTGCGAGGAAAAAATCATTTAAAAAAATTTTATAAGAGATTTTGCATCAACAATTTTTAGAATGGACAATTATTTACAAAACAAGTAGATTTTTAACAAAAACTGTCACTTAGAACTGCTTCCATACCACTTGTACCTAATAAACCACCAAACACATGATCATGCAAACCTTTGGGACAATTGAGTATTATGTAAAATCTAATTAATTGATTATTAGCACATATTTAACGAAATTACACCGTATAGGGCGAATGAGAAAGACTTATAACATATTTTTTCATCTATAACTTTAAAAAATACTAATTAAAAGCAAAGTAAATGATAGTAAAATTTACATAGATAAACCATATTAAAATACCTAATGGTATCATCCTATCATCACTACTTATATTAAATTATCATTTATTAATTATATGTTCGGCTATTAGCACCTATGTAATGTAATTACAAAACATTAATTATTATTTAGATATTATCAAGATATTTAAATTATTAGTGCAAACGAATTAAATGCATTTTATTATCTATAATTAAAACATCGAATAAAGCGGTTTTAAGATTAATGATGCATGGTGATGTCTTAATCTTTTTTATTATTATTTTTTAATTTATAATTAATGTAAAAACGTAGTTAACTTATTGTTAACTTCACAATTATTCGCTTTATTGTCGGTTAAGCCTAAGTCAACGCTTTATAAAATAAATTCTTTCTTACTAAATTTCATAATATTTTCCAATGAGTTGTTAGATGACACTTTTGTTAAATTGAAGGAAAAGCCTTAGGGGAGTGGAATCCAAATTTGAAATGTGGACAATTTATGGTCGCATGATAATTTGTCCATGTTGATATTTTTAAATATCAGGCTTTATTAATTTTTGGTAACTTAAATAGCAGTAAAAACATGCGATGTCACATGTCACAAATAAAATCTTCTTTTTAGCAGTTATAGAATTTTTGATGCAATGTTTTTCGTTTTTCGCCTTGTGAGAACTGGCACGACGAATTTTGGAATAAAATCAAAAACTTCATATTTCGAACAAGAATAAAAACTTTTACTTTCAGTTTTTTAAATTTGTTTTTCGTGTAAGTTAGTTTGTTCTACATAAATTGTTCATGACAATAGTTTTAGCTTGTAGGTATTATATTTAGTTTATTAAGATAAACTTAACCCTTTCATTACTGAAACGCCCCAAAACGCCCGAACAACTAAGGATTCGATAATGTTATTTCCATCAAATATTACGAGGAAGCAAAAATCCTTCGTAGCGAAAGGGTTCAGCTCACTTTCATGTGGCCAAATTTAAAATTTTATTGTCAACCGCCATTAATGAGTTAAGGGTAAAATTTGAAACACTTTAAACTCAGAAATCCTTAAAATTGTAATATTAGATGATGCATTTTAATTTTAAGTGGAAACTCTAAAAAAAATCAATATCTAGCTGGTTATAGACCTTATTCGCCACTTAGTTCAAACCGATTTTATACAATCCTATTTTAAACTATGTCATGGACCTTTGAACCTGTATTAAACCAAATTTCAAACTGATCTAAATTGTTAAAAAAAAGTTAAAGGGTCGTCAACATTTCGACCCTTCACCCCCGCCAAAAATGTTCCGAGGGGGTAAAAGGGGTAAGCGTGGGGGTAAACCACCTCTGGTTAGGAACGGTTACATCAGGGGAAATAGGGTAATGAACGGGACAGAATACTTTGGGAAATAAACTTGTATACAAAATGTATCTGTAAAGTTTGTTGACGTGTTAACTTCATCTCAAAGTGTTAACTTTTTCGTTTAATTTTGTTATCATTGAAAAGTCAGAAATGGCATAACTGCGCAAAATTGTTGACTAGCCAACTAGTATCAGACTCTCAAATTATCAAGTTTAGTTTGAAATAACGTCGCACTAGAGCTACAAGAAGGCTATTTGCGACGGGTGCCATATTTTAGAACCACAATCAAGTGACGAAGCCGACACCTGAGTAGGCGCATGGGGCTGGGGAGCCCAGTCGGTTAAACACTCGCTTAGCATGCGGAAGGTCCCAGGTTCGGGTCCAGGCATCGCCAAAATAGCTGCCAGCCTATAAACGGCCCGTGCAGCCAAAAATGTCCGACGAATAATACCCCGTGTAAGGGAGTGCACGTTAAATATCCTTCAAAGTCCTAACGCTGCGTACGATGTCGCCCTTAACGGTTGCGTTGGGTGCCTATTCAGGTGTCGGCTCGTCACCTGACTGTGGTTCTAAAATACGACGCCCGTCGCCAATAGCCCTCGTGTAGCTCTAGTGCAACGATAATTCAAAACCTAACCTAACCTGAGTAGGCGCAAAACTGCATAGGGACAAACAAGCCAAGGCAATACGAGGTGAGCGCATAGTTTTGATATTTTGATTCGATTGAAATATTTGAAAATTGACATCAAGATAGTCCAGCCATGGCCAACTCAACTAATAAAGCCAGAGAAGCTCCCTGTGACGTCGCACTATCCGTCCGGCAACGATTGTCGGCTATCCCGAAAGATAAAAATGAAACCTTTGTTATAAACCCGAAGAGTATTGTCCGTGAGCGAATGGGTTTCGTACTTTTTCTTCGGTCTCTTTATCTGTTGGATACTTTTTAAGGAAATTTTTACCAGTTGTTAAGGTAGGCGAATACCCAAAATTTCCCAAAATTCTAAAATTTTTACTATTGCTTTAATCTTTTCCAAATTTGGCATAGTGATTTCAAAGATAATGAATAATACTATTTGAGCTTTTGTTTTTATTTAAATATAATTTATTTATTTAAAACGGTGTTTTTCTACTAAAAAAAGAGGTTTACGCCAACAAGTCTGCCACATTGAATTTTCATCCTATGAACATTTATTATGTGTTAAATTCTTCGTTTTGAACTGATGCATGCAATGACCCTCTAGAGTTACATACAAATTACAAGAAAAAAAGTTATTAGAAAAATGTTATAAATTAACCACAAAAAAAGGATTTTTTTCGATTAACTTACACTTGGACATTTTTTTTTTTAAAAATTGTATACTTACACCAGATGTTAGAGGTTCATGGCACAAATATACATTGAAATAGCATCTGTGAAAAATTTCAGGTAAATTAATGTAAAACTTTTTATGCTAGAAGTGTTGGCGTAAACCCCTTTTTTTAGTTGAAAAACACCGTTTAAAATAAATAAATTATATTTAAATAAAAAAATTGCCCAAAAAGCATTGTTCATTATATTTGAAATCGATATGCCAAATTTGGAAAAGATTAAAGTAATAGTAAAAATTTTAGAATTTTGGGTATTCGCCTACCTTAAATATGGATGTTTAACTATACTCTGATGGAACACTCTCTGTGAAACTACATATATTTTACATAAAGAATATCACTAATATATATTTTTTTAAGTAAGAGAGTTATAGCCAAATCCTTCCAGAGGTTTTTTAGAAACCAACCTCTTAAATACGTATAAAATATTACAGGCTGATACTTATAGTAGATTTTGAGAAAAAGGTACATGAACATTGAAAAAAGTAAGTTTTGAGATGGGGGGGGGGGGGTAAGCGTTTAAAGTAAATAATATGACCGTAATTTACCGTAACAACGTTTGTTTAAAATAATATTAAAAATACTTCCAGTACTCGAAACTTCTGTTGTAAGATATCGCTGAGAAGCTAAGATTTTCTATTTTGAGAAACACTAAAAACATTGAAATGCCATTTGGTGTCTCACTCCCCTAGTATTTTCCTTTTAATTATTTATTCATGTAATTGTTTCTGCATTCTCGCCTGCTCAGGATATTGTTTTCTGCTCGAGGGCGTCATTTTTGTACTTTTCCTTTTTCCCTGTATGTTTTCTTTTTAAAATAACTAAACTAATAATAATAATTTGTAACTTTTTAGTTTTGTGAGTCCGAAATAAACCGACATTCCCCGCACTATTTACATGGAATAATAATTGTGTCTGTTTTTGCTTCATGCATTATTCCTAAACCCCTTGTAAAAACCGGGTTGCCAAAGGAAGTCGTTGATCGCATTTGGCGATGAACTTAACACCAAATGTCTTAATCTATAAAAATACGACCTTTTGTTTTCAAAGTACCCCATGCTAATTTAATTGTGTTATTATAGAACAAACTAAATAAGAATATTATTCCAATCTTTCTCGTCATCCAGCTGTTTAAGTCAACTTAGTTTCACCAGCAGGTGCTCAGTTGCCAAGTATGACACTCTGTTGTTGTTTATTACGTGGGTGTTTTGTAGGAGACTTTCAGAGAAGATTGAATGGAGTTCCCGCTTCTAGTCTCATCTAAGTGTTATGACGCAAAGAAACGCTTTGCAAATTATTTGGAGCTATTCTTACTTATTAATCAAGTTGTGGTACGATAAGCTTTGACGCATGCAACACAATTAATGAATTACAATTTAAACATTACTTGTGAAAAGAAATATTAGGGAATATTCTTGTATTCTAAACTCGTTCTATTGTCTTTAACTGTACAAATTATAGCTGTCATTATTTTAGTTTCAATAATCACAATTCAAAAAACAAAACAATATGGTTCTGAGTGTGTGAATTCTTATTAAAAATGCAGTTTTTTGTTTCAGGTGTAACAATTTGGCTACTCCCAGTCGGCTACATTTTATTTTCCGGCGCCAAACATCTTCGCATATTTTTAACCTCCGCAATGAATAATAACCATAGAGTTAAGATGGAAATGCTTGGCGCAAAATAAAGTGAAACCGTCAGAAAAGTCGCCAAGTAACCCTAGTACGCCCAAACAAACAGCTCACTCAACGTTACACTCTTAAAACGAGCGATTTTAACTCGGTCTGATTGATTTTCTTTCCTCCAGTCTGGAAAATGCACTTCTCCTTTTGGAGTGAATCCTTTGCGTGTTAAACCTCCGACAGGATCACTCCAAACGAGTGATTTTAACTCAGTCTGAGATAATATTCACTCCTTTCCAGTGTCGAAAATGCACTTCTCCTACTGGAGTGGAATTCACTCTTTTGTTTTAAGAGTGTAGTTCAAAGTAAAAAGCATCATTTTAATCTTTAAAAAACGTTAATTAAAAATCAAAAAACGACTATTTGTGCAGCTCTAGGTTGCAACATGAGGTTTGAATTTACACAAGATGGTAGTAATTTCCTTCACAGGCAAGAACAATTTCAATTATACTTTTTATAAGAGAGTCAGAAATCGCCAAGTAGAAGTAGTAAGCCATGCAAACTCCACTGTAGAATAGCGCCAAACACATAGCCGAGAGCGTTTGTTTGGGCTTATTTCAAAGCGATAGAAGGCCTCACTTGGAGCACCAGTTATAGTATTAGGTTTTGCCCGGCACTCTCGTCATTTTATTCTTTACTCTAAGATAACAACAAACAACAAGAAGAAGAAACCAAAAGACCGTGGATACTGTTGCCATTAAAAGTAGAAAAATAAATCGGCTCTTGCCCTTTCGGAAAACCAGTTTAAATTCCCAGATAACGAGTACCTGCCCGCCAAGTTAATTGTAAATTTATACATTAGACCGATGGAAATTAAATCCATAATTCATTTCAATCCATCATCTTCCCAACGGAATGGCCAATTTTAAAAGAAGAGCCGGAGAAATCATTTTTCAAAATCGAAGGGTACTTAGAAACTTCTTGCAGAAAGGGTAGTTTAAAACTTTCTTTTGATGGCGGGTTTTTATCTGATCTGAGCCTGAGTAGAAATGTGGACTACAAAGTGAATTGATATAAATGGCTCTGTATTATTAAACAACTTCTCATTTTTTTTTTTTTTAACTCTTTCAATTCCAACTTATTTTTTATTCTAAAAATCTAAAATATTTGAAATTGACTCCTTATGCATCCAGAATGGAATTGTTAAAAAAGCAGGAAAACAATATAAATGTTCGAACTATAATTTGAGGAAAAAATAATTTTGGAATCATAACTTTTGAACAAACCATAACAATAATTTTTAATAAAATTATTCCAGAGTGTATTTTATTTTACCACGTTTTTCATATTTTCATTTCTTCAACAAACATTATTTAGTTCTTCAGAAGACATGATTCTTCTATCTAAATGACAAAAAGAAAATATATTTTTATAGTAGTATAAGATAGATGACTCCAAATGGAATCATTGGTACGGAAAGGGTTAATACGAAATAATGTTTAACAAAAATAAAAAGTAGGTATTGACGTTGTGGAGATTTTTAGATTCTATACCTTACTTCCGAATTAGATTCTATCCGTCTAATTTTAAAAACTTATTTTGTCAGCAAGATACGAGTCTGATTGTACGCTTTTCCAGCCGTCTGTTGAAATTCCCGTTCAATAAACTTCTAATTTTGAAAATTATATTTTTGCAAGAAAACTATGACACCAGAATACCTATAGATTTTAAGTAGTAGTAAAATGAGGCTGCAAGCCAGGCTGGTGCACTTGGTGCAATCCATGCCTGGCGCAACCAAAGCCTGGCGCGCTGGGAAGGTAGCCACGCCCCCAGAGATCATGTATGAACACGGTGGTTTTGGGGGGTGACGTCATTGGAGTTGAGTTGTACTTTTTGGGAAGTGTGACGTCATACGTTGAAGATATTTTTCAAAGGTTTTTTTTTGTTTCCCAACTTCAATGGATCGAATGGGGGTGACGTCAGTGAAGTTGAGTTGTTCTAGTTTCGTTATAGAATAGGTTTATATGACGTTATGGTATGACATGAGTTGACTTGTTTCGTTATATGGTAGGTTTGTATGATGTTGGGTTCAATTTAAAATATGTTTATGTGACGATGCTATATGTAAAGAATAGTTATTAGAAATTGTTGATTGGGAACTTATTTTTTTTTTCTAACAGTAATAAGGGGAAGTTTAGTGTGACATTTTTTACGTTAATTAGAAAATGTCTTGTTATTATAAAGATGTATTGTAATCATTTCTCTATTTTAGTAATTATGTATTAAAGTCTTAAAAGTATTTAAAAATTATTATTTACACCTATGAAAAAAGTAATAAAGATGTAAATATTTCCATTATATAAAATTCATAAATTCAAAACTTAATTTTTTTAATGTTGAAGTTATTTTAAATGTATTTAAAGTTATTACTTTAAAAGTTTATCTTAATTTTTTATCTTATTTTCAAGCAGCAATAAATACACAATTTTTAAGAGACATCAGCAGTTAGTAATACTAAATTTATATATAAATGGAATAAACGCTAACATTCTTCTAACATAAAATTTCTTCTGAAGTGCAAACATATTTTTCACATCATGTAAAAGGATGGTACATTAATTATTGTAAAAAAATCTATGATCACAATCAAGTTCATAAAATATACAGTAAATTGAATTCCACTTTGTCGTGTAAGTCAGAAATATATTATTTTTCCAAATCTATAGCAGGATTAGTTGCAACTGTTTCGAGAATTTTGTTAGGTAAGATAATATAGTGGTTTTGATGTCTCATATAATCTCGCAGATTTTAACTAGATTAAAGAAGACGTATTGAAAACTTCGGAATATTTGTTGAAATACTATGACATACTCATTATAGCAAGTTGATTTCTAGACTACTTGACTATATTACATTGATTTACTCTCATGTTTCCTTATCTTGCTTATTTAGATATATCCTGCCTCCCTACTCATCAAGTAATTCCTATTCACCATAACAATAAGTAAATTTCTTGCAAAGCTTTTAAATAAAAGTCAGATAATATATAATGAGTTTTGCGAAGGATACTAGAGGTCTGATAATAAAAAGTTATTTGAATTTCTTATGAATTTCTTAGGACTTCGAAGCACTTGGCTTTTTTCCCCTTCAAATGTTTAATTTTACCTAGTTATTTTCTTAATTATAAAAATACATTTTTAAATATTCTTGTTTAACATTTGTTACTGTTCCATTTTATTATCGAAGGTAAATATTTATGCTGATCAGAATAACACAAATATGGTTTTAGAATCAGAATTACATGTTTAACAAATTTGGTGTTATTTATACTTTTGCGAAGCATTTTAGTTTATTTTTTTAGTAAAGGATATTTAATGACATAAAAATTGCAAATTATATATATATTTTTTAAAATTACACAAAAAGAAATTTTGAAACTAAGAAATAAGTTTAAAGCAAGTAAACATTACACGTGAAATAATAGAATTTCATTTTAGTTAAAGAGGAGAATTCACTAAATAACTGTAAAACTGCATGTATTAAAACAAAAAATGGAACACACTTTTTAAAACTTAATTTTTCTTTTTAAAAACACAAACTCTTAGATAATACTAAGTCAAAACATTAAAAATTGTTAAAATATTCAGTAGATTTACTTCGCTAAAGTTTTTTTTTTAATAATCTTGATATATGCAATAAGCGGATATTATATTAGTTAATTTAACATTCCCAAAAGGAATTCATTATCACTATACAGGATTCCCGATAGGAAAGTCATTCTGATAAGATTAAGCTAACTTCAAACATTGCACTTTAAAATTAAAAAAAAAAAAACATTAAATATGTTCAATGAGTTTACATTTAGCCAAATTTGTTTAAGCTATTTTACATATCATTCTACAGCAAAGACTGTTAAGAAGAAAAATAACTTAATTGTTTACAGCGCCCGTAAGTTATGGACACTTTTCCACTAATAATACAATTTTTCCCTCGACTAAAATAAAAGCGAATATATTTCTATAGTACACATAAATAGACGGTGGGAGTTTTATTGCAGGAATTTTTTTTCTGATTTAAAAAACTTTTCTGATTTAAGAAATTTTTGCTGTTAGTTTAATTTTTTAAAAAAAGTATAATTTTACCCTGTATTTCACATCTGCATTTTAAATTTTAAGTTCTAAATAAGTATGTAATGGTTTTATGATACCTTGCTTGGTGGAGAAGTAGTTAGACGATTAACAAATTTTTCCTTAAACTAGTCAAATTATTTTAAAATGGAATGGTTTTTTCGCAAATTATTGTTACAGAAATTACTATGTTATTATTTTATTTTCAAATATTGTATTTTCTATGATCTAGCTTATGAACCTTATAGACATAGTCTTACAAATTTCCGCTAAACTTATTTGTTATATCTATATTGTTAAGATGCAGCATTAACAATTCTACGATATCCTACGATGATCTAATTACACAGTATTCCTACACAACAAAAAACTTTGTATTCTTACGCGAGAGGTTTAAAGAAAGTAATTCGAAAAATCTGCTTGTAGTAGCTGATAACAGTCTAAAATTGAAATTTCGCAATCTAATCAGGGAAAAAAATCTTCATAACTACAATTATAATGATTTAATTACTTTTAAATAGTAGAAATTTTTTACAGTAAAAATTGATACACTAAGTATCGTCCAATAGTATATATGTTGATTATGAACAATATATAAAAGTACTGGATGAAAGTCTTAAATATTACCCAGATGATGAAATATTTCTACACGGTTATTAACTATAGATAAAAAATTTAATAAAATATTATAAAGTATTTGAGTTTTATTAGTATTTATGTTAAATGTCAACTTATTGTAAATATCAAGTTGTTAAAACACCTAGAGAGAACAAAGTTGTAAATAAAATCTACTTTAATGCCTTATTAAATCAAAATTATTTATACAACATGAATATTCATAAAATCACACATTTAACTAAGAAAATAATATATTAACGACTTTTCAATGGGAATTATACACAATTTATTTAACTTACTACGTTAATAATTAAACCTAGATTTCATGTGCATTCAGATTTTATTTTAAAATATAGCATTAATATATCAAAGTATAATTAATTAAAAATTATTATTTCTTAGTATGCATTAATAATAAAAAGCTTTTCAAACAGTTCAGCAACTCAATGTCTGCTTACATACTAAAGTACAGTAAGAGTCGAATCGTCCTTATGACAATGAATCATTAATCGAATTCATTATCCCGTTATACATAACAGGTAATAATTGAACACGAGTTGGGTTGTTTTCACTGCTGATAGCTATTTCAGTTTTGATATTGGATAGGTTTATGTGACATCAGTTGAATTGTTTCGATATAAGAGAGGTTTATACGAATGATGTAGGTTTAAGAATTGGAGTTAGTTTAGTAATTAGAAATATTACTTTTTTCTCATGGTCATTACTAATAATCATTAAAGCATGTTCTAAGACTTTTTTTTTTTATTTCTTTGCAGATAATTTTTTCTAGTAGAGAACTTATAAATAGAAATTATCTTATAAATTTCTAAATAAACTTAAAACATTTGAAAAAACACATTTTTTTATTTACATAAAAATATTTTGCACATATAACTTTATATCATAATTAAATTGTTTGTAAAGAAACCATCAGTAAACAAAAATGTCATACATTTCGTGATTGTAACTTTGAAAAATAAATGAAATAAGCGTAAATAAATATTAAAAGTGGGGTTTGAACCAGCATTCTATGACAAAAGATATTCGTACGACTTCTAAAAATAGATTAATCTAAACATATTATAAAAATGTAGGGTTTCTAAGGATTCAGGTGGGGTTTTTTTTTTATATATAATTTCAGGGCTAATTTTATGATAATTACAAGAGTTAGTTTTTATTAAGTGGACTTTAAGGTTTTACATATTTTTTATTGAAGTAAACCAAGTTTGAGTTTTACTAATTTTTATATTTTTAAGAATATTTTTTTTTAAATTCTAACTCTCACTCAGTCATATTTCTTAAGACTTATAAAATAATAACAAAAATCTTAATTTCAAAAATTTTCATAATAATAATTAACTTTCTCTCTAAGCAACACAAACATTAATGCAAGTATAAATTTAAAATTAAAATGTTACCTTATATACCATGAAAAGGTGATAAAATTTTATCAAATAATACTGTGAAATAAACCTCAATTTTAAATCTATTTATTAAATAAATTTAATTTAAGTAAAGTGGAGTTACTCGAATGTAATTGATTTATATTTGGTAACTTTATCATAGATACAGGTTCTATGCAATGTTAACTAATACTCAAAATATTCTAGAATACACCTGGTTCAATGTAAAATGACACACCAACGTAGATTATGGGCTTACATGTATAAATTTGCTTGGAGTTCCACAACACTTTTGTAAGAAATGAACTAGTTTTTTCCAATATTTTAATTGAAACTGTAAAAATTTTGATGATATATTCTTTCAAATAATAAAATAGTGGTATGGAAACGTGTAAAACTCTATTGTATCAGCTTTTGTTATGACATTGATATGGTATGCATATATCTGAATAGAAAACGAATTGTTTAGTTATAAAAGTTGAACTCGTGCATTTAAATATATATGATCAGGTCCCATGTTTTTTAAAAATTCATAGTTTAAGGTTTTGAAAAGTTCAGAGAGGATATCTTAATAGCAGAGATTACAAACCGGTTATTAGATTGCATAGACAGGTAATGTATGTGACTCACAAACGCGTATAAATCTGCTTATTTCTGTCCATATAATTTTCTAAGGAGCTAGTTCTGATGAATTGAATGACATTTTTCAATCAACTGTTTTGATCCAAATTAAAGTACTTTATCTCAGTTTTTAGTGTTACGTTTAAATATGTATAATTTTCATGATATTCCTATCCTTTACTATAAACTGCCATCACCAACTAACTACATAAAACATAACTCTACCTAACAAGTTTTTGATATGTGTCTCATTCTGTTTGTTAAAAAAAATTTTACCTTTTGATAATATAATATGGGAAAGTAAAAAACAAATGCAGGCTTAACTAAACGACCAACATGCATATCCGTTAAAATTCCCTAAATTTATGACTGAAACTATAATTCCTTTGAAGAAAAAGTTAAATGCCCTTTAAAATTCTTAAAAAATACAAACAACTAAAGTATGTTTGTAAATTTGAAAAATGCCTAAAAAAGATCTAACCCACATGAAGATTCTAACAAATTCAACTTTAATTAGAATCAGTTTTGTTATTAAATGTTATTTTTCCTATTCAGTTCTTGATAAATTAGTAGTTTGACTATAAAATTCTTCAATATTTGTAAGTTTCTATTGGAAAATTATGATTATTGTTCGCAAATCATAGTAAAAACATCAATACCATTGACAAGATAGAAGCAGTTGTTATGAAAAAAGATTTTTTTAAAAATGTATTTAGCTAATGTTATGTTGCATGAGTTATTAATTCTCTGTTTATTAACATACGATAACCTTTATCCTTCCACAAAAATTTATATTCATACGTGAATGGTTTAAAAATAAGTTCGAAAATGTCCTTAGTTTTATTCGATAACAGTCTAAAATTCACTTAAATAGTTAAGAATTATCGAAGAATATTATTTTGGGATAAAATAAAGGCTAATTTTAGGAAAATTATTTAACCTCAATTTAATTTATTCAACTCATGATTCAAACTCCTAACGATTAGAATTCTAAGTCCTTATGAAAAAGATTTTACACTTTGAGACTTTATAAAATAACACAATTTTCGTTAATATTCTAAAAATTTATGCAAGTTTCATTTTACTCTGCGTGAGAATGAAAAAAAAAATAATGTTTTGAAGAATCAATGATGAGTATTTGCTTATAGTTCAATATTATTCAAAAGTCAGAAATAATTTCCTGTTAATCGGTAAATAGAATGCAATTATGATCACTGATTCTCCAAAACATTACTTTTTTTTTCATTCTCACGCAGAGTAAAATGAAACTTGCATAAATTTTTAGAATATTAACGAAAATTGTGTTATTTTATAAAGTCTCAAAGTGTAAAATCTTTTTCATAAGGACTTAGAATTCTAATCGTTAGGAGTTTGAATCATGAGTTGAATAAATTAAATTGAGGTTAAATAATTTTCCTAAAATTAGCCTTTATTTTATCCCAAAATAATATTCTTCGATAATTCTTAACTATTTAAGTGAATTTTAGACTGTTATCGAATAAAACTAAGGACATTTTCGAACTTATTTTTAAACCATTCACGTATGAATATAAATTTTTGTGGAAGGATAAAGGTTATCGTATGTTAATAAACAGAGAATTAATAACTCATGCAACATAACATTAGCTAAATACATTTTTAAAAAAATCTTTTTTCATAACAACTGCTTCTATCTTGTCAATGGTATTGATGTTTTTACTATGATTTGCGAACAATAATCATAATTTTCCAATAGAAACTTACAAATATTGAAGAATTTTATAGTCAAACTACTAATTTATCAAGAACTGAATAGGAAAAATAACATTTAATAACAAAACTGATTCTAATTAAAGTTGAATTTGTTAGAATCTTCATGTGGGTTAGATCTTTTTTAGGCATTTTTCAAATTTACAAACATACTTTAGTTGTTTGTATTTTTTAAGAATTTTAAAGGGCATTTAACTTTTTCTTCAAAGGAATTATAGTTTCAGTCATAAATTTAGGGAATTTTAACGGATATGCATGTTGGTCGTTTAGTTAAGCCTGCATTTGTTTTTTACTTTCCCATATTATATTATCAAAAGGTAAAATTTTTTTTAACAAACAGAATGAGACACATATCAAAAACTTGTTAGGTAGAGTTATGTTTTATGTAGTTAGTTGGTGATGGCAGTTTATAGTAAAGGATAGGAATATCATGAAAATTATACATATTTAAACGTAACACTAAAAACTGAGATAAAGTACTTTAATTTGGATCAAAACAGTTGATTGAAAAATGTCATTCAATTCATCAGAACTAGCTCCTTAGAAAATTATATGGACAGAAATAAGCAGATTTATACGCGTTTGTGAGTCACATACATTACCTGTCTATGCAATCTAATAACCGGTTTGTAATCTCTGCTATTAAGATATCCTCTCTGAACTTTTCAAAACCTTAAACTATGAATTTTTAAAAAACATGGGACCTGATCATATATATTTAAATGCACGAGTTCAACTTTTATAACTAAACAATTCGTTTTCTATTCAGATATATGCATACCATATCAATGTCATAACAAAAGCTGATACAATAGAGTTTTACACGTTTCCATACCACTATTTTATTATTTGAAAGAATATATCATCAAAATTTTTACAGTTTCAATTAAAATATTGGAAAAAACTAGTTCATTTCTTACAAAAGTGTTGTGGAACTCCAAGCAAATTTATACATGTAAGCCTATAATCTACGTTGGTGTGTCATTTTACATTGAACCAGGTGTATT
Organism: Hylyphantes graminicola; assembly: GCA_023701765.1. NCBI lineage: Eukaryota > Metazoa > Arthropoda > Arachnida > Araneae > Linyphiidae > Hylyphantes > Hylyphantes graminicola. Next base: position 52,509,501 of record CM043121.1, read on the forward strand.
CTAGAATATTTTGAGTATTAGTTAACATTGCATAGAACCTGTATCTATGATAAAGTTACCAAATATAAATCAATTACATTCGAGTAACTCCACTTTACTTAAATTAAATTTATTTAATAAATAGATTTAAAATTGAGGTTTATTTCACAGTATTATTTGATAAAATTTTATCACCTTTTCATGGTATATAAGGTAACATTTTAATTTTAAATTTATACTTGCATTAATGTTTGTGTTGCTTAGAGAGAAAGTTAATTATTATTATGAAAATTTTTGAAATTAAGATTTTTGTTATTATTTTATAAGTCTTAAGAAATATGACTGAGTGAGAGTTAGAATTTAAAAAAAAATATTCTTAAAAATATAAAAATTAGTAAAACTCAAACTTGGTTTACTTCAATAAAAAATATGTAAAACCTTAAAGTCCACTTAATAAAAACTAACTCTTGTAATTATCATAAAATTAGCCCTGAAATTATATATAAAAAAAAAACCCCACCTGAATCCTTAGAAACCCTACATTTTTATAATATGTTTAGATTAATCTATTTTTAGAAGTCGTACGAATATCTTTTGTCATAGAATGCTGGTTCAAACCCCACTTTTAATATTTATTTACGCTTATTTCATTTATTTTTCAAAGTTACAATCACGAAATGTATGACATTTTTGTTTACTGATGGTTTCTTTACAAACAATTTAATTATGATATAAAGTTATATGTGCAAAATATTTTTATGTAAATAAAAAAATGTGTTTTTTCAAATGTTTTAAGTTTATTTAGAAATTTATAAGATAATTTCTATTTATAAGTTCTCTACTAGAAAAAATTATCTGCAAAGAAATAAAAAAAAAAAGTCTTAGAACATGCTTTAATGATTATTAGTAATGACCATGAGAAAAAAGTAATATTTCTAATTACTAAACTAACTCCAATTCTTAAACCTACATCATTCGTATAAACCTCTCTTATATCGAAACAATTCAACTGATGTCACATAAACCTATCCAATATCAAAACTGAAATAGCTATCAGCAGTGAAAACAACCCAACTCGTGTTCAATTATTACCTGTTATGTATAACGAGATAATGAATTCGATTAATGATTCATTGTCATAAGGACGATTCGACTCTTACTGTACTTTAGTATGTAAGCAGACATTGAGTTGCTGAACTGTTTGAAAAGCTTTTTATTATTAATGCATACTAAGAAATAATAATTTTTAATTAATTATACTTTGATATATTAATGCTATATTTTAAAATAAAATCTGAATGCACATGAAATCTAGGTTTAATTATTAACGTAGTAAGTTAAATAAATTGTGTATAATTCCCATTGAAAAGTCGTTAATATATTATTTTCTTAGTTAAATGTGTGATTTTATGAATATTCATGTTGTATAAATAATTTTGATTTAATAAGGCATTAAAGTAGATTTTATTTACAACTTTGTTCTCTCTATGTGTTTTAACAACTTGATATTTACAATAAGTTGACATTTAACATAAATACTAATAAAACTCAAATACTTTATAATATTTTATTAAATTTTTTATCTATAGTTAATAACCGTGTAGAAATATTTCATCATCTGGGTAATATTTAAGACTTTCATCCAGTACTTTTATATATTGTTCATAATCAACATATATACTATTGGACGATACTTAGTGTATCAATTTTTACTGTAAAAAATTTCTACTATTTAAAAGTAATTAAATCATTATAATTGTAGTTATGAAGATTTTTTTCCCTGATTAGATTGCGAAATTTCAATTTTAGACTGTTATCAGCTACTACAAGCAGATTTTTCGAATTACTTTCTTTAAACCTCTCGCGTAAGAATACAAAGTTTTTTGTTGTGTAGGAATACTGTGTAATTAGATCATCGTAGGATATCGTAGAATTGTTAATGCTGCATCTTAACAATATAGATATAACAAATAAGTTTAGCGGAAATTTGTAAGACTATGTCTATAAGGTTCATAAGCTAGATCATAGAAAATACAATATTTGAAAATAAAATAATAACATAGTAATTTCTGTAACAATAATTTGCGAAAAAACCATTCCATTTTAAAATAATTTGACTAGTTTAAGGAAAAATTTGTTAATCGTCTAACTACTTCTCCACCAAGCAAGGTATCATAAAACCATTACATACTTATTTAGAACTTAAAATTTAAAATGCAGATGTGAAATACAGGGTAAAATTATACTTTTTTTAAAAAATTAAACTAACAGCAAAAATTTCTTAAATCAGAAAAGTTTTTTAAATCAGAAAAAAAATTCCTGCAATAAAACTCCCACCGTCTATTTATGTGTACTATAGAAATATATTCGCTTTTATTTTAGTCGAGGGAAAAATTGTATTATTAGTGGAAAAGTGTCCATAACTTACGGGCGCTGTAAACAATTAAGTTATTTTTCTTCTTAACAGTCTTTGCTGTAGAATGATATGTAAAATAGCTTAAACAAATTTGGCTAAATGTAAACTCATTGAACATATTTAATGTTTTTTTTTTTAATTTTAAAGTGCAATGTTTGAAGTTAGCTTAATCTTATCAGAATGACTTTCCTATCGGGAATCCTGTATAGTGATAATGAATTCCTTTTGGGAATGTTAAATTAACTAATATAATATCCGCTTATTGCATATATCAAGATTATTAAAAAAAAAACTTTAGCGAAGTAAATCTACTGAATATTTTAACAATTTTTAATGTTTTGACTTAGTATTATCTAAGAGTTTGTGTTTTTAAAAAGAAAAATTAAGTTTTAAAAAGTGTGTTCCATTTTTTGTTTTAATACATGCAGTTTTACAGTTATTTAGTGAATTCTCCTCTTTAACTAAAATGAAATTCTATTATTTCACGTGTAATGTTTACTTGCTTTAAACTTATTTCTTAGTTTCAAAATTTCTTTTTGTGTAATTTTAAAAAATATATATATAATTTGCAATTTTTATGTCATTAAATATCCTTTACTAAAAAAATAAACTAAAATGCTTCGCAAAAGTATAAATAACACCAAATTTGTTAAACATGTAATTCTGATTCTAAAACCATATTTGTGTTATTCTGATCAGCATAAATATTTACCTTCGATAATAAAATGGAACAGTAACAAATGTTAAACAAGAATATTTAAAAATGTATTTTTATAATTAAGAAAATAACTAGGTAAAATTAAACATTTGAAGGGGAAAAAAGCCAAGTGCTTCGAAGTCCTAAGAAATTCATAAGAAATTCAAATAACTTTTTATTATCAGACCTCTAGTATCCTTCGCAAAACTCATTATATATTATCTGACTTTTATTTAAAAGCTTTGCAAGAAATTTACTTATTGTTATGGTGAATAGGAATTACTTGATGAGTAGGGAGGCAGGATATATCTAAATAAGCAAGATAAGGAAACATGAGAGTAAATCAATGTAATATAGTCAAGTAGTCTAGAAATCAACTTGCTATAATGAGTATGTCATAGTATTTCAACAAATATTCCGAAGTTTTCAATACGTCTTCTTTAATCTAGTTAAAATCTGCGAGATTATATGAGACATCAAAACCACTATATTATCTTACCTAACAAAATTCTCGAAACAGTTGCAACTAATCCTGCTATAGATTTGGAAAAATAATATATTTCTGACTTACACGACAAAGTGGAATTCAATTTACTGTATATTTTATGAACTTGATTGTGATCATAGATTTTTTTTACAATAATTAATGTACCATCCTTTTACATGATGTGAAAAATATGTTTGCACTTCAGAAGAAATTTTATGTTAGAAGAATGTTAGCGTTTATTCCATTTATATATAAATTTAGTATTACTAACTGCTGATGTCTCTTAAAAATTGTGTATTTATTGCTGCTTGAAAATAAGATAAAAAATTAAGATAAACTTTTAAAGTAATAACTTTAAATACATTTAAAATAACTTCAACATTAAAAAAATTAAGTTTTGAATTTATGAATTTTATATAATGGAAATATTTACATCTTTATTACTTTTTTCATAGGTGTAAATAATAATTTTTAAATACTTTTAAGACTTTAATACATAATTACTAAAATAGAGAAATGATTACAATACATCTTTATAATAACAAGACATTTTCTAATTAACGTAAAAAATGTCACACTAAACTTCCCCTTATTACTGTTAGAAAAAAAAAATAAGTTCCCAATCAACAATTTCTAATAACTATTCTTTACATATAGCATCGTCACATAAACATATTTTAAATTGAACCCAACATCATACAAACCTACCATATAACGAAACAAGTCAACTCATGTCATACCATAACGTCATATAAACCTATTCTATAACGAAACTAGAACAACTCAACTTCACTGACGTCACCCCCATTCGATCCATTGAAGTTGGGAAACAAAAAAAAACCTTTGAAAAATATCTTCAACGTATGACGTCACACTTCCCAAAAAGTACAACTCAACTCCAATGACGTCACCCCCCAAAACCACCGTGTTCATACATGATCTCTGGGGGCGTGGCTACCTTCCCAGCGCGCCAGGCTTTGGTTGCGCCAGGCATGGATTGCACCAAGTGCACCAGCCTGGCTTGCAGCCTCATTTTACTACTATTATTTTATGTTACCGTATGTTTGTCTACCCGTGCGATAAGAACATCAGTGAGTATTAAAATAACAGGCAAGTTTTTTTTTTTTTAGTTTTTTTAAAACTTCTTGTTTTTACAGTGGAGAAAAATTATGGTGACGAACAAAAGTTTAAATCGTTTCAAATAGTTTAAATAAAAATAGTAAATACATTATAGATAAAAAAATATATAAATGCCTTAAAATGTAAAATGTTTAGAATTGTCAGATTTAAAGAAAAAAAAACGCTTTGTATATGCTATATACATATATTGATATCTTACATAAAATACTTACACATAAGTTATCAGTTGTGACAGATAAACTGAGAGTTCAAGATCTTTTCAGTTACTGTTTTTATGCCTTTGAGAAAACTATTTTTATATATGCGATTAAAGATCAATCAAAAGCTTCAACTTCAAAGCTACTTTAACATTAAAAAAACTTTGTATTTCGTATGATAACTCCATTTGTTATGACAAGTGAAAGATTTAAAAAAATCGAGGAAAAATTGGAGTAAGTCAAGAATTGTACAATTTCATCTTCAAATTTAGAGTTATTTCCGCTTGTGTATCTTAATTGAGCCAAGATGCTAATTGTATTACACGCAGGGCCTGTTCTTCCATAAGGCTCGTTAGGCAAGGGCCTATGGCCTCCAAATTTTAGTTGCCCCTTATTTCAGTTTCCAGTATGCTAAATGCTGCAAATCCCCAAAATATCAGTAAACTAAAAAGAAAAAATCTGATACTCCACTTCAACTCAATTTTGACCTCCTACCTCAATTTTGACTGAGAAGTTGTCCTAACGTGATTGTTTTGATCGATGTTTATAAGGAAGCCTATAAAATTGTAGCAAAAATATGACACATAGGTCATACAAAATCATAACTGGAAATTGAACACAACATTTTCCGTAAAGGGTCCCCCCAAAAAGTTGGGCCTATAGTCTGAGATAGACCCTGCTTACACGGTTGTTTAGATGAAGACAATAACTATCGAATACTATAGGCGTTGCATTTTTTAAAATTATGTTTCTCTACTAGTTAAAAATTGCTAGCTCTTAAATGTTTTTTATTAGGGTCTTGTAGTCGAATAATTTGTAAAACTTATTCCGGCAATTTTCTCTTATTTTTATGCGTGCAAAGGTGGGCGCAAGTTCAAATATTCAAACTTAAAGTTCTCGAACTTGTAAACTAATAAAACAGCAATACATTGATTAAACTTAAAATGTTTTAACATTTTAAAATATATTTGCATTTTAATTTTAAAATGTTTATGGTTATAAAAAAATTAGCAAAAAATATTTCAAAATCGATGAAGATTGTCCCTTTTACTTTCCGCCCAACATTTACTTCGGATAAAAAATACGATTGATAAATAAACGAAGGAACATCTGTGATATAATGGCCGGTCTCGATTTGGCGATTTGCTTTAAGTTGCCCTGCACCGAAAATGCTCACAAATGTAGTAAATATTCCACTTCATATTTCATACAACTTGATAAACATAGTAACCCTACGTTAAATTTTCAATCTCGCCAAAAATCGCCACTAGCCATTATATCATAGCTCTACCTAAAGTAATACTTAAAAAAACATTTTCGAAAGATAGCTTGATACATTAACATTCAAACTTCGAATATCTTTTTTTATCAGATCAATTCTACAAACAGTTATGGCAGTTCTTGAACACACACGCAACATCAAAGAGATGCCACGAAAAGAAGAAACTTTGTACTATATACAAACGGAAGTAATTACCAAAATAATTGAATGTCACGTTGTAGAAACTTCAATTTTAACGACTTAAATCGTAGTATTTCAGCTTTATGTCATTCAGCTGTCAATGGCTTAACATGATTCCTTCAAAATAGTTGAAAGCCTGTTACGATAACGAGTAACGAGCAAATCGAGTACCAGTTGGACTGGCAACTTATTTAAAGCTTTGATAAAATGTATTAAAAAAATTATGACTTTGAGATAACGACTGATGCATCGTCAGTGATAAGATTCGGACATTAACAGATTTAAAGTTGAAATTATTGTAACACTTGCTAGGCTTACCAAGCAAATGAAGAAGGTTTCTTTATTGTATAAAGTTAAATTGTAAATTATACATGAAACATTATTTTTCAGAAACAGTAAAGTTTAATTAAGACCTGTGCGGCAACGACTATGAAGAGAGCTGATCATATTTTTTTTTTAGAAACTTACAATAAGAAAAGTGTTGAAGGTATTTGAGGCATTCAATTACTGCTAATTGCTGGGTTGATGAATTTTAATATTGGTTTGAAGTTCAGCTTCAGTCCCATTCATTATTTTCAAAGATTTTTATTGTCCAAATGTTCAACCTCTATCTCGTGATAATAATGAAACAAATATATGATAGTTTATTGATTCCAAAGTCGTGTTGTTTCTGAAATGGTGGAAAAAGCTATTTTTCAAAATAGTCCGTTGCCTGTTCCTAAAAGTTATGGAGTTTATGAAAAATCAGTATCGCCAGGAAAGCATCTTCATACTTTTCCATTTAGCGGGAGCAAATTTCTGAAAACGGAATTTTTGGTGAAAAACGAATAATTTGCCTAAAAAACGCCGTATACCCAGTTGCAGGGCACAGAATACACAGTAATAGTTTAACATTGGAAATATTCGATTTTTAGGGGTTGTACATTTTCAGCGACTTTATCGCTTGGGTCTCCGAAATGGAAAAATTCCCACATTATTTAGTTAACTGCAACCAGATTTAGCCACTTGGAAAAATATTGAACATTTTACTTTTGCTATCTTGCTGCTTTTCTTGCAACTATAAAATTAGTTGTTATATATATTTAAAAAAATGCACCACACCTTGAACATAACCTTATCATTAAGTACCGATATCTTCTACTCAGCTATTAAAGCATACAAAATCTCTTTTTAATACCCCAAGTTTATAAAGGGATTAACCATGTTTCCGTGTGGCCTAAACTTGAGAAATAAAAACTGTATCCTGTTTCGCGAACAAAGAGCTACAGCCCCTCTCTTATTCAACCCTAAACGCAATTCAACCATTCCTTTCAGCACTGCCTACTCCTCTGCTTCCTATACTGGTATCTGTAATTCAGAGTTAAGGCGGGATCGTACCGAGCAGGCAACTCAATGTGGCCGAGGGCGACATCTGGTGAAGATATTGGAACTACTATAGAGGGAGGTTCCGAGAATTCGGAAACTAGCAAATCAAAATGCCTAATTCATTGATTGACGTTTTCATCTTATTTTTCAATCCTTCTATAAATAGCTGATTGGTCAGTTTTAAACTACCTTTCCTAAGCTCCTCCCCTTGTCAACGAATCTCACACCTCCTTCGATAAATTCCCGCCGTCGCCCTGGGTGCAATTCCTCTCTATCTGTGTGCCAGTAAAAAATCTGTCTATGTCAGTCTTACTTGACGAGGTTTATAGGTGGGTATCTGATCAAGCACACAACCCGGAAATACATGTACCAACCAACCATTTTCACTATGAGAAGACGGGATGACTCACTTTGCAGGTTAATTGAATAACGTCGCACGTAAGCTACGCCTGATCTTTAAACTCACCACGTAAATTCTAGTTTCGGTCGTAATAAGCCCAATCAAATCCAAGCTATAAAGTATCGTTTGGCAAGTTGAGTTACAAGCTTTTGTAATTTTTTTTCAATTTATGTTAAAATTTGTAGGTTTCTTTTAGAAGTGATTGATAAATATACAAAAAGTTACTACTCTATACTATACGCATTAAAAAAAAGATAATTTGCATAAATAACAGGAGACTACAAAAAGGGGAAGCAGTTACAGTTGGTACAAAAGTTTATTATGTGACACCATAAACATTTATACCTGCCTACCTATTGTTGTAATCTCTGCTGGATGTCATGCCTAGTAATTTTTTGGTTGGTGCAAAAATATTATCAGGTATGACATCCAACAGAGACAAACATTACCAGGTGGGTCGGGTGCAATTTTTTCCGACATTCGGATAATCATTCATGCTTCGGATAATTGAAGTTCTACTGCACGCGGTTTTAGAATTTATATTAGAAGTTATTTAAACATTGTGTTAAATCTATCTGTGGAATTTTGTCGACGTGCCTCGTAATTTTAAAATGCCGTCAGAAGGACGATGCTTGTATCTGACTGGGAACCAATTCGTAATATTGTGCAAGACTATGAAACATTGCACCGCAATGGATTTAATGTGCACAAACCCTACGGTAGATATTTGAATGATATTATGATTTATAGAAGGATTACATTCGATCCTGGCATCGGATCTCTGGGTTTGCAGGTCAACTTGTTTACAGCTATACCTGCGAGAAGAATGTACACTAATCTTGGTTTATTTGATGCTTTAAGGGGTCACAGGAGTCTTAAAAATGTGCAAAGGAGATACTAGAAAGCATAGTTTGATCTTACATGTCATTTTTTATCTACTCAATGTATAAGTATAATTTATTAATATGTAATTCTACAAGATTTATTTATTATAAAACAAGTTTTAAAATTTATGAAACTTTAGCCAAAACTAAATTAAATGATATTAAACATGAAGCTATTTAAACACATTGTGATTAGGCTTGCGCGGCAAATTGTGAGGTCAAAATTGAAAAAATGACCAGGAAAATGACTTTATATTGTACAAATATGTACAAACAAAGACTTATACCTAAATTCTCAGCTCAATTTTAATTAGAAATTATTTTTAAAGAAATTTAAAATCAAAATTTTAAATTTTTTATTAATTTTTTTAGAAAAAAGTTCTTAAAATAATTTATAATTAAAATTGAGCTGAGAATTTAGGTATAAGTCCTAGTTTGTACATATTTGTACAATATAAAGTCATTTTCCTGGTCATTTTTTCAATTTTGACCTCACAATTTGCCGCGCAAGCCTAATCACAATGTGTTCAAATAGCTTCATGTTTAATATCATTTATTTTAGTTTTGGCTAACGTTTCATAAATTTTAAAACTTGTTTTATAATAAAAAAAATCCTGTAGAATTACATATAAAAAATTATACTCATTTATTGAGCAGTTAAAAAATGGCATGAAAGATCAAATTATGTTTTGTAGTATCTTCTTTGCACATTTTTAAGACTCCTGTGACCCCTTAAGGGGTCACAGGAGTCTTAAAAATGTGCAAAGAAGGAACTACAAAGCATAGTTTGATCCTTCATGTAATTTTTAACTACTCAATATATAAGTAGAATTTTTTAATATGTAATTCTACAATATTTATTTAATATAAACAAATTTTAAAATTTATGAAACTTTAGTCAAAACTAAAATAAATGATATTAAGCATAAAGCTATTTGAACACATTGTGATTAGGCTTGCGCGGCAAATTGTGAGGTCAAAATTGAAAAAATTACCAGGAAAATGACTTTATATTGTACAAATATGTGCAAACAAAGACTTATACCTAAATTCTCAGCTCAATTTTAATTAGAAAATATTTTAAGAACTTTTTTCTAAAAAAAGTAATAAAAAATTTAAAATTTTAATTTAAAATATAATTTTTAAATAATTTCTAATAAAATTGATCTGGGAATTTAGGTATAAGTCTTTGTTTGCACATATTTGTACAGCTGTGGAAATAAAAAAGTACCCACTAGTGATTATTTTGGCCGTTAGTCATCCTATACAATCGGACCTTTTTGACATTGTGAACAATTAACATTCTGAGTTAATTGCACGACACAAAATTTGCATAAGGGGCCGCCTTCATGTTAAAAATATTACTAACTTTAAAATTTCCAATAGCAACACCCCTTTTTGAATCCATATTTCAAATCTCTGACCTATGTTAATACGAAATGCCAAGTTTTGTTAGTTTCTAAGCATTATTATAGGAGTTAGAGACGTGCAAAGTTTAGGTCCCATAATGTTAAATGAGTTGCACATAAAAAACTATCCCGATCTATAAATAATTAAGATAATGAAACGAATTTTTTACTGAAAAGAAATTATAATTACCCAAACAAAATGCATTCAATATTGGGGTATTTAAAACAATTTTTATAATTTTAAATAATTATTATATTAATTTTTTAAAAAAATATGAATGGAAACCCCTTAATAATTTTAAAGAAATAAATTTAAGACAAGAAGTTTAAGCGAAATACCAATTTTTAAATTTTTTTATTCATAATTTGCTGAGTAAATCACAAAATACTTTTTAATTACCCTTTAGGGGACTGAGTATAAGATTACGTGTGTAATTGATAAATAAAGACGGCTTTGCATACATGCTTGCTTGTCATTTTAGAGATGGTCCCCAAAAGGTCCGCAAGTGATTCGATTGAATAACTCGTCAAATATTCATCCAAATGTAACAAAAACTTAGATTTAAGGGTTTTCAAGAGTGCTTAACATTTCTAAGTTATTAAAATTGGGTGATGCTATTGGAAATTTCAAAGATCGTAATATTTTTAATATGAAGATGGCCCCTTATGCAAATTTTGTATCGTGCAATTAACTCAGAATGTTAATTGTACACAATCTCAAAAAGGTCCGATTCTATAGGGTGACTAACGGATGAAATAACATCAAGTGGGTACTTTTTTATTTCCACAGCTGTACAATATAAAGTCATTTTCCTGGTAATTTTTTCAATTTTGACCTCACAATTTGCTGCGCAAGCCTAATCACAATGTGTTCAAATAGCTTTATGTTTAATATCATTTATTTTAGTTTTGACTAAAGTTTCATAAATTTTAAAATTTGTTTTATATTAAATAAATCTTATAGAATTACATATAAAAAAATTATACTTGTATATTGAGTAGTTAAAAAATTACATGAAAGATCAAACTATACTTTGTAGTACCCTCTTTGCACATTTTTAAGACTCCTATGACCCCTTAATGAAATATGCACTTGCATGGCACTTTTTTTTGCTTAATCGAAATTGTATAGTGGTGTTTGGAATTGGTTCAGTTTGATCGGTGAAATGGTTGTTTGTTGTGCTTGGAATCGAAGAACACTTTAATGCCTTATTTTTTCTTCTCAAAAATATTCCACACAATTTTCTTTAAAAACTTACATTTTTTTACGATGTATATTTACATAAATTATCATACGATTATTTTTTAGAACAAAAAAATTATATGTTTGACAAAAGTGTAATTTTTAAAATTCATTCGTATCCTTTTTTATAAAATTATAACAAATGGTTATTGATAGATTAAAAAACCACATCATAAAAGTAATATTGAAAGATCATTGAAAGTAAATATATTGAATATGCTTCAAAATATTAAATTTTTCTATAAGGGGACGTACATAAATTACGGCACGCTCAGAAGGGGAGGGAAGGGTATGCGCCAACATGAGGATCGAAACGTAACGATTAAAAAATTTCCAATTTTGCAAAGAAAAAGTGTCTTAAATAAAATGAAGTCTTTGAAAAAAATTAAAATCTCTTTTTTTATAAGAGGCACTATTATAGTTGTGTAGTGTTTTTCTGAAGAAGACGAGCCGAAACTTGTATAATTTGTACAGCAACAAATAAACTATTTGCGCCAATAACGTGGTTTCTTTAGTGAATCCCCTCACGCTTGTTTCAAACTCAAAATGGAAGACACTTTAGAATAAATTCCCATTACTAAATATCTGCGATTTTTATCGAGCATTTAGAGTAAAATTGAAACAACCAATAAAATCACGATGTACAAAAATGAAAACTGGAACTTATATAATCTAAAACAATCAAATTGCAATTTTCTTTGAAAATAATTCGGCAATCTGGATTTGAAGGATGCTACCTCGAATAATTAGCTATCTTCTAGAAGTTAGGGAAAATTTAATCTAAATGAAACTAATAAGGTCTAATGCTGTTGTTGTGATCATGGATATCCTATGGAAGAATGTTACCAGAGCGTCCGGAGAGGATGGACATCTTTTTACACACATTAAGACCAACATGTAGACAATTAACATTGTATTGAACGCTGAGTACGATGTCGCCCTTAGCGGTTGCGTTGGGTGCCTATTCAGGTGATGGCTCGTCACCTGACTGTGGTTCCAAAATACGATGCCCGTTCTCCAATAGCCCTCGTGCAGCTCTAGTGCGACGATAATTCAAACCTTACCTATCCTAACATTGTATTGACAAGTCAATCATCCATGCGCTCACCAACCGGGATTCGAACGCCGAAACTACTGGTTGGGATTTATACGGGATATTCGGTATGCCGAGTTTGCAGCGATAAAGGTTTAATAAATTACAGGAATAAGAACATAATGCACATAAAGAAGACAGAACAGATCAGTCGGTTAAGGCATTTTTTTGCCTTAAATGTGAAAGGTCCCAGGTTCGGTCCGGACAACGCCAAATCAAATGCCGACCTATAAATCGTCCGACGAATAATACCCTTTGCATTGGGAATGCACGCTAAATATTCTTATTAGTCCCAATACTGCGTACGATGGCTCCTTGAACAGTTGCATTGGGTGCATACCCTGATGTCGACTCGTTACTTGACCGCGGTTGTAAACTACGACGCCCGTCGCCCATAGCCATCATATAGCTCTAGTGCGAAGATATTTCAAACTAACTTTACTAAACTATATTAGAGGGGCTGGGGAGCCCAGTCGGTTGAGCACACGCTTAGCATACGGAAGGTCCCAGGTTCGGGTCCGGGCATCGCCAAAAAGTAGCTGCCGACGGTAAACGGCCCGTGCAGCAAAAAATGTCCGACGAATAATACCCCGTGTAAGGGAGTGCACGTTAAATATCCTTCAAAGTCCTAACGCTGCGTACGATGTCGCCCTTAACGGTTGCGTTGGGTGCCTACTCAGGTGCTGGCTCGTCACCTGACTGTGGTTCTAAAATACGACGCCCGTCGCCAATAGCACTCGTGCGATCTATTGCGACGATCATTCAAACCTAAAACTAAACTATATTAGAACACAACGGACGGAACACAACAAGACCTCGCATTGAGAGTGGAACCGAATCATTAATTAAAATCGCGGAAGATCAAAAATGAAAAACTGAAAAAAGTTACCTAATGCCAAAACAGATTTAAAACGTTATGCAAAAATCCTTTTTGGAAGAAATGGTAAATTATACAACAAAAACTTCAAGAAGTACACGTTTTTCGGATTTTAACTTAAACTAATATTTCAACAAAAATATATAAGTCCAAATTTGTGCAATTGTTCACACTTTGTAATGCCTTTTTCTGAACTTCAAGTCCCCAAAGCATATTTCAAACTCTTTCAAATAAATCATTTGGGAGAAATTAAAAAAAGATTTTTTTTACTAATTAAGAATTAGAATCCAATAGAATGAATCAATGCCACTTAATTTTTTTTAAAGCTTTTAAACTGGACGCTATAGTAAAAAATCCATTTGTATTTTCGAAATCGGCATCCAAAAACACACAATGAATTGAAACTTTAGCTTACGGAGCAGAAGTTAAAATTCGCAGACTCTTGAAATTGAACTACACCTACCTTATCTTATCTGAGTTTCAGCATCTTTAACTAAAAGGGGAGGAGCTAACTTTAGGGGGAGGAGCTTAATTTCTACTCCTAGGGGGCGCTACTTCCTGGATAAGACTGGATATTGATAATTTCATAATTTCGCTGCCACTTTTCTACCCTAAAAATGCAAATAATTGCGAACTTTTTTTTTTCAAAATTAATGAAATTAAAAGTTGTACGTCCCTATAATCGCGGTTTTTCAAATTTCGTCCTAGTTCATATTGTAAAACTGTTTATTAATAATCAAAAAATTATCTTTATGAATTTCAAAAAAATGGGATTATACGGACCTGCAAATCAGCTGCATGTATCATATAAAAAAAACCGCTTGTAAAAATATTAATTAGAGCCGGAGAAATGTGGCAGACTTTTTATTTTTTTCCCATAGGATTAACACAGAGAGAAGCCTTCGCTTGAGAAGCCGATTCGCGGTACTATTCCCCCTTAAAGGGGTATAGCTCAAAAGGGTATAGTTTTTTTTTAATTAATGAACTATGTTTTAATACTTGTGCTCAAACAGCACAGTCATAGGGAATAGATTTTAAAACTTCAAGAAAAGCACGCAAGTATGAGTGAAATGGTTTTTACAATAGTCGTCAATGAGTGGAATGCTTTATAAAATACGTTGTGTACTCGAAGAGAGTGGAAGATTTTAAGAAAAATCTCGATAGCTATTGGAAACTGGTAAGGTATTAGATATATTTTGGACCAACCTTGCTGGGCCTCTGGTCTGTTTGTTGGAAGACAATTTTTGTATTTGTATAAATCCCGGGTGTTTATAACTTATAGTAATTATTTTTAAAAAAAAAAGCTTTTTAAGTTTGAATGATACAAATTAAACGGTAGTACTTATAGGGTAGTAGATTTTTTGTAAGACGTTGATTAGCAAATCGATTGGAAATTGAATAATTTAGTGATCAAATATTGAAAAATAATCAACCCTGATATCGTTATACTTCACAGGTCAAGAAAACGTTGGAAATGCAGTAATGTAGCGATTAAAAATATAGTCAAAGAATCAACCTCTGATTTGTTGTACTGGAAAGGTCAAAGACAAGGTTCATATCATTTGGAAGTGGAGCAATGTAGCGATGAAAAAGGTATGGTAAAAAATCAACCGCTGATATGTTTATGCTGGACAGGTCCAGAAGACGTTGGATATGGTACAGCTGTGGAAATAAAAAAAGTACCCACTTGAGGTTATTTCATCCGTAAGTCACCCTATAGAATCGGACCTTTTTGAGATTGTGTACAATTAACATTCTGAGTTAATTGCACGATACAAAATTTGCATAAGGGGCCGTCTTCATATTAAAAATATTACGATCTTTGAAATTTCCAATGGCAACACCCCATTTTAATAACTTAGAAATGTTAAGCACTCTTGAAAACCCTTAAATCTAAGTTTTTGTTACATTTGGATGAATATTTGACGAGTTATTCAATCGAATCACTTGTGGACCTTTTGGGGACCATCTCTAAAATGACAAGCAAGCATGCATGCAAAGCCGTCTTTATTTATCAATTACACACGTAATCCTATACACAGTCCCCTAAAGGGTAATTAAAAGGTATTTTGTGATTTACTCAGCAAATTATAAATAAAAAATTTTTAAAATTGGGATTTCGCTTAATCTTCTTGTCTTAAATTTATTTCTTTAAAAATATTAAGGGGTTTCTATTCATATTTTTTAAAAAAATTAATATAATAATTATTTAAAAATATAAAAATTGTTTTAAATACCCCAATATTGAATGCATTTTGTTTGGGTTATTATAATTTCTTTTCAGTAAAAAATTCGTTTCATTATCTTAATTATTTATAGATCGGGATAGTTTTTTATGTGCAACTCATTTAACATTATGGGACCTAAACTTTGCACGTCTCTAACTCCTCTAATAATGCTTAAAAACTAACAAAATTTGGCATTTCGTATTAACATAGGTCAGAAATTTGAAATATGGATTCAAAAAGGGGTGTTGCCATTGGAAATTTCAAAGATCGCAATATTTTTAATATGAAGACGGCCCCTTATGCAAATTTTGTATCGTGCAATTAACTCAGAATGTTAATTGTACACAATCTCAAAAAGGTCCGATTCTATAGGGTGACTTATGGATGAAATAACCTCAAGTGGGTACTTTTTTATTTCCACAGCTGTACCAGATTGGGCAATAGAGTTGTGTGATCAGATGGCAAGATATATCTGGGTATTTATAGTGTGTTTTCATTGTTTCAACATGCTTATTATTTCATTGAACTTCACCGAACAAAAGTCTGTTGCTGTTTAAATACCCTTAAAAATTTCATCTAAATTTATTGTAAAATTCTTTTTAAAATAAAGCTTACAAAGGATGAACACTTTTACTTGAATTAATTTTTTTAACTTTTACGTGAAAAACTCACAAGTAGCAAATTTTAGATGCATCTATAATAAGCTTGTTTCAGGTGACGTATTTCATTCTAGCTTTCCTTCTTGCACTTCTTTCCATCGGTGCTCCAATTCGTGCTCTGTTGTCACTTGACATCGATTAACCAATCGAGGATCGATAAAGAACTCATCAGCATTTCAAGTGCCACTCAAACCTGAAACATACCCATTGTTTATTCGAAAGAATACACAGAAGCCTCAACAACGTTACTTGTTCAAAGGAAAGACGCTTCCATTTCTTTTCACCACTGATGATTCGTGAATCGTGTTACCTGCACCAAATACTCTTTCAAGAGTTAGTTCACTCTGCCTACGAGACAAAGATATGTACAACAAAGATTTTTTTTCTTTCGAGGTCTGGCGTGCCATGTTCTTCTGCAGGAGGAAAGAAACTTTTTGCAACATTGTATCACTTTGAAATTAGATGCTTGAAAGCAGCGGTCACTGCTGCATGTCCCTTCGCTCGCCAATCCATCATCCTCGACGTTGACAGAGGCTTGTAATTTAGCCCCTACGGCGTGGTAATAACACAACTGTACTCGGCCAAGTGTCTTTTTCTAGGTATCTTTTCCCAAAGTCATGATTACTTCCACAATAACTATGTTAAGAAGAAAGAAAAAAAAGAGTTTAATTCTTCTCCTAGAGACGTGATTCGCCTTGTCGAATCTTATAGCGTCGATGTATCATCCGCAGTTACACCTCCATATAGTTTCTGGTCTCTATTTTAAGGGTAATCAGGAGGCCTTGGGTCTTTTGAAGTGTATAACATTGTAACAGATTGGCTCGTCGCCTCCCTTTTAATAATGCATGAAATTCCACCGTGATCGTATATATGCACACGTCGAAAGATTTGATGCATCTGTGTTTTCTCGTCCTTGAGACGCGTATGTCTGGAGATAGATATCTCTTTTCATGTATCATGCATTGATGGAATGGCGTTGTAGAGATTCCAGCTGCTCATTAGTTCCGGCCTGAGACATTAAATACAGCCATGAGGAGAATTTGCCTTTGTACCACGACTTCGGTGGCCTGACTTATTGCAGAAAAAAAGCCATCAGAATAGGACACGGTTGATACCATATGACGAGCCTAGACACTAAGGGATGCAAGTGACTATACATTGATAATGAGAAAATAAAGGTCTGTAGGATTTCAGGGTAGTTCCTGACATTGGAGGTTGCATTCATACCATTCGCTATTTAATATAGCAGCTTCATACAGTGATTCACTGTAAAGATTCCAGATTCCTGTATCCTTTACCACGGCAATATTTGTTTCCGCAACAAAACTTAAGTGCACTTAACTTCAATACTGCAAATACTGTTTACACCTTAGCTTATAAGCTCCTCATATCATTGTTTCAATTGCTGTCCCTTTTCGTTCACCTATTTTGGATTGGTAATATGAATGTATTGGTAATATGAAAATTACCACAGCATCGTAAAAAAAAGGGAGGGGGGCAATTTACATAGATGTCCTCTTGAGTACATAGTTAAAAACGACATGGTTCCTATGGAGAGTTTTAAAATTAAATTTACATCAACACATAACAAACCAAATCAAAGATGTCAATTGCCATACAGTTTCTGTCGAATAAAACTGTTCCATTAATGAGTGAATATGTTTATGGTGTCATCTGAATATTTTTCCATTAAGAAATTATTCTGAATCCAAATTAGTCCACGATCCACACTCAACGTAGTTTTTACAAGTATGCTCATTTGTCTAAAAAGTTTCCATTATGGCTCATCGAAACAAAACAAAAAATATTGACCTTTGAAATAGTGGAAAATGTGCATGGATTGAAACCTACTCTCATAAACCAAATACATCATATACTTCATTTCCAAAAAGTTTATACCAGAAACCTATAACCAGACAAAATTTCAAACCGATCTAAACAATCTAAACGAGGGGGTTACAGGTCGTTAACATTTAAATTACCCCCTCCGCCCCATGTCCCGAACATATTCCATGGGGGTAAAAGGGGGTTAGCGGGGGTGAAACAACCCTGGTTACAATAGCGAAGCATCGTGGGTGGACGGTGACCTTTAAGGTGAATGTACCATTTTTCCCAAATATAATTTTCAAATAGTTAACTCCCGGTAATATTTAAAACAAAAGAACCTGTGACAATTGAGTTTCGAAACTGTTGAGAAAAATTAAATAGCTAATAAAGTATTTTAAATAGTTTTTTTTTTAATTTCTGGTCTGTTTGATAGAACATTTCGCAAGGGGGAAAAGGGGTAATTGGGGTGAACTACCCCTGGTTAGGGGTGGTTGCATTATCGTGGATCGTGGGATGGACATTAACCTTTTGAGGTCAATGTTCCAACCAATTTCGAACTAGTTAATTCTCATGTAAAATACTTAATACTGCCGTTGGCAGGTAAACTTCAGTAACTAGACTTATGACTTAGACCATAGTTGTCAATAACTCAAATAACTAACCAATAAGAAAGTATCCCGTCGGACGGATTATTTCAGAGTAAAAATTGGTCCAATTCGTTGCTAGGGTTACTGCAGTTACCTGCTCAAGGCAGAATACAAGCTGATTGGTTGGTAGACATACACTCTCAGAAATAACACTTTCATTTTTGACGATTCATGAATCCTCAAGCCTCATTTCGTTAATTTTGAGGATTGTTTCGTCAAACTATCACGTGAGTTTTGAGTAAACGTGAATCCTCACTTTTACGATCTTGATTTAACGATTCTGTATCTTGATTTTGAGGAAACTGAATCTCATTGTTGTACTCGCATGCTCAAAAATGACGAAATATTTCTTTAGATTAGACGACATTCAAATCCTCATAAAAATGACGATTCAAATTTCCTCACTTTGAGGAAACGAAAACTCGAAGCATTTGCCAGTAATGGAATCGTCAAAATTAAGGAAAATTTCGTCGTTTTTGAGCATTCATTTTTGAGAGTGTATATATTCAGGTTTGTGTGCTTGGTCAGGGACCCGCTTATAAAGCTTTGTCAAGTAAGACAGACGCAACACAAACAAGTGGAAGCATCTAATTTTTAGAGACAGAGACCAACTAGAGGATCCCTAGAATTGACTTGTCACCCCAGAGGTATTGATTTGATATGGGAACTTTGAGGACTTCGTGACCACGAGGGATTTAAGGGGGAATGGGCGTGCAGGACCGGGGGTCTCCAAACTCAAGTGCCCCAATGTTAATCCAATGGGAAAAAATTATTTTCTTTGCCACATTTCTCCTGCTGTATTGAATATTTTTACAAGCGGATTTTTTATGTGATAAATGTAGCTGACTTACAGGTCCCGACAATCCCACTTTTTGAAATTAGTACGAATATTTTTTTTAATATTCAATAAATTATTTTACACAAAACATTCGAAGCAATTTCAAAAAGTGGGAAGATAGAGACCTGTAAGTCAGCTACATTTATCACATAAAAAAAATCCGCTTGTAAAAATATTCAATACAGCCGGAGAAATGTGGCAAAGAAAATAGTTTTTTCCCCATTGGATTAACATTGAGGCACTTGATTTTGGAGACCCCCGGTCCTGCGCGCCCATTCCCCCTTAACGTGTACCAGTCACCAGTAGCGAGCATGTGGGACTTCGGAAGGCAGCGGGACTCGAACTCGCAACCTTGCCAGTCCAAGACCTTACCGACCAGGCTATCCCAACCCATACAAGCCGATACTTCAATGAATTTTGAAGTTATATATGACATCAAGTAAACATAATTTAAAGAGATGAAAGCTGCAGTTAATATATTATTAGTAAAAATATTTCACCAGTGGATATCACTTATATTTATGTAACTTCAAACGAATTGATGTGTACATTTTAAATACATCATAAAATGAAAGTCACTTCGCGGGTTAAGTGACAGATTCTGTTACAAACCTACTTGTTTTTTGTTAACCCATGGTCTGTTTGTGGCAACATTTTGTAAGGGGGCAAGGAGGGAAAAGGGGTTAGCGTGGGTGAACCACCTCTAGTTAGGGGTGGTTGCCTTATCGAGGATCGACCTTTTTAGGGTCAATGTGCAACATTTCAAACAATTTTAAATCAGTAAACTCTATGGTTGAACTAAAGCAGATATAAAATGAAACATTAATATTTTTGAAAATGTATGAATAATTTTTGAAATTGTCTTTTTTTTAAACTTTCACCTTTTTATTAATTCACAAATTTATTTCTAAATTGTGAATGATTACTACGTTTTGTACAAAAATATCTACATATTTTGCATTGTGTCGAAAAATGTTAAGAAGTCTTTTTCCGTTAAGTAATTATTTGCTATGGAGAGAGAAGTCCATACTAGTCCTCGCTATGGAGTATTTGTACGAATTTTTCACCGACTGTGAAAGTAGTAATAAATAGCAAAATAAAACAAACTAGAAGAACAAATATCATCTGGGTCTTTAACAACAAAATTCTGAATTTTTATACTGATAGATAATATATTTTCTAACGGTGACACCAGCCGCCCCGGTGGCTGAATGGTTAGTGTACTAGCCTTTGGAGCTGCTGGGGTCGGGTTCGAATCCCGGTCAGGCATGGATGTTTGTGACAGTCAATAAATGTTGTTATTTGTCTATGTGTTATTCATTTCTTTGTGACTGTAAAATTCTTTCTGTGTCTGTCTCACTTGACGAAAGCTTATAAGCGGTTCTCCGAACAAGCACACAAGCTGGAATATATATGTACCATACCATACCATACCATACGGTGACACCACTTTTAAACTTAATATTTAAATAACCGGATGACATTTCCCTTTGAAATTTGCTTTTGTTGTTATTACTATTTTTTATATGGCTGGGGGGATATGCTTGCTTAAGGGGATACGGTACCCAAAAATTGGTCAAAATATCGATTTTTCAGTTTTTACTTCGTATTATTTACAATATTTTTCTGAATATTTACTGAAAGTTTCATAATGATATTTTTTGCAGAAAAAAAAGTTATAGGAATGGCCCCAGAAAATATTTAATAAGTTTGAATACGCATTTATCTGCTTCCAATCTTTTTTTCGGTTCCGCGTTTTTTTATTCTTGTGTTTAATAAATCACTAAGGCTTTTTTGCTAATTAAGTTAGAACTTGAGTATTTTTAACCTGTGTTCTAATATATATGGTGCACAAAACTGTGCATGGAATAAGGTTATACTATGTATAGTTGCTTTTTTTTAATTGTGAATGAAATAATTTGTAATTTTTCATTCAGTGTAAATGCATGTTACTTTTTAACTGTAGCTCGCATTTTAAATTCCATGCACAATTCTTGAAAAAATAGTACTAAAAGCAAACTATAAAAGTCTGGTGGCGTTATTAATTATCAAAATTGAAAGAGGAGTAGCGTTTTAAAATAAATCAAAATTTTGACCTTTTTGTAATAAATGAAAAACTGCGAGTAAATATTTGTTTTTATTGCTAGGAAATGTTTATATAGAGTGACATTATATAAAACCACTATAATTTACAAGTTTATGTTATTATTTATAGAAATAACGTTTTGGGTAACCGTATCCCCTTAAAAAGCAATACTTCGCAGGAAGCTACAATTTCAAAACTGATGCATAAGTTCTGTTGGACTGACCATACACTCTTAAAAATAACACTTTCATTTTTAAGATTCATGAATCATCAAGCCTCATTTCGTTAATTTTGAGGATTGTTTCGTCAAACTATCACTTGACTTTTGAGTAAACGCGAATCCTCACTTTTACGATCGTGATTTGACGATTCTAGATCTTGATTTTGAGGAAACTGAATCTCATTGTTGTACTCACATGCTCAAAAATGACGAAATATATCTTTAGATTAGACGACATTCAAATCCTCATAAAAATGACGATTCAAATGTCCTCATTTTGAGGAAACGAAAACTCGGAGCATTTGCCAGTAACGGAATCGTCAAAATTAAGGAAAATTTCGTCGTTTTTGAGCATTCATTTTTTAGAGTGTAAACGCCCCATAACGAAGCCGTAAACAAAATAAAAAATCCGTTAAAAATTGAAAGAGAAGAAGCTTTAGATCGTTGGACGATCATCAAATGAACTCTAAACCACAACGAAAACAAATCCCAGGTCAACGAACGCTGTTTCTTGCCCACAAGACAACTAGAAAGTAACATGCGAACTTCTTTTTCGTTCCTTTCAAGTTACGAGTAAGATTGTTTTAATATTTTTTTTTAATGCATGTTACATACTGTTGCACTCGGAAGGAAGTATCTCGATGCTTTGAATGCTTTCGTGGACAAATTAAACCGATTTTCATGAAGAATAATAGCAAATTTTGTGTTGAATTTATTTAAGGTGGCCCAACACGTTGAAAATGGTATTTTTGGAAAAAAAAAATATTATTTTGTTTTTTATATTATTACCCGGGTTTTTCATTTGATTTTCATTTTTTTAAACAATATTTGGAAGATAAATAAAACATGCGTATTGAATTCCCGGAAGAAATTAAATTTATAATTATTATTTGGAAAGAAAATTTTGAGCCAACGTGTATCCCACAATAAAATCTTCATAAAAATTTAATTAGGTTAGGTTTGAATAATCGTCGCACTAGAACTATAGGAGGGCTATTGGCGACGGGCGTCGTATTTAAGAACCACAGTCAAGTGACGAGCCGACACCTAAATAGGCACCAAACGCAACCTTTAAAGGCGACAACATGCGCAGCGTTAGGACTTCGAAGGATATTTAACGTGCACTCCCTTACACGGGGTATTATTCGTCGGACATTTTTGGCTGCACGGGCCGTTTATAAGACGGCAGTTATTTTGGCGATGTCAGGACCCGAACCAGGGACCTTTTGCATGCTAGGCGGATGCCAAAAACGATTGGGCTCCCCAGGACCCCTGAAATTACGTTTGGGAAGAAACTAATTTGGTCAACATGTATCCTACAATAAACTCCTAATGAAAATTTACGAAATGATGCGACGAAAAACGTTGTGAGAAAGCCTTCCCTAATGAAAGTATCTGTCGAAAACCTGGACATTTTTTTTTCAACCTTATAAATAACTCCTGATGAAACAGAGCCCAGAGAGCGATAAATCCCTCAAGAAAAACACAGAAAAAGATGTCTCCCTAGAGGAATCCAGGATCATTGGTGTTGACAGAGCTACTAATCAGGTCGAGTCTTCCACGAAGTAGACAAAGTATTCGCGTTTGTAATCTATTTTTCTCTATTATTAGAAGAATTGCTCAAGCTGATTCCAGGAAGTTCCACTAAGTCAAAGACATACCCTAAATCAAAGTGAATAAATAAGAGTTAGCCCAGTTTGGTGCCAGATAGATCGAAAAATGAAATTTTGTTTCAAACAAAAGTTTTTCTGGAAAAAAATTATGTTTTGATTTTGATATAAAAGCCATGTTTTTTTTAAACGTTTTCTAAATTTTCATTTCATAGAGAAAAAAAAATTGGTCCTAAAGTAAGCTTTTCCAAGAAACATAGTATATCCTCGTTTGGTTATTACCTTTTCTCAATTATTAGAAGATTTGCTTAAGCCGATTCCAGAAAATCACACCAAGTCAAAGCAAATAACTTGCAGAGTGGCGTAGAATTTGCACATGCAGTTTAGTATCAGATAGATTTCATTAACATTTTTTTAATCGTTTTAGGTTTTAATTTGATGTGAACGTTTTATTTAAAATGGTCTTCTTGAATTAACATTAAAAACAGGAATTCACTATGTGTTATATTTATCGAAATCTGTCAAAGGTAATGTGCGTTAATATAAATTGGACGTTATCTAATAATAGGCGGAGATATTTCAACCTAAAGACTATTAAAAGAGAATTAATATTATGTGTTAGATCTTAAACTGTTTTCCACGAAACATAGTGTATTCTCACTTGAGCTACTTTTTCACCATTGTTAGGGGACTCATGCTTTGTAAAATTCCTGAAAATTTCAGCAAATCAACGAGACACCAAATAAGTAAAAGAATTTGCTAGAATGTTTTTATTTAAGCTTGCTAAAGAATATTAACGAACATCAATTAGGGGTTCTCAGAACAGTCGAAGAATTAGTCGCGTCTTTAAAGAGAAAATAACATCTGTTTGATATGTCAATAAGTTGCTTTTGAAAATTCCAGAAAATTTCAGTCAACCAATGAGACTCCCTCTAAGTCAAAGTGGAACTGGTATTTCTCAAATATTTTTATAAAAGCCTGCCAAAGAATATTTAGGTGAATTGAATGAAGAATTCTCAGAATAGACAAAGAATTCAATTTCATGTTCCGTTGAAGAGAAATGATGTT
This sequence comes from Hylyphantes graminicola, assembly GCA_023701765.1. Lineage (NCBI taxonomy): Eukaryota > Metazoa > Arthropoda > Arachnida > Araneae > Linyphiidae > Hylyphantes > Hylyphantes graminicola. The sequence continues at coordinate 52,534,333 of CM043121.1, forward strand.
GTCTGTTTGATCTCCAAAATAAGTTATCCTAAGGAATGAATTTTAAGGATCAAATGTTAGAATTTCGACACATCTTATGTCCTTTTGATGTTCAGCATTTGAAAAGCAGTAGTATTTATTATATCCAGTAGTATTGAGAATGACTTCTAAAGTTAAAATGTCTCGTATAAGGTTGATACAGTAGAACCCCGATTATCCGAGTTAATGTGGACCGAGACTAACTCGGATAACCGAAAAACTCGGTTAAAGAGAAAAATGTAAATAAAACAATTCTGTACTACGTGCAATCCATATGCAGGACATTGAAATAGTTCCTTCACTTAAAAAGGTCTTTAATTGTTTTTTTGCTTTTTGTTATTTTGGCGTTTCTCGGCAGCAGTTTAAGAAAAGTAAAGGGGAGAATTATTGTTGGATTTCTTTTCTTGAAGGTTCGTGAGATCATATTCCGTTCAGAATTTTTTCGGTAGTTGTCGGAAAAATCCTAGAAATATTTCAAAGCTCGGTTAAAGCGGAAAATCGGATAATCGGGGCTCGGATAATCGGGACTGTACTGTACTTTGAAAGATTCCTACGGCAAAACATATGTTTTTTATTAACATAGTTTACACACAAAAGGTAGAAGTTGACTAAATCAAACTATATTGTTTAAAATGGCAATTATTATTGTTAATGATAATTTTTAAATAAGGAAATCATATTTTTATTATTTTGTTGTTATGTGTTATTGTTTAATATTATTGTTAAACAAAATTTTAAATAATAAAATCAGAAAGCTTTTCTAATAACGATTGAAAAAAATAGAAAAAATAAATAAGATATTTTCCACTTTACAATAGACACAATCAGCATGAACCGTTTCCATAAGAGGTACACTTTTAAGAGTGCAACAGAGATAATAAGCATATAGAAAAAAAGAGAAGCCTTTCAAAATGAATATATATAAAACTGGTGCATTATTAACCCTCTAAAAAGGAAAAACAAATTGGCTCAAGTGTAAACTTGTTTTCACCAAACGAGTTAAAATTTAAATTTTCGCTAAAAATTTCGCTTTGAATTTTCGCGTTTTAAAATTAAAATTTAATTTCCCTTAATTTTTTTTTGTGTTTTTGAAACAGATACTTACAAATGAATTCTGAAAACTTTAAAGCAAGTACATTTAAAAAATTCATATTTTTTTTAAATATGTTAATTTTTTTTAATATGTTTATATTTTTTTAATATGTCGTGGCAGATAATCAGATATGATAATCAGATGACCAGTTTGTACGTCTGTATCCATCATAGAGTTAAAATTTGATATTTACTAAGTAGTTCCAGCTAATACCAAACAGAAAGTCTCATTTTCAGGAGGAGACAAAAAACCTAAGCCCTGACCACGGCGCGCTTGAAAAACAAATTAAATCTTCCATCCTGAACCTCAAGACATTCCGACTCAACTCTCCGGAAAACGATGATGACGATGAAAGTTTGTGACTTTACCTTACTTTTTTTCTGAAACTTACTTTCGCCTTAAGGGGTCTACGGAGTCTTAAAAATGTGCAAAGAAGGTACTACAAAGCATAGCTTGATCTCTCATGTAATTTTTTAACTACTCAATATATAAGTATAATTTTTTTATATGTAATTCTACAAGACTTATTTATTAAATTGTATGAAACTTTAGCCAAAACTAAAATAAATGATATTAAACATGAAGCTCTTTGAACACATTGTGATTAGGCTTGCGCGGCAAATTGTGAGGTCAAAATTGAAAAAATGACCAAGAAAATGACTTTATATTGTACAAATATGTACAAACTAGGCCTTATACCTAAATTCTCAGCTCAAGTTTAATTAGAAATTATTTTTAAAAAAAATTAAAATCAAAATTTTTAAATTTTTATTAATTTTTTTAGAAAAAAGTTCTTAAAATATTTTCTAATTAAAATTGAACTGAGAATTTAGGTATAAGTCCTTGTTTGTACATATTTGTACAATATAAAGTCATTTTCTTGGTCATTTTTTCAATTTTGACCTCACAATTTGCCGCGCAAGCCTAATCACAATGTGTTCAAAGAGCTTCATGTTTAATATAATTTATTTTAGTTTTGGCTAAAGTTTCATACATTTTAAAACTTGTTTTATAATAAATAAGTCTTGTAGAATTACATATAAAAAATTATACTTTTCATTGAGTAGTTCAAAAATGACATGAAAGATCAAACTATGCTTTGTAGTATCTTCTTTGCACATTTTTAAGACTCCTGTGACCCCTTAATTTATTTTTTATTTTGCCTTGTTTCTCCACATGATGGAACCGTGCGACGTGAGTTGGAAAAAAAGTTCCGACCCCCAGTTCCTCACGTGACTGCCCAGGTCCCGCGTCATCAAGCGTGAACCCTATTCTTACTTTTTTGTCGTCATTCGAAATTAGAATCACCCTGCCTCGTAAAAAAAATACCTTGATTACAGAAACCGCCCTAGAGCTACACGAGGGCTTTTGGCGATCGTATTTTAGAGCCATAGTCAAGTGACGAGCAGACACCTGAATAGATACTCAATGCAACCGTTAAGGGCGACATCGTACGCAGCGTTAGGACTTTGAAGGATATATAACGCGCACTATATCACACGAGGTATTTAGTATTCGTCAGACATTTTTGACTGCATGGGCCGTTTATGGGTTGGCATTCATTTTGGCGATGCCCGGTACCGAACGTGGGACCTTTCGCATGCTAGACGAGTGCTTAACCGACTGGGCTCCCCAGCCCTAGAGTTATGAAGAAGATGGAGATAAAAGCAATACAGTAACCGGTTTGAAAAGTGAAGCCTTCGATTGCTTTGTAGTAAGCCCAAACAAACGCTCTTGGCGAATTAATTGGCGCCATTTTACAGTGAAGTTTGTATGGGTTTAAGCCTCTAATGCATATTGTTGCCATATGGCAACAAGTAACGTAATCCACTTTATTCTATTAAAGTGGAGCTCCCTCTCGACAATTCTGTAAGTTTTTTCATCTATTACATTCTATTTTGAAGTTTTAGTTACTAATAATCCTCATAAATGACAGTAGTAAAAAGTTATTCAAAATTGAAGAGTGAAGTTATTAACTGTTGTGAAATTACGTTTTTGGCAGTATTCAAAGAATAATAATATTAAAACTAAATACAAATAAATTGTTTTGAAAAAATAATTATAGCTCAAGAGTTATTTTAAAATATATTTAGTAGTTTTCTAGACATTCTTATCAAAATTGGAATTTTGTAGCTGGTTTTTGCCACATGGCACAAATGTAAAAAATTGAAATTATTTAAATTCCAATGCAGTTCATTTTTTTTTTTTTTTAGTATTTTTCAAAAAATGTATATGAGTATTAAAGATACAAATATATTTTTTCGGGATGAAAAAAAAACCCATGCACTACAGGGTTACTGCATCGACTTGGCGACTTTCTGACTCTAACAAAACCTGTAATTATCAATTTTCTTACCTGTGAAGGAAATTACTAAAATCTTGTGTAAATTCAGGTCTTGTTCTACAAACTGCAACTTCGAAAATAGTCTTTTTTTGCTTTTAATTTAACGCATTTTAAGGAATAAAATGATGCAATTCAACTTGAACTAAACAGTGAGTAGGCCATTTACATGAGTTATTGAATCCATGGAATGAAGAATAAACTCCGCAATGTGTCCCTCTTGGGGATTTTCACCAATGCAGAACCGGAATTGCAGGGTTCATTCGGGGGGGGGGGTTCGTAAACCCTACAATGAAGGAGGGTTCGATGTTTCATTCCAAGGATTCGGCCACAGACTATCATTTGGGTTAGAAATCTTGCTCGAGCACTTTTTTCCCTAATGGAGGGTTTGGCGTTCCATGGATTATATGGTTCATGTAAACGCGCCTAGTGAGTGGTTTGTTTGGGCTACTAGGGTTGCTTGGCGTTTTTTGACAGCTTCACTTTATCGCCAAGCATCTCTTAACAGAAATCAACCCCGAGATGAGAATTTCTACGAGCGAGAATGGCAACACTATTTCTGTTTTGATGGTCGAACAAGTAGACTGGAAATGCGTTAGGCTTAACACTCGGTGGTAGTCGGAATTATAGTGTTTTAAAATCACTTAAGAGTTCGGTAGTTAAGCGTTAAAGGGAAATCTATTAAAGGGTTGTTATTTTAGATGGGGTAGCTATTTGCCAAAGAGATTTCCTTTGTTAAAAGCGGTTACAAGTCATCAATTGAATGATGTTCCTGAAAAAAAAATATTGATGATGGAAACTTCTTATTGGAATTGTGGTAAAACAATCAGAGATTAAGTCAGACCTTTCAATAGGAGTCCATATAACAAGAGAGTAGCATTTTCTTTATAGCTAGTTAGTCCATCATCATTTCCTGGCTTTGAAATATTCATATAATCAACAAAGAAATGCATTTTTTTTAAACGATCGTGTGATTTTGAGCGGCACGTAGACACTTTGGATTTGGAGTTTAGTGACTGGATCATTGAGCTCTAAGTTGGAACAATGAAGTTATAATGAGGGTGTTTTTAATTTTCAATGCATTTTTCTTGTAGCTATTTCTGACATACAATTCATAATTTCTGCAGTGTGGGCTACAGACATTTACACTCTTAAAACAAAAGAGTGAAATCCACTCCAGTAGGAGAAGTGCATTTTCGACACTGGAAAGGATTGAATATTAACTCAGACTGGTTAAAATCACTCGTTTGGAGTGATCCTGTCGGAGGTTTAACACACAAAGGATCCACTTCTTTCGGGGAAGTGCATTTTCCAGACTGGAAGAGTGAAATTAAGTCAGCTCGTTCGTTTTAAGAGTGTAGTAGTTCTGTGCCAGGATTTCAATAGCTGTTTCAACTGACAACTAGATCTACAAATATGATCCCAGGGTCATATGATAACAATGGTTTTCATGCCTGGCTGTTAGGAAAACAATCGTAATCCTAGCGTTCGTCTCGATCAACATGATGCTTTGTAAAAATCGATTTAAATTCGCTAAAGGCTATTTGATTTTTTTCTGTGACGTAATATGAATATCACGGTCTGTAACGGTCACTATTTTAAGAAATCTAATCTTAATTTGATTGTTGTTTTTTGCTGAATTAATGTCGCCCTAAAGCTATACGAGGGCCGTAAAACCTAGCTTAAGAAAATTAAAATTAAGACCGTAAAACATACATGAAAACCGTAAGTTTTGGCACTTAAAAACAGCAGGTATTTAACCCTGTAATGCAAGATTTTTTTTCATACCGAAAAAATATCTTTGTATCTATAATCATACATATCATATATATTATACATTAAGGAAAAATACTGAAAAAAAATTAACTGCATTGGAATTTGAATAATTTCACAATCTTTTTTGCCACATGGCAAAAACCAACTACAAAATAAAAAATTTTATAAGAATCGTTAGAAAACTACTAAATATATTTAAAAATAACCCTCTTGAACTAAAATTATTTTTTCAAAACAATTTATTTGTATATTTAGTACTAATATTATTATACTTTGACTACTTCTAAAGACGTAATTTCATAACAGTTGATAACTTCACTCTTTAATTTTGAAAATACTTTTACTACTGTCATCTTTGAGGGTTATTAGTAACTAAAACTTCGAAATGGAATGTAATTGATGAAAAAACACAGATTTGTCGAGAGGGAGCTTTACTTTAATAAAATAAAGTGGATTATGTTGCTTGTTGCCATATGGCAACAGTATGCATTAGAGGGTTAACAATAAATTTGTAAGACAAAAAAAAATCTAAAATCTTTTCTTATGGTATTATCCCTTTTACTCCCATTTGATCCCCAACACGACACAAGGTAAGAAAAACGTATGTCAACCCCCATCACAAGCCTCTTTCTCTAAAAAAAAACTACCAATACACATAATAACGCCAATAAATATTCCAAAAGCACCAAAAAAAAAAGAACCAAAAGAAAGCACCAAAAGAAAGATAGACCCCCTAAACCCTCATCGAAAGTAAAAGGAGACGAAATAACTATGAACAAAACCGGAGGTAAAACACACCATTCAAATTTGACCTTGAATTTACCCTCCCCCTTATATAGGGGCCCGTGAACCAAGTTCTATGAACTTCAAGATAGAAAAAAAAGGGCACCTGACGAAAAACCAAACAAGCAAGCGACGAAATGTGTGTATATAAACCTGTTGCCACCCCAGACCCCTAAATCTTGCCTCCCTAGAGCGTAATAAACCCCAAAATGAAATCTTACGGTGACGAAATATTTTTATTAGGGTTTCGAGTTTGGCAACGCAGGGGGCTGCGAGGAACTGAACAGCGTGGAGGATTTTAATTGGGATTATGTCGTTGTAAAGTAAGTTTTAATTTTTATTCATTTTTTTATTAAGAATTTGGTAATGAGGATGAACTTTGGGTTATGGAATAAATTATGGTTTTTAAGCAATACATTTTGATAAAAGTTATGCTGATATATTCTCAACAGAGAAAAGGATTGAGATTAATTTAGTGCTGAAATGGACACTTGTGGCGATTGAAATATTAACCCCCCCAATGCATGAATTTTTTTTCATCCCGAAAAAATATGTATGTATCTTAAGTACTCATACATTATGGGAAAAATACTGAAAATTTTTAACTGCATTATAATTTAAATGTAAATTTCAATTTTTAAAAAAATTTCCATATGAAAAAAAACAACTACAAAATTCCAATTTTGAAAAAAAATATTAGAAAATTACTAATTATATTTTAAAATATCCCTCTTGAACTATAATTATATTACCTTTAGTTACCCTCAAAATTTGATAGACATGCCTTAAATGTTATGTACTTCGCATAGATTTAATATTGTAAATTATTTGTTTTAATAAATTGTCTATTACATGTAATGCTTGGAATTTTTCAATCAACACAAAACTTGTATACTATTTTATTTAAAATAACGTATGAAATTAGGTAACTTGTATAAGTAACCATTAAAAATTAAAGAATAAGTGGAAAATGAAACATAATTAATTTAATGTTACCCAAAGCATCCATGATCCATAAACGGCAGAAACAATTTCACTTACCTAAAAAAAATAAACAAAAATTAATTTTTGAATACAACCATATTGTATGATATATTAAGATGATATATTATCAACTTTCACAAATCACAACAGGGCATATAACTATGAATAATTAGATTAAACAGCAATAATTAATTATATTAACTATAAGTAATTATTTTAAATATTACGTAACAATAAGTAATTATTCTAAATATTACGTAAACTAACAATAAGTAATTATTCTAAATATTACGTAACAATAAGTAATTACTCTAAATATTACGTATCAATAAGTATGTAATTATATTTTGATAATGAAACCGCAAAAAATAGTAATTTTTGGTAAACGCTACAAATTCGGTATGTTCGGTATTTCGGTAAAAACGTGGCAGAATAGCTAAGTTATGCGAATTCGAGTTAACTTCAAACTAATGTGGACACATTTTTATACTGAAAAGTATTACAAATTTCAATTTGAAAAAAAAATATGCTTTTGGGTCTTTTTTTCTTTTAGATATACCTTCAGTCAAAATTTTAAAATCATGGTTTTCTGAAGTTTCTTTTTTTCCGATAACAATTATGATTTAAGAAATAACGTCAGTACGATCTTTTGAATTCATCTTTCTGTAAGCTTATAATGTACTAAAATTGGAACTTAAATAGTTGGTTTCGTAACAAAAAAATCCATATATTCATTTACAAACTCCATTGCCCATATCATTTTCTTTCTTTTGGCATTAGTCTAATTTCAAAGACTAAATAAATGACCATTAGTTTCCACTTAAACATTACAAAACTTAACATTAAAACTTCATTGTTAAAAATTCTGTGCTTGCTTTCACCATAATAATGGTTCCTAGTAGCTACAACGGCTGTGTGGTGAACATTCTTAAAACAAAAGAGTGAAATCCACTCATATAGGAGAAGTGCATTTTCGACACTGGAAAGGAGTGAAAATTAACTCAGTCTGAGTTAAAATCACTCGTTTGGAGTGATCCTGTCAGAGTTTTAACTAAACAAAAGAGTGAAATCCACTCCAATAGGATAAGTGCATTTTCGACACTGAAAATAGTGAAAATTAACTCAGACTGAGTTAAATTCACTCGCTTGTTTTAACCCTTTCAGTCCCAAAAATTTACTATACTACAGAAACATCTGATATTCACAAAATAAGCTTATTTTAGGTCAAATATACGAATTTCATAAGAAAAAAATTCATTTAAATTTTTTATATGGTTTTTGAAACAATCCCAAAATTTTTTTAACTGTGGAAAACAACAAAATAAAAATATATATACTACCTAAAAACACTTCGAGTTATATATTTTAAGGTATCTGACCATATTATTAAAAAAAAATTAGCAATTATTTTAACCGAAATAGTTTTAATTGTGTTTTAAATATGTGGAACTGAAGTGAACTTATCAAAAATCAGGAGAAACGCTTGTTGACTATTTCTAAATTTAAAAAAATAATAGTTCTGACTTCTATTGAGATTAATGTAAAATATTGTCGGATAGAACAAAGTGTGAAGAATCGAATGATGTGTGTTTGGTTGTCATAATGGGACATAAAAAATTTGAGAAAAATATTGAAAGTGATGATGCCAAATGGCATCACTGGGACTGAAAGGGTTAAAACAAGCGAGAGAAGTGTTTCACCATATTTTCGGTATTGGGTTGAACCGTTTCTCAGGTTTCTGTTTCGAAAACTTGAAAAATGGTTCGACTACCGGAAATATGGTGAAACATTTCACTAGACAGCCGTTGCAGCTACAAGGAACCATTATTATGGTGAAAGCAAGCACAAAATTTTTAACAGTGTTGTTAATAATATCAACTAAGGGTATAGTTACGTTTTAATCCCTAATTCTTCATTCAAAATTCCACTTATGATATAATTCATATCACTTATCCGAAATATTTTGTTTTAAATACGTAGATAAATCAATAGTCATGTCTATATCTAAGAAAAAAATCCTAAAAGGGGTTAGGTTGTTTTACAACTACTTAGGTGTAAAACAACCTAATCCCTAGAAGGTACATGACAGGACGTGATTTCTCTCATATTTCAGCACGGATTTAAATCAATGAAATAATTTCGTTTAAAGGATAATCATGTCATTAATAGATTAAATGACGTTCATATATGACAGTATATATCTGAGGTTAAATTAAAGATAAAAATACAATATTAATGTACCGTAATATTGAATAACAGTTTGAGTAGCTGGATTGAGCTGTAACCTTATATTATCTGCTTCACGTTGTCAGATTTACCAGCCTCTTAAGGGGGAATGGGCGTGCAGGACCGGGGGTCTCCAAACTCAAGTGCCTCAATGTTAATCCAATGGGGAAAAAACTATTTTCTTTGCCACATTTATCCGGCTGTATTGAATATTTTTACAAGCGGATTTTTTTATGTGATAAATGGAGCTGATTTACAGGTCTCTATCTTCCCACTTTTTGAAATAAGTACGAATATTTTTTTTAATATTCAATAAATTATTTTACACAAAATATTCGAAGCAATTTCAAAAAGTGGGAAGATAGAGACCGGTAAGTCAGCTACATTTATCACATAAAAAAATCCGCTTGTAAAAATATTCAATACAGCCGGAGAAATGTGGCAAAGAAAATAGTTTTTTCCCCATTGGATTAACATTGAGGCACTTGAGTTTGGAGACCCCCGGTCCTGCACGCCCATTCCCCCTTAACGGCTAACCTCCAACAGTATGTCTAATTGGGCGACATTGCCATTACAATCAATTGCCACATAAATCAAAATCTTATTATTAACTTGCTTGGCTTCGCTTTATTGAGACATTGAAAGGCAGACAGGAAATGTGGACGGAACTGCGCTATTCCTGTTGTCGAATGAATTATGCAGCCATTATACCAAACCATCAAACAATGGCCAGGGTGTGGTAAGGCTGCAAACGTTCTAATAGCCATAAAATCATTCATAAATGAATTAGTTATATTCCGTCAGGTCAAAACCTCTTGGTTATAATGTCGCCCCAATGAAATAAAACAATTTGGTAATAAGTCTAATCGGTCTTTAATGAAGTTCGTCAATATGAAGAAATAATTCCATTCCATGTCTGGTAAAATTGCAGGGTACTGATCCTCAATTTTAGAGCGATTGCACTTGAGCTAAGCATCCACCATTTTGAACGATTCGACACCGCTATTATACAATTAATTGCCACACAAATCATAAACCAATTAATTAACTTGGTTGACATCGCCTAATTGAGACATTGAATAGCAGGCAGGATACAGGATACATGGTCGGAACTAAGCGATTCCTGTTGTCAAATGATTTATACAACCATTGCACCAAACCATCAAGCAATGGTCATTGTAGTGGTAAGACTGCTAATGTTCTAATAGAAATAAAACCATTCATAATCGAATTAATTATCTTGACTATTCCGTCAGATCAAAACCTCTTGGTTAACATCTTCTCAACTATTTGGTAATAAGTGTAATTTGTCGTTATAAAAGTTCGTAATTATGAAGAAATAATTCTATCCATGAAGATTCCATAACGAAGGAATAATTCCATTTCATGTCTGATAAATTGCAGGTGACTGATCCTCGATTTTAAAGCGATTGTACTTGTGCTAAGCAACCACCATTTTGAACAATTCGACACTGCTATTATACAATTAATTGCCACATAAATCATAGTGCAATTAATTAACTTGGTTGACATCGGCTAATTGAGACATTGATTATCCGACAGGATACAGGATACATGGTCGGAACTAAGCGATTCCTGTTGTCAAATGATTTATACAACCATTACACCAAACCATCAAACAATGGCCAGGGAGTGGTACGACTGCAAATGTTAATATAGCCATTAATAATTGAATTAGCTTGACTAATGCATCAGGTATTTAAAAAAAAATCTTCAACTTGTTTACTGTCTTCTCAAGGGAATAAAAAAATTTGGTATTTCGTTTAATTGGTCTTTAAAAAAGTCATCAATATGAAAAAATAGTTATATCTTGATGTTTGATAAACCAGCTGATGGCTGTTCTTGAGACTTTCAGCCAATCCACCATTTTTAAGTTGTCGACACTGTCATTATACAATTAAGTGCCATATAAATCAGAATCCATTTAGTTAACTTGATTGGTTTTTATTGGTCAATTTTTTATACATTGTTTAGCAGAAAGTACATGGACGGACCAGTATTTTTAATCCGCGTTGTCAAATGAGTTATACAGCTATTATACGTTACACCATAGAAAAGCTAGGAAGTGTATAAGGTAGCAATTTTCAAACCTATAAATACGAATTAAGAGCTTAGCTCTTACATTAATTTGACTAGATAATTTTTCTTGTCAACATAAAATCACTTGAGTCTTCCAACTTTTAAGTAGTTCGTCTGATTGGTAAAATAAAGCGGAGAATTTTTTTTCCATAATCTCGTTGTTAGATGACAAAGAGTTATTCGAATGCTAAACCAGATAAATCTTAAAAAGGCAACTGTGTCGACCACTTTTAGCATTTCTTCTCCACCTATAGACTTAATCGTCCCATAAATCATAATCTTATTCATTGGGGTCGCTTTACTAAGACATTGAAAATAGGAGATATTAAACGTATGTACAGAACTAATGAATCGTATGATTTCTCTGCCATCAAAAGAATTATACAACCATTTTACACTACACAAAGTTAAGGATGTGGCTTTTGAAAGGCCCTTCAAATGTCTACAGATAAAAAAAAAACTGTACATACTCCAATTAGTTTGACACTTTCGTCAAGTAATACCATCTTCAAAGACATTTATACTACCAATTAGTATTCCCATACCTATTGTAAATAAAAACCCAAATAAAAATTATTTACATTCACATAGTTATTTTATGGCAAGTGTTGTTCTTAGTTATTTCAAAAGTTCAACAATGAAAATTTTAAACTACAGTAACTAATCAGAAAAACTTGTGTTGAAACAATAAAAAAATTGTGTACCGACCAAATAATAATTGTTAGCACAAAACCTATGTAGGAGACGCAGGATGGACGTAATGTACACTCCTTGCCAACCTAAGTTGGGTAAATATAAATATGCTATGGAGAAGATCCTTCCGCGTATGTAAAGAGTTCCATAAATAATGTGTGAATCCATCCAAAAAACATGTGAAACATTAATTTCGTTTTAAGTCTAACAGATTTAAATATTATTTGAGAAAATTTGGCAATTTTATCGGACGGAAAAGTGTATTTTGGTTAAATTGTATTCAGCTCATTTTGTATGTAAATATTACCATACAAGAGTTTCCAACTAACGGACCAATCGTGCTTTTCCCTCTGCCTTTTTAAACTTCGTTTTCACCCAAGTTGGTTGGCACGGAGTGTAGTTCAGCATCTGTTCTTTAATGTTTAGGATAAATAACTATAAAAAAGCTCACGAATATAATAATATTTATGACGGTACTTTAAAATTAACGTTATAATTTAATTTGTTAAACATATTTCAGAAAACAATACATTCCATAGTGGATTTTTTTTTGTCAATTTCTCATGAATTAATAATCGTCTCCTCTTGCGATGTTCGGTTGGGCTTGAATCACACTAATTTGTGTTCGAATGTCATCAACATATTTCTGATATTGAAACAACACATTGTAATGTTGCAATTTATTTTTACACAACAATACCTGTATTCCACTTGTGCTGTTTGAACACAAGAACTTTCTGTGTTCATCTTTTTTTAATATATCGACACCGCCTATGGATTCAATGACAACATAAATCATATTCCTATTAATTAACGCGATTGGCATCGTCTTATTAAGACACTGAACAGAAGGAGACAGGATACACGGAAAGCCATGTGTTTCTCCATCATAATGTAATTCCTGTTGTCAAATGAATTATAGAGCCATTATACCTTCCATACAATAGACCGGGTGTGGTCTTTTAGAAATGTTTACAGCGATAAAAGACGACATTCTAGCACTAGCGTGACCATCCCGATATCTCATCACTCTCTCGAGTCGGTACCATCTTCATCTGCTTGGTAGTCATAGTCATTTCCATCGGCTCATTTGTAGTCAAGTCCGTTCGATGTTTGATTGTTGAAGGACTCGCTGACTCCAGGTGAAAAAGAAACCGAGGAATACAGATGGTGGTTGGAGGTATGGCGGCGATAAAAGGGATACTTCGCTGGCATTCTAAATGGATAACTTACAATGAATAAAATTCCACTTAAGTTACTTTTGACAGTGAAAAAAAGAGGCACGTTTCACCGAAAAATGAAGTCATCTTTGATAACTGCCATATCACACACAATTGAACAAAATTTCACAAAACTTCAGTGCACATGGAAGCTAATTTTTTGGAGAGCTACACAGACTAAATTAGAGCTACAGGCATGCTAACTTGGAGCAACAGGTTGGATTCGGGTATGTTTCATAGGTCTTGAGTGGTAACCATAGATATATTAGTAAAAGTATGCCAATGGATTTGTAGATCACGTGACCTCCAATGCTAAAGACGGGACGCGCATGTAGGACCAGAATGTGAGGGCAGTAGGGCCAGTTTTCCAAAACTTTAAGGGGGAAAATGCTACGGTATCATCGAAAAAATACCATTTAATCCTAAATTACTAAAAAAAATAATAAGCATTTCAAGTCAGTAAAAATGATTCCAAAATGTAGCTAGTATTTATTTATTATTATTATTATTATTATTATTATTATTATTATTATTATTATTTTTTTTGTAATTTTAGAATAATTCTATGTCCATACGCGTCCTGTGTCGTTAGTATTGAAGTTCACGTGATCTGAGAATCTAATACTTTTACTATGATATATATGGTGGTTAATGCTCTAGACTGGGAATTTTTAATAGTAGCCAGTGGCTACCAGAATGAAAGAAAATGGTAGCCACATTTGGATTTTTAGTAGCCAGTTTCAAATTTAGGTACACGACAAAAATAAACTGCGATTTTCCACGAAACACAATTTTATTAAATACATTTCTGATATGAAAAGATTGGCAGTAAAAAAAGGATCATACCAAATATGTAAGTATTATGTGATTGGTCATTATTAAAAGTAGAAAATTATTTTATGTACTTATATACTATTAGTTTCGGAGAATTCGATTCGCCACGATTGTTCATGAAATTTTCTCATATCAGAATTGTTTAAAGGAATAGTCGAGATCTTAACCAGTTGTAAATCAATCACTTGTAAATTGCCACGATCGTAAAGCAAGATTTAAAATCAAATTTGCATTTAAGATTTTCGTCGCCCAGCTCCATTTTCGTCACACGGTGACCGACTCAGTGACGTCACACAAAACACCGGCCAATGATGATTCAAAAATTTCACCGATAAGCAACAACTGTCATCAAGTCTTTCTTCCCGACAGAATCGAATCCGAGCGTTTTATTATTTTATTTTAGAAAATTTTGGTCAGGTAGGCTCAATTGCTTGAAGTTCTCGACTGCTGACATCCTGAGCGACCCGCTTTTGTTTGTGGACTTTTTGGACATTTTTCAGAAATGTACCTGCAGTATTAATTATTTGTTGAACAAAAATTAAAACTTATTATCGCCACTTTTGGCGACTGGGGTTCGATTTTTAGGTAGCCAATTTTGATGTAATAGTCTCCAGTTGGCGACTGGCGACCGCTAATCTAGAGCTTTAATGGTGGTAACAGAAATGCTATTGAAATAAAATTTTCTCGAGCTTCAATTGGTGAATCGATGTCACGTGGGTATAGAGGAGTAACATGACCTACTATAGCTAGAAGAAATCTGGAAGAAATTTCACCTGAAACAACTCAATTTAGAGTTTTCACATGCACAAAACGACGGATGGAAGTTTCATCAAAATTTTAAGTTTTCGTTGGTAGATATTGCGCACCACCTTTTGAAACAAACAAATGCACCTCAATTTTAAAGCAAAGTAGTTCTTTATATTTATAAATGAATTGTAAGTTTTCTGATTATGAGGACAAAAGCAGTTGAATCGAACCCAATTCAGATCCCCAGACTCTTAAAACAAACGAGCGATTTTAACTCAGTCTGAGTTAATTTCCACTCTTTCCAGTGTCGAAAATGCACTTCTCCTATAGGAGTGGATTTCACTCTCTTGTTTAGTTAAACCTCCGACAGGATCTCCACCACAGTCCCCTACGCTTTGAAATTTGAACTGCGGACAAGTGGCGCAGATGACACCAGAGCTTTCAAACAATGAAAATTCGAGCTATTTGAAAATACAAAGTTTGGTGTTGTAAAGAGTTAGGTGTATCAAATATATTTTCATCTAATAAATATCATTCGCACAATAATTTTAACTCAGTCTGAGTTAATTTTTACTCCTTTCCAGTGTCGAACATGCACTTCTCCGAAAAGGAGTGGATTTCACTCTTTTGTTTTAAGAGTGCACAGATAATCTTCCAGATGTCTCGAACTTGGCTCTGCAAGTCGACTCACGTTTCAAGCCAGTCTGTTTTAATTTTTTGTTTTGTTGAAGTGTTGGCATAAACGTTTTCCGTGGACATTCAAGAGATTTACGATCATTGTTAGATGGTTTCTTTGGCGAAAAAAGAATAAAATAGCATACCACCAGCTTTCTTCGTGCCTGGCATTGCGAATCTTGTTGGATGCATGGGTAAAATGAAGAATCCAGTTGCAATATTCACATTTTCCTAAGTAAAACTAAGATATAGGGTCCGGCCCATTCATTGCGACCCTAAGCAAACGGTCGTAAATTCAGTTGGACGAAGTCGCCAATGGATGGACTGCACCCTATATCTAAGTCATGACAAATGACAGTGATTGCGCCCTCTAGAAGGGAAGGGCGTAGGCTATATAGCCCATTACCCCGCTCGCCAGAAGAGACAGTCACAAGAGACACACAAAGAGGGACGCCACAAGCACATGGACAAATAACATTTATTGACAAACGCAAACATCCATACCCTTACTGGGATTCGAACCCGAGCCCAGCAGCTCCAAAGCCTAGTACACTAACCATTGCGCCAGTGGACCGGCATATCTAAGTCATATTTTGGAATTGCTTAAAGATCATCTTTTCGTGTATACCTTTTTGTCACGTAGCACATTCTTCTACGAAGAACTTTCATTAACCTCCAAGACCCGAGCAAACTCCTACATGTATATTCTTAATCTAAACATACTTTTCATACAAATATATGCTAAAAAGTATGTTTTGCAAAGAATTTTTTAAAAAAATGTTTAATAGTACTAAGGACCTGCTTTAAACTCTAAAAACACATTTTTTGTACTATAAATGCAACAAAAAAGGTCATATCACTTATTTCTAGTTAACAGATTATTTAACATTGTTTTTAATACAAAATGCCTTTAACTGCTTTATGAACTTTTTGAAAAGTTTGAAAAAAATTAAATTATTTTTTATGAACTATAAGATATCATATTGACCCTCGTTAGATTTCACTTTTTTATAGAAATAAATGACTGATACCTATAATCAAGGCTGAAAACTGATAATTGGATCTTCTTCTATCGGATCAGGTCAATTTCGGAACTAATTTAAGTGTTAATTGTTTGTGGGGAGGTTTTAAACAATGTCCCTAAATGGGGACGCCAGGTTTCAAAAGGTTATGAAGGCAGCTACAACTTTGTTCACCCAACGCAACCAATTCCATCGCCCTTTGCTCAATTATCAACCGTCTCAAGAGCTTCTTTGTGTCTTGCTATTGTTTTTTAAGTGTCTTTGAAGGATTTATGTTTATAGATAAGTTAACAATGATCCCCGCGGTGGTTCAGGCTATGCTATTTAAGACTTGTAAACACAATATTGAAGGTATAGGATTTATGGCTCAATTTATCACACAATGGTCGGAGTCATTTGTTATTTACCCTCTGGTGCATTCTGTTGCTATTTGGTAATATACATTTAATCTACGTTATGACTTTAAAATATCACTAATGTTCGGTTAGGTTATGTTTGAATTATCGTAGCACTAAAACTACACGAGGGCTATTGGCGACGGGCATCGTATTTTAGAACCACAGTCAAGTGGCGAGCCGTCACCTGAATAGGCACCCAACGCAACCGTTAAGGGCGACATCGTACGCAGCGTTAGGAGTTTGAAAGATATTTAACGTACACTCCCTTACACGGGGTATTATTCGTCGGACATTTTTGGCTGCACGGGCCGTTTATATAGGTCGGCAGTTATTTTGCTCGGAGTCGAACCTGGGACCTATCGCATGCTAGGCGAGTGTCTAACTGACTGGGCTCCCCAGCCCTTATATAATGTTCGGTAGATTTTTTACAATTTGTCATCTTTTGGAAGCTATATTAATCTTTGATATTGAAAAAGTTAAGAAGGACAAAATGTATACAATTAAAAGGATACAATTTACCCAAATTTGAAATGCATCGTCCTAAACGCTTAGTGTAAAGCTAGGTCAATGTTTAAATAGATTCAAATAATTAAGTGACGGTACATAGAGAAGTTTTAATTAATTTTTCCATAATGTTGACTATCCAAGAAGGAAATATAACTTAACGAGAATTTAAAAAAAAATCATGCATTAGAGGATTGGGAATGCAATTTCAATGTCAGTTTTTTTATGAAGTAACTGAGCAATTCGACGGGAGCATATGTCAAATTATATTGAAAACTCGATAGTTGTATGTAAGCGCTTTTTACCTATTCCATTGCTCCAGATCTCCATTACAGCATTACCCTTATTTATTCCACTGCTTTTTCGACAGACGCATGAACAATACTCCATTCTTATAATCTCAGTCCTATCATTGCTTCATAGTTCTAGTTTACAACCAATTTAAAACCTGATTTATATTACAAAATTAAGCTTTATAAAGACGCAATTCAATTGATATTTATAATGGGCTTCTTCCACGTGGGATCTAGCAACTCTTTTCTAAGAATATATTAGTTGTTATATTTTTAAAATGCCAACTTCTTTCGATGCAAGTTTTCCTTGATAAATGATTAAAACAACCAACAGCACAACAAGAAGTTGTAATTAAAAAAAAATAACTACACAAATAACTTATTAGTAGAAATTTCGAACTCAATTTCGAATACCAACAAAAGTAATTCGAGAAAAATGAAAACAAGACTGCGGAGCTGTTGCCATATCCCACGTGGAACATGCCCATTACATTTTACGAATTTAATTATCATTTGCTTCAATAGGTTACGGTTCTGGTTACACCATGGAGATATAAAAATTTCAGCTCAGTTTAGCTTCAACACCTGCAGAACTTTCACATGTTCGGCATCACCAAAGGTGTCGAATAACCCGATGAGAAAATTGTCTTTCACACCCTAGTTGTTTTGTCTATGGACATTCCCGACACAACATATAGAATTGCGTATATCGAAACTTATATGTGATTGATATGTCACTTAACCCTTTCTGTCCCAGTGATGCCATTTGGCATCGTCATGTTTCTGATCATAATTAGGAAAAAAAATAGGGCTGACAACTATTGGGATTGATAAAAATATTTTCTAATAGAAATAAGTTTGAAGAATCGAATGGTGTGCTTTTTGAAACCATAAATGGATGATCGAAAAAAAAATTCTAAAACGATTATGTCAAATTGTCATTGGGACTGAACGGGTTAAAAAGGTTAAATTATTGAAAAAAAAATATCAGAAGGAATTCTTTGGAAAAGAATCATTTTTTTATTTAAAATTTAATGTCTATGGAAAAAAAATTATATCGTCTGCAGTTCTTATAATTTAAGGACAAATTTAGAAAAGACTACTTTAAAACTGCGATGAAATGTCCTTATTAAACGTTACAATTCCCATTAAAATACATCTACAAATGTTGCCTGCTCAAAAAAATTCTGAATTTAATAGCGATATTTCTACACAATAAAAAAATTCCGTAAACTTTTATTCAGTATAAATTGTTACTATGTATTCATATTGCCACTTTTATACACTCTAAACTAATACCTTGTCAGTATCAAAACATTTGCCGTAAACAATAATGTAATATATCAATCCAGTAAAAACAAACGTTGTCACAAAAAAATATCGCCAAATAAATGTGTTACAACGAAAGTAAATGTATTGGAGTCAAATACTCAATAAATATCATCCATCAAAATTATTTTAAGACAAAAAAAATTGCGAGAAGTTTCATCAAAACAATTTGAGGCTCAAAAATAAAATACTAAAATCAATTTAAATACCGGTTGCTGGCTAAATATGCGCCATGCGTATTAATCGTGTTTATGCATGATATTATTGTTTTATTAGTGATCGATTGATATTGAACACCTAATTATGTTTGTGTATTGAATTCTTTTTAAATAACAGCGTTTAATACTCGCAATTCATCAAAATGCTTTTTAAATGTTAAACGTAATGACAGGGATCGTTTTTTAATAGGTTGTAAAAGTATTTTTTATAATTATTTAACCGATCTTAAGATTATCAATTTGACCGAAATATTTTTCTTTGAGCTGTTTGAACATGATTAAAAAGCGATTTGTTTTCTTCGAAATCAATAAGTTCAATAATTAGGACTTAAACTTTTAATTTGGTGAGTATCCGGAAAAAAAAATTAAAATTACACAACATGTACTTAAACACGGCTTCTAATTAAAATGCACCGAATATAATAATTCAAAGAATTAAGGTAGGTGAATACCCAAAATTCTAAAATTTTTACTGTCCCTTTAATCTTTTCCAAATTTGGCATAGTGATTTCAAATATAATGAACAATGCTTTTTAAGGAATTTTTTTTATTTAAATATAATTGATTTATACTAAACGATGTTTGTCACAAAAAAAGGGGTTTACGCAAACCACTTCTAGTATAAAAAGTTTTACATTAATTTACCAGAATTTTTTTACAGGTGCTATTTCAATATATATCTGTGCTATAAGCCTCTAACATCTGGTGCAAATATAGTAAATTATTTTTTTTAAATTTTCAAGTGTAAGTTAACCGAAAAAAAAAATCTTTTTTTAGTTAAATGCATGACATTTTTTAAATAACTTCTTTTCTTGTAATTTGCATGGAACTCTAGAGGGTCATTGCATGTATCAGTTCAAAACGGAGAATTTAACACATAGTTAATGTTCATAGGAGGAAAATTCAATGTGGTAGACTTGTTAGCGTAAACTTCTTTTTTTAGTAAAAAAAACACCGTTTAAAATAAATAAATTATACTGAAATAAAAAAAATGCCTAATTAGCATTGCTCATTATATTTGAAATCACTATGCCAAATTTGGAAAAGATTAAAGTAATAGTAAAAATTTTAGAATTTTGGGGAATTTAGGGTTTTCGCCTACCTTAAGTTTTAAATTCAGAAAATAAAGTAATACTCTTAGAATATATTTTTTTTTATTGAGTTCAAAAGTATTCCACGACGAAGTTAAGTTTTAATAAAATATTTTTACATTTACTAGAACTTCATGAACTAAAAAAAATTCTAACACCATTACACAAATCTAAACCCAGTTTTTAAGGAAATAAAACTGCACTCTACTAATGGAATGTAATTTAAAATCTTAGTGCTTCATTAAATTCGAATTAACTAGAAAACGGGGTCGCTATTTCATTAAATAAACTCGGAAAATATCATCGAGTAATGATGTCAACTTCAAAAACTAGATTCGCCTAAGGTGAGGCTCACTAATTGATATCCATCGTCAAAAGTCAGAATGTTTTTTCACTAGTAAAAAATGTAAACTGCTTATTATCATCGCGAAATTCGATTTGCAATTTTTCTTACGTTTGGAATACGAATATCAATGAGAAAGAAAAAAAAACAGCAGTAGCGGTAATCTATCATACGTTTTAATCGTGATCGATATCTTAATTTAAAAATACGTTGGCCAATAAAAAAAAAACATTCGGGGACAAGACATTGGTTCATTTAAATTTAGACAGGGCGGGACCTAACGTTAAATGATGTAATGGAAGAAATAATAATAATAAACAGACGAACGGAAAAAGAATAATTTTATTCATGAGATCGAAACTGGTGTTAGTCCACTTTCTAAATTTTATCAAAAGATTACATAAATTGCAAAGAAAATTTTTTTCAAAGAAATGTAAGACTAAAAAAAAACTCCACGTAATTTATTTTTTAACATACAGAAATTTGTGCGTTTGCAATACAAATAAATATTAGATATTCCATCCAAAAATTCTAAATATTAGAATATTTATATTTAGAGTTAGGTAACTTAAGCTCGAAAGTACAGTTAACGAAAAAAAAAATAGATGGCTATTAGAAGGTAGAAAATATATAATTTCCACCATTTTCTCAAGCTTCTCCGAAATAATTGATTACTGAGATAGAGGAGGGGACGGACATTTAAATATAGCCGGGAAAAGGGCGGGAAAATGAAGATAAAAAAGAATTAAAAAAATTCCAGAGATCGAAGATGGCTCACGTGAACGGACCAACCAGAGACGAGGGAATTCAAAGGGTTGCTCGGGGGAGAATTTGATAGGGTTGAGAGACAGTGGTTTAACGCAGTGCAAAACTTTTTTTTAGATACTAAAATGTTTTTTTTTTACTTTTAAGTTCTTTTATCAGGACATCTCTTGAACTTCTTAGTATGCTTATAATAACCGTAGTTTTCTTTTTAATAATGAGGTATTTTTTTATTTGAATTCGTATTATCTTCAAAAGTTTTTGAATAGTTTGATATGAAGGCTTGAATTGTTCAATTTGTATTCATGTGCCTAATTCCGATCTTTTTAACGCATTGAAATCGTGCAGTTAGGTTTCATGACGGTAATTTAAAAAATACGATGAGATGTAAAATAACCCGCACTGTTAGTGTGTGGTTATCAGAACCTTGGGTTTGGTGCAATTTTCCGCATACTTACCTTTTTTCTTTGATTCGAAAGAATTAAACAAAAATTGGAAAAGTAGGTATTGGCATGCTACAGACGTCCACCTGTACCACGTCCCTCCTTCAATTCTTTTTTGAAAAATTATTTTTTTAGAGAAGTATGACATCGAAAACCTATACTTTGTGTCCATCTGCCAATACGCTTTTTTGTCCGTCTGTCCAATGGCGATTTGTTTTAACTTAGTTTTTAACCGTTAAATTTTAAAACAAATTGTTAGAAAGAAGGGGCATCAGATACTATCTGTAATGAAGTGACTTTTTCATAAAAAATAATACTTTTGATAATGACTGACTTTCATATTTGAACTGAAGGGATTTGACGAATGTGTATGTAAATCATGGTTGCCTTGGCGACAGATCGCTTAGAACTGTGCTTTTAGACTGTGTAACATTTTTAGCTTTATAGACTGTATAACATTTTTAACTTTTTGACTGTGAAACATCGTTTGTCTTAGATCTTAGAAGAATTATACTGTATTGACTTGTACATTTTGTGTTGTAATAAATAAAAATGTCTCGTCTTAAGAGCAGCTCTTCAAACACAAAACAGAACACTATATTTAACAATTTTTTCGTTTGTCTGCTAATCCGTAACAATAAGAGTTTCAATGAGTATTAAAAGAAAAGTAGAATACTCCAGTTCTTTCAGAACTTATTGTTAATCTTAGAATAGCTTGCATTATTTAAAAAATTATTTAACGCATAAAAGTGGTCTCAAACAGTCGAATTTCTGATGCTTAATAGCTGAAACAGAACCGAACTACAAATACATCATGCACAAAACATAAAATACAGAATTTCACTCACGATCCAACAATAAAAACCGAACCACCATATGCAGACTTTTGCCACCTAGCAGACTCCCAAAATATAATCGTATTCCTCCTGCAACCTTAAAGGCATAAATTTCACCCACTGACAAACAATGAGCCGAGTCAACCAAACCAAACCTCATATCTCTTCCCATTATTATTATTGACACAAGAGATAACTGTAACTGCGCCCGCCGAATCGGGCATCTGTTATGGAGGAGGTATTGGCCCAACACAAAGCAGATGCACGTTGGGCGAACATTCAGTTTTGGCGCTAAGAAACAGATAAACGTTGAGTTAATTTTTTTTGTTAATTTGCAGTCGTAGCACGTGTGGTGGTGGGTTTGGAGAGTGATTATATTTGATATACCTTGAAACGCCTGTTTCTGATAATTTGGTATTAGAAAAAAAAAATCTATTTTGGAGAAAAAATATGTCAAATAAACGTCAGCATGCCCTACTTATAAGATTACTTCTTCTCGCTGAAAATGCCGTAAAATAATGATCATAAATAATATGTTTTTTTGTGTCATTAACTGGCAAATTGACTAAGTCGAAACTTGCATCCAAAAGCGGTCTACTGCGAGTTTGTAACTATTTATATAATTTTATACCAATTTATAACAAAGTATTATTATTTAGTTTAAACAGCGTCACTAGGACAATTAAATAAAGACACCAAATATTATTGGCCAAATAAATGACTTCTTTCTGAGACTAAAAAAATTAACAAGAGATACAATTGTGCACTTTTATTCAACAGCAATTAGTTCTCTTACGTTTTGAAAATTAAAGTTAATTTTTTAAATACCAACAATAACCTTTTTCAAGAACACATGGCAAGGTTTCTTTCATTTAATTCATTTACGAAGGGTAAATTTGACATAGGAGAAAAATCTTGTACTATATAGATTTTTTTTAATTAACCCTTTGATTGATTGTTCTAAAACCTACAATACTTCGCATACTTCAGCACACACACATTTCAAATCCCAAAACCAAAACTACACCACTCTACTCCCCACCAAAGCAAAACTGACAAAAACGACCCCCACGCCCCCTACCGGAAAAGGGTCGAAAAAAAGGATGGAGAGAGAGAGAGAGACCAGGGATGGGGATGCGGAAGATGAAAAAAGATGCGGGAGGGAAGCATCTGTCCGTCATCCGAGGGGATACTGCTCCCGGATTCGCCGATCCGGCATCAAATATGTTAATACCGTCCGGGCATTTTTTATTATCCAGGCTTTTTTTACGGGAAAAAATTATGTTAATAAACAATTTAAATATATAAAAAAGAGGGATCGGCATAAGAAGGGAGGGGATGAAAAAACAATGGTTTGATTTTTTTTTGTTTAAATTTCTTCTTTTTTTGGGGTGATATGATAGGAGGAGAGTTGTAAGGAATGTGGGGATAGATAGATGCAAACGATTCTTTGATATTTTTTTTTTTTTTTTTTTTTTTTTTTTGGTATAGAGATATTTGGGTTCTTTGTTATTTGAATATCTGGGATTTTTTTTTTTTAAGAGTGGGGGTTTAGTCTTATTTTAAATCGAAAGATAAGGAGGAAGAGAGATTTTTAATGAATGCGAATCTTTTAAAAGACGCGGGTTGAATTGGAGTATCGAATACATGAAGGTCTTAATGTGTTTATAATTCCAGTCTGTAGATATGGACGACGTTCTTTTATATCGTAATCTTAATTACAAAACCTCTAAATTACATTTAAGAAATATTCTAAAGACGGGAGGTTTTTATCTTTCGAATACAGAAACCAGGCTCTCTATTTGCTTCTTGAAACTTTTCGTACATATCACGTAATAAATGTTTTTTTATGAGTGGATTTTTTTTATTCCCGTTTTCTTACAAATAAACCGTTCTAATTTCAAGATGATTAAAATCCTATTTCGGTAGGGAAAAAGTAATTTAAGTATAAGATAAATATAGAACGGGTAGGTTCTTTTTCTCATTTGCAGAGTTCTTAAATAGTTGAGGCTTCAGTTTATTTCCAAAATGGTTTAGTCCTTATAATAACATCAATACGTATAAAATATTTTTTTACGTCGGGGAGCTGGCCCTATGGGACATTTCCCTTCTTGCAGCCCGATAAAGCATAGCCTTTTGATTCAAGTTGTCATACACTCTTAAAACAAACACTCCTAATTTAACTCAGTCTGAGTGGATTTCACTCCTCCAGACTGGAAAATGCACTTCTCCTTTTGGAGTGGATCCTTTGTGTGTTAAACCTCCGACAGGATCACTCCAAACGAGTGATTTTAACTCAGTCTGAGTAAATATGCATGCCTTTACGGTGTCGAAAATGCACTTCTCCAACTTCACTCTTTTGTTTTAAGAGTGTAAGGTAAAAACTTACAAACATTGGCCAGAAAGGCACATTTTTTTTCTCTAAAGGGGTCGCGACATTGGCGGTCACGCCTTTGCAGACTCGGCATATACCTCTGAACTGATGGCCATGTTTTTGTTAGGCGACTCTCGCTACCAATTTCGACGCCCAGATTTCAATGAATCTGAGCTCTCTATGGATGTTAAAGTATACAGATTCAATTTTGCCGAGTGAATCCAAATGCACAATTTGTCAAATGATTTAAATCCATAACATAAAAGTTCCAGTTGATGTTAGTGGGCAGTCAGGCACCTCCGGAACACCAATACGGTGGAGATGCCAATGAAGATAGTCATGGTCAGTTATTGATCTGAAGTTAGCAGAAAAAATCTGTTTGGGGAGGTTCATAGGTAGTACGGATAAAATATAGGAGTAGGTAATATTTGAATCCACAATTGCCACTCTTTTTTTATGCCACAGGTTCACCTTTAATTTTTAACGCACCCTGCTCTACAAAAAATATCTGTCATGCACGAATATTTTCATGGTTACGGGAAAATTCTGTAAACCTTTTTTTTCTGTGCCCGTACGGATATTTTCTGGCAACTTTTCTGCAAAACTTTTTCCTCAATCTTACAGTATTTTTACATTGTATAAATTCATAAAGCTAGGTTTGAATTATCGTCGCACTAGAGCTACACGAGGGCTAGGGCTATTGGCGACGGGCATCGTATTTTCGAACCACAGTCAAGTAATGAGACGACACATGAGTAGGCACCAAAAGCAACCGTTAAAGGCGACATCGTAGGCAGCGTTACTATGAAGGTTATTTAACGTGCCCTTCCTTACACGGGGTATTATTCGCCAGGCATTTTTGGCTGCACTACACTCTTAATCTGATCCTGTCGGAGGTTTAACACACAAAGGATCCACTCCAAAAAGGCAAGTGCATTTTCCAGACTGGAGGAGTGAAAATCAGTCAGACTGAGTTAAAATCGCTCGTTCTTTTTAAGAGTGTAGCCGTTTATAAGGTCGGCAGGTATTTTGGCGATGCCTGGACCCGAACCTGGGACTTTTCGCATGCTAGGCGAGTGCCTAACTGACTGGGCTCTACAGCCTCAAATTCATAAAGGAAATCTGCTCGAATGGACCTTCACCACAAGCACATTTAAACACTGTCTGAGTAACATTATAAAAACAAATTGCTATAATGTACCTTTCCTGCCCCTCCATTAGTACTACCGCTCAATTACCACCACAAAAAAAAATGGGTGGGAAAGAGCAAGTGCATTGACAAAATTAAACGGCCAAAATTCCGAATATATCAACCGGTTTTGCGGGCGCATTTCGGTCCAAAAATGTCATTTGGATATAATCACGAGAAAGTTCACGACAACCATTACCTTTCGGTTGCCCTTCACAGGCCCTAATGAAAACGCGCAGCACAAAATGGTGCGCGTGGTCTTTTTGCGAAGTAGTTTTGTGGCGTTATTGTTTCTTAAAGTTTTTTTTTAGTTTGGGATAAAATTGGTTGGTAGAAATGTTTGTTAAAATCGGAGCTGTTGTTCTAATAAGTGAAAGTAGGTTGTAGCTTTATAAAAAGCAAATTATGAAGGGATTATGAAAGTAAATTATGAAGGTGTCTTCATAATTTGAGGGAATTGTGAAAGCAAATTATGAAGGTGCCTTCATAATTTGAGAGAATTATGAAAGCAAATTATGAAGGGAGATAATTATAAAGCAAAATTATGAAGGGAAGAATATATGAATGTGTTTATAATTCCAGTCTGTATATATGGACGTTATTTTGTAACGTAATCTTAGTTACAAAACCTCTAAATTCCATTTATAAAATTTTCTAAAAACGAGAAGTTTTTATCATTTTGGCCATTTTTACAGTTTGCAATTTTATTCGAAAGTTTAATTTAAGTTATTATGCGAACTATTAAACTTTCAGTTTAAGTTTTATATAAACCAAATAAACTCAATTATTTAGAAAAGCTTAAAACACCTAATGAACTGTAACACCCGGTTGTAGAAACTAAATATATTAACCACTTAACGCCGATCGGCAAGATAATCTGCCACGCGAAAAAAAACTTTTTGCCTAAGTTTATCTAAATAAACATAGTACAGGACAAATGAATACAATAGTTCTGAACAGTTAAAAAAATAAAAGCATGAAAGTGAAGAAAGTTTGCCCCCTAGTATACATTTAAAAAAAATTCTTTGGAATGGACTATTTGTTACAAGAAACGGACACAGCTTGTTTACGCATTCACAGCACGAAAAGTGCGTATTTTTACGGCTTAAAGCCTCAAATTTCATTAAATAGTTTATATATTTACAAATTGCTTGCAATTTATTCTTTAAACCCTTTCAATCCCAGTGATGACATTTGGCATCATCATTTTTTTATCAT
Source organism: Hylyphantes graminicola (assembly GCA_023701765.1). Lineage (NCBI taxonomy): Eukaryota > Metazoa > Arthropoda > Arachnida > Araneae > Linyphiidae > Hylyphantes > Hylyphantes graminicola. Next base: position 52,561,843 of record CM043121.1, read on the forward strand.
AATTTTTAAAAAATAGGGCTGACATCTATTGGGATTAATAAAAAATGTTTTCCAATAAAAAATAGAAAATCGAATTATGTGCTTTTTTGATACCATAAATGGCAATAGACGATCAGAAAAAAAATCTAAAATTATCCCAAATTGTCATTCGGACTGAAAGTATTAAATACATATTGGTTTGAAAAATATGTTTATACGAAGGACGTATGTGAGGAAATTTGATTAAGTGTGAAGAGGCCAAAGTCTATTGGGCCAGTATACCAGATTGCTTAGCGGAAGAACGTGCTGTGTGACAAACATGTAAAAACAAGAAAATGTTAATAGTTTACTTAGTTTATTGTTTGAAAATATATTAGTTAATACATTATCATCAGTATTTTCAAACGGTAAAAAATAAACTTAAAGGTTTTGAATAGAGGAAAACTTGTTATCTGTAAAAGAGGAAATAACATGTTCATTGATACAAAAATCCTTTTTAAAAAAATTTCAATCAGTCACTTAGCACGATTTTCCACGAAGCTCTTCATTTCGAGCTTAAAGACTTTGACTTAGAAAAGCAGCGTTTCGCTATAAAAAGTTTTATTTCTTCGGTAGCAGGTATAAACTAAAATTCTAACTCCTCTCCTTACCATCCCCTGGGAAGTAAAAAGAAAAGAAAAAGGGCTTATTATTTCCACCAAAAAAGCGAGGCCCAGTCGACAGAAATGAAAAGAAGGGCCCTTCATTACGCATTCAGTCCACGTGGTAGCATCGAGCCACGACGAGGGGACGACGCCCAGTCAACACTTTGGAATACATCGAATTAACAAGTGGCATTGGCGTGGATTTGAATTGAAAGAATGTGGCCAAATGGCTGGGTTTGTATAGTTGGTATTCAGTGGAATGAAGTGTAAAGTAAAGGTTTTTTTGTTGTGATAAAAAGCTTAATATGAATGGGATGAGGGGTGGTCAGATTTATTAGAAATTAATGCATTTTTTTAAAGCTTACACTGAAATCCCGTAAAATCTACGGATTTAAAGCAGCAGCATAGTTGAAAACATACTGTGAAAACTACGGAAACTTTCTGTATTAAGTATGGTAAATTTGAATTTAACACGTTTTTTTCCCGTCAATTAAATATGTGAACTTTTTAAACTTGATGAACGATTTTTTTGTTAGAAGAAAATTTCTGCGAAATGACTGGGTTTGTATTTAGTAGGAATAACGTGTAAAATAAATGTTAGTTGCAATAAAAACCTTTATTTGATTTGATTTAATAAGGCTTTGTTGCATCGAGAAACTACGAGGGGACTACTTTGGAAAACATCGAATTAACAAGTGGCATTGGCGGACTTGAATTGGAAGAATTTGACAGAATTGTTGAGTTTGTAGTCAGAGGAATTAATTTGATAACAAACTTTATTTGTCGATTTCATATGAATGGGACGACTGATGGTCAGATTCATTAGAATTTAATAATTCATTTCTTTCAGAGAGTACATTGCATTAAAATATCCCGTAAACGGTTTACGGTATTGAACTTGAGTTGAAAAAAATACGGAAGAAACGATAAGGAGAAAACTTAGAAGAAACTATTTTTTCTTTTTCTTATTTGATTTCACATTCACTTACAGGATATGCAAATATTTGTTGAGTTTCTCACTGTGAATTTATTGACTGAAAACCGCTCTGCATACTGCTATTCCATTACCCACATCTACTTTAAATATTCAATTTCCACCATTTCCAAGCCCCACGTGGTGTTCAATTCCAAAAAAAACATTCCACGACAGCCATTTACAATCAGATCTCGCGTTCTACCCCAAATTCTAGCCCACAAATGCATTTTAATCCGTCTTGAGAAGCAATTCGCAACACAGTTGATGTAAAAAAAACGACAACAAGAAAAAAGAAAGTTAGATAGGGGAACGACCTAGCGAGGATGGCAAAGGGTTACGGAGTCCATTACAAGATGGCCGCTCTCGCAACTCGTTCTTGCTTGCGGGACCGTTGCCTTCAAGGCCACAGAGTTCCAGCCTGATATAGAGGTTGATTCCACCATGGGCTAAGAAAGGAGCACTTCTGGTGTTCAGAATCTGTTCCGGACATAATCCCTACAAGAAAGAAACGCGACGGCCGAAATCGAAACAGGACATAAGCCCGATAGGGACGAAATTCCGACAGGGTCAAAATAATGACAAATCAATAAATTAACGTAGTTGTGCTCAATTAAAAGGGCTATTCAATTAATAATTTCTGTATTAGTATTTTTGCATTTTTCTCCTTACGGGTTATGGATTTCGGCTGTCGGGAAAAATGTTCCAGATTAATTTAGAAAGTGATTGGAGTTCTACGTAAAATCAATGAAGAGTTTGCAAAAAGAATAAAAAAAAAAGAAGGTTTTAGGTTTTTAAGAATTCGAAAATTTCCTGTTATAAGATGGGCTAACGTTTATACTAATTAGAGCTTAATAATGACACAATTATGAATGACGATTCCACATTTTAAAGTTAAGTTTGTTGCTGAGAAATCTGACAGTCAGGAGACGTGCATTATACGTTTATATTCAGATGGTCAAATTTTAAAATTTTATTACATTTTAAAATTTTATTAAATTTTAAAATTTTATTAAATTTTAAAATTTTAAAATTTTATTAAATTTTAAAATTTTATTAAATTTTAAAATTTTAAAATTTTATTAAATTTTAAAATTTTATTAAATTTTAAAATTTTATTAAATTTTAAAATTTTATAAATTTTAAAATGTGTGAATCTGTTAAAAAATTTAACACTTTCAGTAACCGTGATGCCATGTGGAATCATCACTTTCAATATTTTTTCCAAATGTTTATGTCCCGTTATGACATCCAAACACACATCATTCGATTCTTCACATTTTTTTTTCTATTAGTCAATATTTTACATTAATCTCAATGGAAGTCAGAACTACTATTTTTTTTATTTAGAAAATAGCTAACAAGCATTTCACCAGATTTTTGAAAAGTTCACTTAAGTTCCACAAATTTAAAACACAATTTTAACTATTTCGGTTAAAACAATTACTAAATTTTCTTTAATAATATGGTCATATACCTTAAAATATATATAACTCGAAGTGTTTTTAGGTAATATATATTTTTTTATTTTACTGTTTTCCACAGTTAAAAATTTTTTGGCATTATTTCAAAAACCATATAAAAAATTTAAATGAATTTTTTTCTTAAGGAACTCTTATTTTTGACCTTAAATAAGCTTATTTTGTGAATATCAGATGTTTCAGTAGTGTAGTAAATTTTTGGGACTGGAAGGGTTGAACAATGGAAAACGGAAATATGATCTAAAAAACTACCTTTATAAACATGCTCCAAATTAACATGCAGTGAAAACAAGCCGCGACTCTTTCCATTTTAATGTAATTACCTTAACTCTCAATGCCACAGTGGTAATAGCGTTTAACCTATCCGCCTTTGCAGAGAAGCATCTTCGGGATGATCATTTTGTTGGAACATTTTATTTTTCTTGACTTTTTATTTTTATTTTTGGTGGTTGTGTTTAGAAGCCTTCTCTGAGTTCATCTGAGGCATTTTGTTTTTATTTCTTTCAAGAGAGAATATGGGGTTGGTTTTCTACTTTTTTTCTTCTCGTGCGATTTCAAGGGCAAGCGTTGCAGGAGAAGCTTTTCTTGGCAAGTCGTTGGAACTATTTGACACAGATGTATAAGACCCTTTAACGCCTTTAGTGTGAATTGGGTAAAATTTAAAAAAAAAAAAATTAAATTGCGAACCAGTCTATAGGTGAAAACCGCAGTACAAATTTCGAGGTTACAATTAACAAGTAGAAATTTTATGATGGAGTTTAAGGTGATGCGAAGCCCTGTGCGAATATTTCTGCAATTTAAATTTGGAAAAAAACCGTCCTCTTGATATTAGGCATATTTATGTTGTCCAATCAAATTGTGAAGTAAATAAACAGATTTAAAATATAAAAGAGCTTTTTTGTAACCTAGAGCATTTTTGATTTCGATTTTTTTTTAAACTAAAAATGAACTTAAGTAAATGGGTAAGACCATAATTTAAGCTAAACGGTCTTAAACCGTCGAAACACGGGAAAATTAGGTAAAAGTGACATTCTGCACAGCCTATCATATCGTAATGCTATTAAACTTCGTCGAAAAATATCTTAACCCTTTTGGGACAAGTTTAAGCCAACAACATTGCTTCTTTTAGCTTCAATCTGTCATGGGGTGGGTAGACCAGCTAATATGGTTTTTTAGGTTAGGTTATGTTTGAATTATCGTCGCACTAGAGCTACACGAGGGCTATTGGCGACGTGCGTCGTATTTTAGAACCACAGTCAGGTGACGAGCCAACACCTGAATAGGCACCCAACGCAACCGTTAAGGGCGACATCGTACGCAGCGTTAGGACTTTGAAGGATATTTAACGTGCACTCCCTTACACGGGGTATTATTCGTCGGACATTTTTGGCTGCACCGGCCGTTTATAGGTCGGCAGCTATTTTGGTGATGCCCGGACCCGAACCTGGGATCTTCCGCATGCTAAGCGAGTGCTTGACCGACTGGGCTCCCCAGCCCCCTAATATGGTTTTTTTTTATTCACAATTACAATGCGTCATTTGATTTTTTTTTCATAAAGCATAACTGTCACATTTCATTTCTAAATGATGCCTTTTATAGTGTCGGTATACAAATTAAAATAAAATACTTTTTATCTAAAATGGCAGTTGCAATGAATTCAAACCCATACAGCGATGCTCAGAAAGATAATGTCGTTGGCTGTTTTTTTTTTTTTTTATTCTAGTACACAGAGGTTACATCAAAGAGTTGAAGTTTATTTTTAAATTGAATCAGACAGTGTTCTTCTCTTACACATACGACTTGGAGATTCTCTGATAAGCTAACGTATTTCAACAAGCATAAATAAGAAAAGTGTCATATACATAGCTGTATTTTTTTTTCTTTGGCCTGAAACTCTGTAAACCTAGTCCTCTGAGGGATAAGCACATTGGCTAAAGTGTAAACTTGTTTCCACAGCATGAGATATAAGTTACTAATTTTAAGGTAGGCGAATATCCAAAATTCTAAAATTTTAACTATTACTTGAATCTTTTCCTAATTTGGCATAGTGATTTCAAATATAATGAGCAATGCATTTTTGGCAATTTTTTCATTTAAATATAATTGATTTATTTTAAACGGTGTTTTTCAACTAAAAAAAGGGGTTTACGCCAACACTTCTAGCATAAAAAGTTTTACATTAATTTACCTGAAATTTTTCACAGATGCTATTTCAATATATATCTGTGCCATGAACCTCTAACATCTGGTGTAAGTATACAAGTTTTTAAAAAGAAAATGTCCAAGTGTAAGTTAATCGAAAAAAATCCCTTTTTTGTGGTTAATTTATAACATTTTTCTTAATAAACTTTTTTCTTGTAATTTGTATGTAACTCTAGAAGGTCATTGCATGCATCAATTCAAAACGAAGAATTTAACACATAGTAAATGTTCATAGGATGAAAATTCAATGTGGTAGACTTGTTCTGTTGGCGTAAACCTCTTTTTTAATAGAAAAACACCGTTTAAAATAAATAAATTATATTTAAATAAAAATAAAAGCCTAAATAGTATTATTCATTATATTTGAAATAAGTATGCCAAATTTGGAAGAGATTAAAGCAATAGTAAAAATTTTAGAATTTTGGGAAATTTTGGGTATTCGCCTACCTTAACTGAAAATTCAATTTCTTTACTCTGTCAGACCCAATGAGAATTGGCATCATCATGTTTCTGATCATAATTAAAAAAATAATAGGGCTGACATCTATTGGGATAAATAAAAAATATTTTCTCATAGAAAAAAGTTTGAAGAATCGAAAGATGTGCTTTTTGATAAATGGTTAGAGAAGATCAGAAAAAAATTCTAAAATGATGCCAAATTGTCATTGGCACTGAAAGGGTTAAAAATTATATTTCTGTGGTAGTTATAAATGGCTCCTAAATGCTTTAAATTTTAAAATTTAATAAAATTATTAAATTTATAAATTTAAAAAATGATGTGCACTCTTAAAACAAAAGAGTGAAACCCACTCCAGTTGGAGAAGTGCATTTTCGGCACTGGAAAGGAGTGAATATTAACTCACACTGAGTTAAAATCACTCGCTTGGAGTGATCCTGTCGGAGGTTTAACACACAAAGGATCCACACCAAAAGAAGAAGTGCATTTTCAAGACTGGAGGAGTGAAAATTAATCAGACTGAGTTAAGGGGACCGGGGAGGCAAATTTTTTTTTTTTTTTAAGTTACAGATCGAAATGGATGAAATTTTTTTATAGTTCAGGGACACAAAATTCAATGAAAATACAAAATTATAAAAGAAAAATATGCAATAGTTTTTTTAATAAAAAATATGAAAAAATTTTTAAAACTTTTTTTAAAAATGCTCCTTGCGATTCAATTTTTTTCAAAAATGTCTAATTTTTTATATATAAGATATTTCAATATATGTTAACAAAACTGCGCATGGATTTTTTTATTTGTCCTATTGGTTAATTAATTAAAATTAAAAATTTATGTTACTTGGAATTTTTTTATTTTTTTCGTGATATGCTAAAAGTAAAACTGAGTAAAATATAAAAAATGTTATCAGATTTCAAAATCCATGCACAATTATGTTTGAAAGATTATCAATAACAATTTCCCACAATTTCAAAGCAATACACAAGTTTTTGAATCGCAAGAAACAATTCGAATGTACGACAAACCAGTAAAAACACTTATGGAGAAAAAGGCAAGTAAAGAAAATAATAGCTTCCACTTTACGGACGATTTTCGGATTTCGGGGTTTACGAAAACTTCAACTGTATTTCGAATTCTTTTCGGAACGTTAAAAGTAAGATATGTTCTTAAAGGTAAAAGTTCAAGCTATAACTTTTTATTAAAATACCAAAATCGATATTTTTGAATTTTTTTGCCTTCCCGGTCCCCTTAAAATCGCTCGTTCGTTTTAAGAGTGTGTGTTGCTGGAAAACCTGACAGCTAGGTGTCGGGTCTTATATGTCTGTATCCCTCAGAAAGGCGAGAAGATACTTTAGTTTATGGTTTAGACGGGCCAGGGGACTTCTTAACGGCCCTTCTTAATGTAAACATACTTTTCATACAAATATATCGTCCTGAAGTTCCCACATGTGCTATCTAACTTTGCAAAACAGTAGAAATTTATTGAAAGGTAACCCTTGGTGAACTTTCCAAAATCGCGCCAAAAGTAGGCCGATAACCCAACCGAAATGATAGGATAGGTTTGAATTATCGTCGCATTAGAGCTACACGAGGGAGAGCCGAAAAACGTGCTTATTTAACACCGGCTGTTCTGACTTTCTTGTTGCATATCTCAGCATTACATTATGTAGACCGATATTATGTAACAAGAAAGTCCGAACAGCCGGTGTTAAATGAACAAACATGTTTTTCGATTCTCCCTCGTGTAGCTCTAATGCGACGATAATTCAAAGCTATCCTAACCTATCCTATCATTTCGATTGTGTTATCGGCCAACTTTTGGTGCGATTTTGGAAAGTTCGCCAAGGGTTACCTTTCAATAAATTTCTACTGTTTTGCAAAGTTAGATAGAACATGTGGGAACTTAAGAGACGATATGCTAAAAAGTAGGTTTTGCAAAGACATTTTAAAAGAAATTATGTTTAATAGTTACTTAGGGACATGACTTAAACTCTAAAAATAAATTTTTTGTGCCATAAATGCAACAAAAAAAAGCCGTATCACTTATTTGTAGTTAACAGATTATTTAAAAAAAATTGATGCAAAATCCCTTTAAAATTAACTAATAAAAGAACTTTTTGAAAAGTTAAAAAAAATTAAATATTTTTTTAAGAACTCTAATATCGTATTGACCCTCGCTCAACTTTATTTTTCTAGAAATAAATAACTGATACCTGTAATCAACGGCTGAAAACTGATATTTGGATCTTCTTCTATCGGACCAGGTCAATTTCGAAACTAATTAACGTATTAATTGTTTGTGGGTAGGCTTTAAAAAATGCCGCCAAATGGGGACACCAGGTCGCAAGAGGATGAACTATTTTTGGTCGAAACTTTTTTACAAAAGAAACTTTAACTCAAACATTTAGAATTGTCTTGTGCATCATGTACAAAATTGACCCTAATTGATATTTTTCAACAAATGCTATATAATAAAACTAAGCTAAGCTAAACAAAAATAAACCATTATTTTTTACTTTCCTACAATACCTTACGAACCCAGATCTTGTCTTTAAACTATTATCATTTGAGATGTTTAAAAGCCAATTGAATTGTAGTTTGTCCTATCCCAACCGGCGTATAAGCACATTAATTATTTTACTGTTGAAAAACAAAACAGCTAAGTAGAATAAAACTCATTGTTAGTCACTTCATTTTACTTTTAAACATCTTATGATAAAGATTTTTGTATTCATATCTGTTAAAAAAATCTTCCCACAGCAATAGAAACGACCATAATTTACCAGTATTAAAATTCAGATTTAAACAACCCTTCATTGTTGTTCAATTCATACAGCGTTCCAATTCCATATAATTATTATTAAAAGTATGACCGACGTGATATTTATAAAGATGTCTAAAAAATGACCGATTTAATTACCTAAAGTCTGTTATCATTCCTTTCACAAAATTTCAAATTCTAATTATTATCGCATGAATAATAACTATTTTAGTTTAGAACTTTTGAAGGATGTTTTTTTTTTCGTTATAGTTTGTTCTAGTTGACGAATGTCGTTCTAAATAATAAATTGTTGTTCTGAATAACGTCATACATTTAAGTTAGACAATGGTGTAGAATGAAATGAAAGTTGGATTTTAAATTAACTTTGGAATGTGTACCAATTTTTTTTTTTTAATGACGCTTTTATTATAATGTCGGCGAGGGTTAGATCACTGCAACTAAATACACACTACAAGCTAATTACAAGATTTGAATTGCCGGTAAACTTCAATAAACAGGAAGAAATATTTTGACATATTTTATATAAACTAAATTAAAATTGATCTAAATTCTCTAAAAAAAGAATTTGTCTTAATTTGAAATTAATTTAGGTCAAATAATTTTTAGTGGTTATTTAACTACGGCAGACGTTCACTTGAACGAACACACACATAGTTTTATTTGAAATTCAAATTACTTTTCTTCCAAAAAATGCGGTCATGAGAAAAACGACAACAAATAATTAGGCAATGACGTTTTTAAACTATGCCTTTTTTTTTACTTTCAGGTCATTTAAAAATTAATTTAACTTGTCAAAAAGATACGTTTAAATATAAAATATATTTCTACTTTGAAATCTAAGAAATAATTAAAGAGAAATCTAAATTATGAATTTTATAAAAATATTTCTTGACATGGACAAATTACGGAAATTAATTATAAAAATAAAAATACAACTTAGAATTTTAACTAAAATACTATTTGATTTTGACATTCGATAAAGAACTACCGCTTAAAAAAAGGAGCTAACATTTACTTTCATTAAATTTATATCTATGAAAAAAGAAATCCTGGCTGACCTCACGTATTAACGTATAGTCAAAATAATTGTAGGTACAGATACCAAATTGCAGAAGCTTAAATTCCTTTTGCACTGAAGGCATCATTTAAGAAGCGGTTTTTCGACTTCGAACTCAAACTTATGTAGAAGGGTAAAACGTGAGCCAATTTCTCCATCTCTAAACAGAAAGCATGGAGATTTTTAATGTGACAGAAATTTCAGAGCGAAATTCAACTACGAGTACGAAGCACGAGAGTTTAATATGCAAGATAAAAGGACGGGTATCAAGGGGGACCAGACTCGAAAATTTTGAGACTTTTAGGGTGGAATAATGTTTCAAATGTTACCTACAAAATGGAATAATTTGGTAGGCAATATGGACCAGCTTCTTAATCAAAATCTAACTAATTAACTAAAAATCTAACAATTAACAATCTAACAATTAATAAAATCTAACAATTAACAATCTAACAATTAATAAAATCTAACAATTAACAATCTAACGAAATATTTCTTTAGATTAGAAGACATTCAAATCCTCATAAAAATGACAATTCAAATTTCCTCACTTTGAGGAAACGAAAACTCGGAGCATTTGCCAGGAACGGAATCGTCAAAATTAAGGAAAATTTCGTCGTTTCTAAGCATTCATTTTTTCGAGTGTACATGAACGATTTGCTTAAGTTCTTCACTTCTGGTCTAAAGGATTCAGTAAACAAAGACTTATACGACCTTTTAAAACCTTTTACTCTAAACAATGATGTTTGGTAAATGATTGGACAGGAAATAACCCGAACTAACCTTTAGAAAAGCAAAAATAAGGATAAGGCACAACTAGAATGTTGATACGTGAAATTCTCGAAACAATGTCAATGTATCAAAGGTGACTATATTTAAAAACAAACTTCCAACGTCAAAATTGAAATAAAATAAAGTATTGTATTACTTAGTTTATTTTGCTATGACTATACGGTTCATAATTTGAAAATAAAATAATAGAAACTTTGTACATTGTTGTCCGTGTTTAGTTTTTTTTTTAGGAAGAATATGTTTAAAACCTGGGCCATCTTCTTTAACTTCTCTAGCACAAACAATATAAGCTATTTCGCATTTTCAAGAAGAATTGGCATTCCTAAAGTCATCGAACTTTCTTACTTTGAAATTATACAAGCAAGTATAGAAACAATCATGAATAAACTACAAATCAAGGTCAATTTTTCATCGAGATTTCGATAATAGTTGGGTTGGAGTTTTTTTTCAGTATTCGCAGTAGTAAAGAGATGCAGTGAGCCTTTTTTTATCATAAGATAAGCGACTGGTTGTATTAAAAGTATAGATAAGATTCAGCTAAAGATTTTCTTTGCTTTCGGATAAAAAAACAAGAAGTTCTAAAAGAACTAAAATAGCCTACTTTCCTGTCACTTAAATACTTACTAAAATTCTTATCTTGAAAAAACTAGGTTCGTTACAGTAAGTGACATCAACAACCGTTTCTACATTAAATTTATATGCATTAGAATAAATTTCACTAAACACAGCATCCAGCATCCAGCTACAATTTCATTTTCGTAACGACAATTATTTTCATTAATTTTCTATCGCAAATGAAATAAACTTTACTTATCGTCTGCATGATTTAATTGCAGTTATAAACAAATATTTAATTATTCTTTGAGCAAAAACCATAAAACTACTCCAAAATACACTTAAAATAGGAAATGTAAATTAACAGAATCTGTCACTTGACCCGCTTCCACACCGCAGTTGTGTTTAACAGGTAAACAGGCGCCAAACACAGCATTAATTCAAACATTTACCCGTTAAATTCGGCTAGTTTCATTTCTTTTATTTCGAAAATTAAATAAGTAATACTTAAATCGTTTGCAAAAATGTATATTTCAAAGAATAAATATGTAATATTCCACGCTTTTAAATAGAATGAAAACATTTTATTTCAGCATAAAAAGAATCTAGACGAAGAATAGAATATTTGAATAGAATGTCTAGAATATTTGACGTCATTTTAAAATGATCGATGTCTCAAAAATAAATTTATTTTTATTTATTATCTAAAAGAATTAAAGTTTCTTGAGCAATTGTTGCGAAGGCAATGGTGATTTAATTCTAATTAAAATGGCTTCCTATACTTTTTAAATGAGCATTAAATTTTGAAGTTTTTTAAATAATTGAAGTACTTAGAATTCGATTTCTTTTCTGAAATTTTCAATGTATTCTCATTTGGATACGCTGAATTTTTTGACGTATATCACTTCTCCGTAGCATTTGTAGTTAAATTCAGCGATTTAAATGACTCGAAATTGAATTTCAATGCTAATTCAATGGGAAATTCGTCGACTAATAGTAGATTTATGTCCGTCCTATCGTACAGACTGACGGACAAAAAGTATGAAAGTTGGGTCTCTGAGGTCATAGCTTTCTAACAAAAAAAAGAATTTATAAGATCGGATGGATAGAACCGATTTTGGAAGGGGGGTACGGACAGACAGACAGACGGACGGACGGACGGACATCGACCGCATGTCAATACCTACTTTTTTATTTTTTTTTTAATTCTTCGAATTAAAAAAAGAAGAAAAGTAGGCTAAAAATCGTGTTAAAAACTTCAAACATTTCCTAGATGCAGATGGAAAACAGCCGACAGTTTCAGAAATGTATTTTTTTTTGATAGTTAAATAAGACAGTTAGAAGAAGACAGAATTTGCTATATTGGATTCTAACCTCGATTTGTATTTCAACCATTCAACAATATATCTTAAAATTATCTCTCTAACAGTTTCTTTATTAATTAGCAGTAAAAATTTTACGTCACAACGAGCAATGAATTTATGTTAGTAATGATACACAAATTAGTTCACTCCTTAAAATCGTTAGCAGGAAGTTCTGCCTCCTGTTTTAAGGAGTATATATAAATATAATCACACAAAAAAAATCTTTTACCCTGTTCATTGATACTTCATTGTAATTAACCAAGTCAGATATTTCCAGTTCGTTATTATATAGTAAAAAATACTTATTTTAACAGAAAAATAAACGCCAGCTAGTATGCCAGAAAAATATCGTAAAAATTAAAGACAAAATTTGTTTATTTTATACGATGCAATTTTAAAGTAAAATCTGCTTTTAGGAAACGAATTTTCGAGAAAAATAAATTTCCCTGTCTTCCAAATGATAGGTAGGGACAGTAAACACCATACTGAGTACTGAATAATAATAGACTACCGAACCCGGGTTCAAACCACGGACCTTTAGATCTTCAGTGCAACGCTCTCCCAACTTATTTATTTTCAACAAACAGTTATGAGTATTTCTTTAGGTGCAGTTGAATACTCAATACGAGGTTAAAAAAGAGAAAAAAAACTTTTTACTTTACACTCTTAAAACAAACGAGTGAAATCCACTCCAATTGGAGAAGTGCATTTTCGACGCTGGAAAGGAGGGAATATTAACTCAGACTGAATTAAAATCACTCGTTTGGAGTGATCCTGTCGGAGGTTTAACACACAAAGTATCCACTCCTTTCGGAGAAGTGCATTTTCCAGACTGGAAGAGTGAAATTAACTCAGACTGAGTTAAAATCGCTCGTTCGTTTTAAGAGTGTAGATAGTACACAAATGTATTTCTAAAGAAAAACTGTTTCAAGAAAGTAGCAGAAGAAATCTACAAATATATGGTCTGTAAAATTAACATATTTTTAACAACGTATAAACGGCCTACGTCCCATATTAAAATATCGGAAATAAGCCATTTTCCCAATAATGTACTGCTTTAATATACCATAGAAATAGACGCATAGAAGAGGTTTTATTATCTGAGTAGTGCGAGATCCGAATAGAAATGGTCTTATTATGGTGATAAAGAAGTAATATGTCGAATAAAAAAAGCTTTTCTGACATTTTCCGGTCAATAATCAGGATTATATAGTTCAGGTAATCGTATAATTATATTGCGCCTTCCATGACATAAATACAAAAATAAAAATTGATTTTTTTTTCATTGATTGCCATAGGTTAAAAGAACCTTTGAACCGAAAAGCATAAAATGTTACTACTGCATTCTACTTGACTAATTTTTGCTAATTAATCAAGGAAAAGTCAAAATTATAATTAAGGAGTGTTTTTACCATAAGACATAGGTTATCATTGAATTAAAATAAAAAAAAATAACAAATGCAAATTTTAAATAATAAGTTTTTTATTAAGCAATTAATGAGGGAGAATGGGCGCGCTGGACAGCGGGTCTCTAAAGCAAAGTGCATCAGTGTTAATCCAATGGAGAAAAAAATATTTCCTCTGCCACATTTCTCCGGCAGTATTGAATATTTTTACAAACGGATTTTTTCTGCGATAAATGTAGCTGACTTACAGATCCCGACAATCCCACTTTTTGAAATCAGTTCGAATATATATATTTTTTATTTTAATGAATAATTGTACACAAAATATTCGAAGCCATTTCAAAAAGTGGGATTTTTGAGACCTGTAAGTTATCTACATTTATTATTTTAATAAGAACCTCTTGTAAAATTATTCAATACAGCCGGAGAATTGTGGCAGAAAAAATATTTTTTTCCCATTGAATAAACACTTGAGTTTGGAGACCAGCGGTTCAGCGCGTCCATTCCCCCTTAAGGAGAAACATATTTAATTGTAATAAAACACAGTGTGAAATATTATCGGTCCTTGGCCATATGATCTACTTCGAAATTCTAGTGCACCCAAGTTTGTAAAATAGTAAAAGAAATTTAGCCTCGTAAATCTTAAAAACAAATCATACTTTTTTCCATTCTTTACTGAAGTTATCAACTTGTTGTATTTATTAGTTTTAAGATAAAAAAAAATTTTGCCGATGATCTTAAGAAAGGTCGGTAACTTGTATAACGGATAATGTTTAGTTGACCTTTTACCTGTTCCTTTTTCTTTGATACTAACGTTCAAAACAACACAAAAAAATTTACGTGCATTGTTATGCACTTTGAACAATGCACTGAAATGAGATTTTTTCAATGTATAAAGTAGTTAATCTGAAACAATTAACCTGTAAAAGTTTTAGGTCTATACATGAAATAGTTTTTGAGATAAAAGGTACATAAACCTGAAAAACACCATTCTCAGAAAAATGAAATTTAAAGTAGAAAACTTACATTATGAAAATACTGCTGATCTATATTTGAATTAAAATTTAACTAGGTTGAAGTTCTCCGAATGACATACAAAGGGCATCGTTGGAAAGATCTTGAAACGTATTTTACACAAATACGAAATTACATGGTACTGAAAATTACTTTTTATTACTAATTTACATGGTACTTTTGAAAATTACATGGTACTGATCTGCCAAGACTTTATAAAAAATTCTGTATTTCATATCATAAATAACCTAAATATATAAACTCTTTATTCTTACATTCATTTAAAATAATGATTCGAAAACCGCCTTCTTAATTCACATTGATATAATTATTGTTTTTCAATTTACATTGCATCTTTAGTCGTGTGAAAATTATTATTCATCATAAATCTTCCTTAAAGAAATTTTTATAATTTAATAATTATTTTTCCGTTAAATTAAAGGCATAAAACCGAAAGAAACTCTCCATTAAGAAACAGAGCTTTTCTTGTGTATTTTTTAAGAGACAGTAGTTTAGACGCATTTTAATAATGAAAAACCATTCATAACAGTTATAAGTTCGTCAATCTTGTTCACAAAAGAAAAACTTAGACGCAAAACTTCACTATTTTATGGGCAGTTTTTACTCCACAGTAACTGCCAACTAAAAATTAAAAAAGGATGCAGCTCCGATAACGATCACAAAATACCACTGCGTTTTATCTCCATGGATATTTAAAAAATAAAAAGAATTTAAGAACAAAAAAAATGTCGCCATTTGCTTAATGTCACATGCCAACGGAAAAAAAAAACGTCTTCCGTTACGGAGAGGGCAGAAAAACATTGACTTTCTTCATTAAGGATGCAACGTTAAAATGTGAACGAGTTATTCTGAAAAGAACTACTTTTACTTTATCAAAACTAAATTATTTATGTATATTTCGGTTCAACTCAACAATTTAACCCTTTCACTTCCAATGATTTCATTTGGAATCATCAAACTTTTTTCGATTTTTTTCGAAACGATTTTTTTTCTCTCACTAAGTTACACTCGCACTTATTTCAAATAAATTTTATTAAATTCTCGATACATTTTTCTACATAGGTAGTTATATTTTGGTTTTGCATCGCTAGATGGAAGAATCATGTCCTATGAAGAATTGAATAATGTTTGTTGAAGTTAAATAAAATTAAAATTAACTCTGAAACAATATTATTGGGATTTATGAAGACTGGCTTTTTAATTCTTCATGGTTGCATTTTTAAATGTTTAAAATTTTATCTTACATTATTTTTAACATATAAAGTTTCGAAAACTTGTAATAATTTATTTTAACTTTTTTTTCTTACATTTTAGTTAAAAAAATAAGATTTTTTCGTCCCTGCTTTTCAGAATTTAAATCTGGATGCATAAATGTATTTCATAAATTTTGGATTTGTATTTAATTTTTTTTAAAATTGGTATTTGGAAGGGTTAAAAACTTAAGCAATCATAAGAAAAAATGTGTTGCCAATTTGTGTTTGTTACTTATAAGCTCACATTTAGCAGACGATTTTTTTTTTTTAAACTTGTTTCGGTCCTTTAGTTCTTTTCGGATAAATGGAGTCTTCATTTCAAAATAGGAAAACTAAAAAATGCATTAAAAAATAGAAGAATATTCTTCAAACAAAAACGAAAAATATAAATCACATTCTCTGTTCTTTTAATATTGCTCCCTCTGTATCGAAAAAGAGAGAGAAGCCAGGAGACTGATAAGTAATTTTTATTTTTGTTCTTTTTTTTTTCAGATGCGAAAAATAAATCGTTTTTGGACGGCGAAAGAAGAGAAGGAGAGAGACAACTCTGATGATGACATGGATGATGACGTCGTTGCCATGACAACGCACCTGTAATAATTAAAGGTCCCATTTGAAAAGTGGCACAGCTCAGTTCTAGTTCATTTTGGGATACAGCTTTTTCTTTAAAAAAAATTTCAGTTCCTTTGATATCTATGATGACCTGTTAATCCATATATAATTTAGGGAAAGTGCAAGTTATTCAATGTGAAATGTACCAGTCTTAATGTTTTTAATGCAATACCACCTAGGTCAAGAGATGGCTTAAGTGTGACGTCTAATTTAGGGTACCAAGTTTAATTTTGTGACCAATGATTGCTCAAGGGCCGGTCTCTTTGTTAAAAATAGTATTTGTGGGTGTCGCAAATGGTATTGATCTATACTGTTAAACTATTAATTTTTAAATTCTCCTTTTATAATGGACGTTTCACTGGATAAAATTCGATACTAATTCTAAATGACATATTTAAAGTCCGTATTTATAGCGGTATATAATATAATCAAAACCAATTGACAGGTTTGCTACTTTTCAAGACTTATTAAATTTTAAAAAATGTCAAGAATTCGAAAAAACAAAGAATTGTACCACTTTTAAAATCGACCCTTCGATTGCGGAGACCAATGGAAGCACAGTGACGTCACTCCGTTGAGAGATGCCAAAATGAAAAAAGAAATGAGTGTTCCTTGCTTAAGTTTCTTTCTTTATCTTCGTTTATTTTAATTGCTTTTTTTATTATTATTTTGAAGGAAACATAATCGATTGCTTCTTGTGTCCTGCTGTAAATGGATACCTTGGCATCTTCCCAAAATCATTTTAACGAGTATCTTTTGTAGTATTTTAAGAAAGGACGTTAAAACGAGGCAAAAATAGAATGCCAATATCAGTAAAGTTTGCTATATTTAAAAGGAAAAGATGATAGAAAAATACATTTCATTTGATTGAAACATCTAAGGCTCTAAAATTTAATCATTTTATTACTTTTTAGACTGCTTATTTACTTTGATGAAACATAAAATTATGTATTCCAACCAATATAAACTTAAAATAAAACTAAAAGGTTACAGGAAAGCATAAGCTGCAATGCAATAGTTTTATTTCTTAAATTCAATTTTAAGTGTTTCATCTTAAATTTCTATTCTTGGTGAAATCTAGAACGCAGTTGAAGTTTGTAACTTGAGGGATGGTTTCGGATGATCTTTTCATAATTGTTAATTAATTTATTTAACTTTTTACTAATGTGAATTATATTAATACTAATGTGAATAATACCATTTGACGTGTTTTTTAAAGGACTATGATTTCACATTAATTGGAAATGAATGCAACTTCCTCATCGTTACCATTACAATTGCTAGTTAAAAAACCAAAGGCACAAGATATTTGAGACAGTATATGAAGATTTATATTTAAGAACAATATTTATCTTTTAAAATGTTCAAAACTCTTAAACAACAAATGTGTATTGTGACCGGGTGTTCTTTAAAGGATAGAAAATGCAAGCAAATGGTGTAACATGACTTAATGACTTTAAAGTTACACACATCACGTTCATAACACATAGTCATCAGTACACACATTTAATGGACTCAAGGTTAGCAACATTGGTCTAACCCATCGGTGATCTTGTCTTGGCTAAGACTGCACAAAACTAACTTTCATGAAAACACACTAGTTCACCAGATGGCGCTCGGTGACAATAGAATAACGTCTGGTTAGTATCCCATTTCCAACAATTCTTTATAAAAGAAGGTAAAATGATTTTATTTATGTTTCCACAAGTACTTGACTTTACATTTTATTTTTCTCAATCTTACATAATCCGTAACAATAAAAAAAAGAATCAGCTTCAAATATTAAAAGAAAACTACTTTGGAGGTCCTTGCACCTGACTAAACCCAAAACCACACATACCAAAAACCATGTTTCAAATGTAATGTCCTGCAAAGAAGCCCTTATCTTCGCTCCAGTTGCCGAAATAAGCCCTTCGCCAAATGTCAAGGCTCATCAATTTCTTGACGTGACTTCATAAAAAAAGGCCCCCTATATGTGACAGCTACATCTTTGGTTGTGTTATCAGCAAAGACTATAGATGGAGGCATAGATTGCCTATTGGTAAACCTAAAAAGAGGACCAACGTCACTACCAAGTCACGTAGACTTGGCAGTTTTGAAGACCAGCCAATAAAAATTAATGGGCACAAAAATACCGTTATTTACAAAATAAATCAAAAACTAAAAAATAACTTATAAAACAATTTTAATATTTTCAGAAAGAAATTATATCTTCAATCATCAAAACTTTTTTTAAAAAATATTGCTTAATACATTTTTACAATATTTAAAGAAAATAATTCATTTTAGAAAAGCAAGCATGAGTTCATTAACTTTAAAATGTTGATCTTAAATGCGATTTTTTTAAAGTGTTTGATTACCAGGCTTACCTTTAAGAACTAAAACATCAAATGTAAAATAAATTTCCTAGTAAAGAATAATTAAACTGCAATTCAATCTCTAAACATATCTGAGAAAACTCAGTAAGAATTTCCTTACAAAAAACATTTATCATTAAAAACTTCTAGAACGAATTCCCCACAGACAAGTAAAATAGCCAATTAAAACCCGTTTTTTTAACGACAACTGAATGTTGAGAACAAGCTAATTATATCCGAAAACGCATCCACACAAAAAAAAAATAAACAATCAACACAAAGCTAAGAAACATCTCAACTCGGATCGAAAAATAAGTTATCAACAAACAGCGAAAAAACAACTCAACTCGGAATGGAAGGATTTTTCACGTGGCTTGTTCCCCGAAACCAATGTCAGTTAATGAAGTAATCTACACTAAAAATCAATTAAGAAAGATAATTAATTCTGAGCGGCCGAATTTGCCAAAACCGCATAGTTTGGTTGGGAAATTTGTGATGGTGCTTCATAATGAAAAGCATTTTGGTTTGGCCGCGTAACGACCAAAATAATATTTGCATACTCTTTAAATCTTTGGGGGAACAACCATTTATTAATCCTATTTCTCGGTACTTAATTTGTTCGGAGTTCGACGAACTATTTGCGTTGATTATTTTGAATATCTTCTACCTGGATTCACAGTGGAATAAATAATTGCATTGGAAATCAAGGGTGGGTTCAACTTTTGGAGATGCAGATGAGATATAAGGTTAAAAAAAACATTCAAGACATATAGAATACAAATGAGAAAAACATTGACTAAATAAATGCCTTTTAATCTAGCTAATGTAATGTTTATTATGTACAAATGCAATTTGTATATAATAAGGATTTTACTGTGGTATCACCTTCACTATACTTCTATTTGATGCATTAAATGAGATGTAATTTAATTGATGTATAATGTTAATAAACTTATATAAATCTTTCATTAACTCAAAAGTATCTGTGCGCCTTTTAATTACCAATCAATAAATCATTACTTTTAAAAGTAAGTATATACCTTATAAGGTAATTTCAATAATTACAAAACCATAATAAGTTCGTTTGCAGCTACGCTTGGCGCATGTGCGATTTTCTCAAAAAACTCATTATCACGTTCGATAGGTGCTAAGAAATTTTTTTCAATTCGAAAATATTTTCTTTTTATTAATCCCAATAGATGTCAGCCCTATTTTTAAAAATTATAATCAGAAAAAATAATGATGCCAAATGGCATCACTGGGACTGAAAGGGTTAAAAAAAAAATTCGGTATAATACTTTACCGAAAGAGAAAAAAAAAACCTTAAACTCACCCTGTAAAACAGTTTCGCGGCAAGGGTCATTGACTAGCAGTAAAGAAAGAATGCAAGGGCAAAGTAAGTTTAATCCCATTTTATAAGGTGACGTTTTCGGTGGGAATTGTTCTGGTATCCTTTCTCCAAGTGGCTGAAATGTACAGATATTTATGCAACATACACAAATGAAACATATTCTGACCAAATATAAACGATTATAAGATTAAAACGGAAATTAGTCCAAAAAAACTGAAACCGTTAAAAAAAGCTGAAAACCTAACATTGGCGACGATATTACTTTTCATAGGAATAACCAACTTTTTGTACATCAAAATTGACAACAACAAAAATAGTTACGACTCTAAAAATTTTACTTAATAACAAAGTAAGAATTTTAGAAAAAAAAGTTTTGTCTTAACAATGTGTCATCAAATTTTGTCGCGTATTTATTCGGAGTTGGCGAGCGTTAACGAGCCGGAGAGGAGCCCCTATTTCTGTAGTCGTCTAAAAAGGGCTAATATTAGTTTTAGAGAAATTTTGGTGACGTTAAGAGGGATTGTCAGTTCCATAAAGCTAATGCATTAGTTTTTGAATCACAAACTTCCGCATAAGTACTGCTTTGTCATGTTATACCTTTTTCCTCGGGTATGTGAATCAACATAACATCGAAATGAAACAAATTTGAAATGAAAATGTTGTCAGGTTACATAATTATATATTTTTGAAGTTTGAAAATGAAAAAATATACAGCAGATGACGACACTGTTTTAAAACTTTATCAATGAATAGTTACATAGCCGAATGTTATCCTCCTTCCAATTTCGTTTTAAATTGCTGTTAAGACGAATCCTGTACCTGGTGTAAATGGGATAGCATGGCAAAGCAATTCTTTAGCAAAAGTTGTGATTTCAAAACTAATGCATTAGCTGTATGGGTATAACAGTCTTTCTTAAAGCATCGCACCTTTTTTTAAGGGGGGGGGGGGTGAGAGAGAGGGAGGTATAGGATACTCAACTATTAAAAGCATTTATAATCATATAAAGTTTATATTTTCAATATTTTAAATATAATAACATAATTTCAATATTTTAAACAAAACAAGTTTATTTGTGTGTTTAAAAAATCTTTAAATTTCGTATTTTTGAAAGGTTAGGTTAGGTTTGAATTATCAATGCACTAGATCTACACGAGAGATATTTTATTTTTGAAAGGAGCTGATAGCCAAAGAAAAAAACTTCAAAGAGCCGCAGGTTGCCGATGGTGGCCCTAGTTAGTTATTGAAAACAAAACTTGAAGAATCACTAAACGCAGCATTTACAGCAATTTTATCACCAGATGCCTAACATAACAACGGTCCAGTGCCCTAGAAAACCCATGTATGGCAGTGAAGTAAAAAAGAACAGTAAAAAAACTTCCACATTTCCAGCGGCATCTGTTGGATTAGCACAACTATCAATCTAAAGAACCTGACGCCTACAGTGAAATCCGATCAAATATTCGAAAAGAGGGATTAGAACAAAAAAAAGGAAGAATAGAATAAAAAAAATCCCAGATTCGGTTTTAATATCTTGTGATAACTCTGGTAATGGCCGATGGAAACATCTTTCAGAACAGTGAAAATGGCGGTCACGATTGTTCTATCGGAATTCGAATTTCTCTTTTATATGGTGGTTAATAAAAAATGCAACAGGCAGGGATTTTTTCTCTTATTTCGGAGGAGAACAGATGTTAAATAATTCGCTGTATCTCTTAACGATTCGTGTAATTTCATTTTGTTCGATTGGAAATATATTTTTTTATGAAATTACAGGAAATCGTCGGTTTACTGCATTTTAGTGATGTTTCGTTGTGTAATTTTTTTATTGGGTTTGTAATATGTGTATGGAATAAAATTATATAAATTTCATCGAAATGACTTAAAGCTTACTTCAGATTTTTTTAAAACTTATTTCTGAATCAAGATCAATCTTTCACTGTATCAACTATCACGCATTGTAAATATCCTTCTACTGGTTTTAAACAAAACACATAAAGGGCATAAATTATAATTTTTTTCAAAAGAAAGCCCTTATTGATGAAATCCATAACTACAAACCTAAACTGAAATTTCTTCAAAAATTCGCTTAAATTTTAATTTTTTTTCTTGCAGAGTAAACAAGCGTATTTAACATTTTAGCTTATCCATCAATAGATGAATAACTTCACAGACAAATAAATAAACAACGGCCATTTTTAGATATATTTCCTGTGTGAAAACATAGCTCTATTATTATCTTTATAACTTGCATTTGAATACAAATTTTATTCTAAAAGGTAGTAGAAAAATTATCATGTTGCTCTAGTGCTATATATTACATCCACAAGTCGCAGTCAATATTATTTGCCAACAAAACATGTTAATTAAATGTCGCCGATTCAAACAGGTTTTTTTTTATATTTTGGTGAATACTACTTTAAAATTAAAGCAGCAAAACCAGCAAATTAAACGAAATTGTTCCAAAGTATTTTCATTCAGTCTGATTTCAATAACATTTATTTACTAAAAAATATAATTTTCGTGGTATTACTTTTTAACAATACGCACCGAAAAAAATTAAATATCCAATATACATACCACAAAAGTTATACGTTGGGTATCAAATCAAATTGAAATGATTTCTTTTACATTTTGGTTCATTGTTTTTCATAGAAAACGGACAAAAAGAAAAAATGTAACATTATGTCTTTAAAAATTAATAAATTTTCTACTTCAAACAAAATCCAAATAGCAGAACATTTTTAATTTATAATTAGCTAATTAAAAATTGAAATTAAAATACTATGCTTACAATACGAAACGAATTAATTCATCTTAGGAGCTAGACACTAAAAATAAGATTGCTAGGAAGTTCTGTCATATAATTCGAATTAAATAAAGATACATTGGATACAGCAAGAATAAAAAAGCCTAATTCCTTAATTAATTCAACGCAACTCCTATTTTAATGAGAACGTGGATAAATATATAATATTCAGTAATTGAAATTAAAAGAAAAACATAGTACATTATCAAAACATATTTATCTTTAATCTTCAAGTAATTAATTTTTTTCTTCAAGTAAAAGTTTTCTTTTCTTCTTCTTTTCGATGGATGTTGGGTATTTTTGAAAAATATCATTTTCGAAAAATTCTTCAGGTTTATTGAAGGTTCTATTTGATACTTAATCTGAACTAATCAGCAAAAAGTTATCTGGCTTAATAAATGTAATCGTGAAATGTTTTAATGTAAGTTTTTTTTTTTTAAAATTAAAATTACGAATAGAAAATGTACAAACTGCAGTGAGATAATTTCACGAAACCAAAGAATTTTTGCTGAATTTTTTTTTTTTTAATTTGACACCACAAACGTTCGGTATTTTTCTTTTTTTAACCCTTTCAGTCCAGGTGATGACATTTGGTATCATCATTTTTCTGATAATAATTAAAAATAATAATAGGGATGACATTTATTGGGATTAATAAAAAATATTTTGTACTAGGAAAAAGTTTGAAGAATCGAATGATATCCTTTTTTATATCATAAATGGCTATAGAAAATCAGAAAAAAAATTCTAAAATGATAATTCCAAATTGTCATTGGGACTGAAAGGGTTAAGTGACCTTCCTGGGTCCCATTTTATCGTCGCACTAGAACACGAGGGCTATTAGGGACGGGCGTCGTAATTTTGAAAAACAGTCGGGTGACGAGCGCCGAATTTAAAGTCCGTAGCACTTTTAGTTCAAACAGCAGAGTGGTTCCAGGTGAACAGAAAGATCAATGTTCGAAAGACACTTTTTTAGACTCAACATTCTCCAAAACGTATCGAAAACACAAAAATCTCCATTTCGGATTTTCGACCCCCATCGCAATAATTTCAGAACTTTACATTTGAAATTAGGTCATTGAAAACAAAAACCCATGATGCCTGCTTGATCCATATAAACTCACAGGGGTTGGGGAGCCCAGTCGGTTAGGCACTCGCCTAGCATGCTTCAGTGCTCGCAAAGCTTCCAGGTACTTGTCCGTCCAAAATAAATGCCGACCAATAAACGGCTCGTGCAGTCAAAAATATCCGACGAATAATACCCTGTGTGCACGTTAAATATCCTTCAAAGTTCTAAAGCTGCGTACGATTTTGCACTCAACGGTTGCGTTGTGTGCATATTCAGGTGTCGACTCGTTACTTGACTGTGGTTCTAAAACACGACGCTCGTCGCCAATAGCCCTCATGTAGCTCTAGTGCGACGATAATTCAAACAAAACCAAATAAACTCACATAAGATACCCAACCAGTCGGAAAAGTGACCCAACTATATGGTGGAGAAAAAAACAATTTCTCACGATCATTACCCGCTCCTCCCCCAAACAAACAATAGACCACAAAAAAAAATCTGACAAGGTTCGAACTAATTGCTGCAACACCAATATGACATCTAAATTATTCTAATAAAGACTCGGAAAATGTCACTGATTTCGAGAAAATTGGGCAATTCTCCTTATGCGAGATGACGTCCAAAAGTCCACTTGCAAACATTGTTTATATAATGATTATGATGTAAAGCAACGTAAGTCACTTTATGCTACACTGTTGAAACTGTCGTGATTGATAGGTTTGATAGATTTAATTAAATATCTCCGAGTCAATTTTTTTTTTGCTAATAGTACTTTCACTTTGAATAGTACTTTGGAGAATGGTACTTTTTATTTTGGTGGAATAGTACAATGAAATTGAAGCAGCAAATCCAGCAAATTAAAAGAAATTATTCTAAAGCTTTTTTATTCAGTCTGATTTCAATAACATTTACTTACAAAAAAATGGTACCTCCTAGACTTGCGAAATGGTTTAACCCGGCGGCACTCGCGCTGGGGTCTAATGGACCCCAAATAGATTAAATACACTCTAGATCTGAAACTCTGATAGGATTACCATTATAAAGATTTTCTATATTGAAATTGATAGTGACACTAACTCCCCAATTGCGTCCAAGGGAACTAATGCAATTAGCGTCTTTTAGATCTTTCTAAAAAATTAGGTAGCGCTAAGATCGAAAATTTTAATTATCCATTAAAATCTGACGTATTATAGTATATTTCGAAGAAACAGTAGAGCAATCGGAAAATTTAATTATGCCAATCACAAATCAATCGTTTTAGTGTATTAGTTCCGTTTGACACTTTGGAGGCGCTAGACATCAGATTGAGTTCCCGGTCTAGAAGCTCCTTAGTCTATTGTAAGTTAGCGCGAGTGCTGCCGGGTTAAAAGAATGCCAAAAATTAAGTGAAACATTTCATTCAGCTAGCTACAATATGAAATGGATGAACTGTTCCCCAGTGCTAACGGATCTCAAAATGTGCGACCAATTCTGCCTTCATCAAAATGGCATGCGGCAAAAAGTCACATCATTTAACGCCACGTTTAGAGCTTCATCGCCAAATGAGTGTTGATAAATCGTTTTTCTTTTCTTTTTTTTTCCTTCTCTAATGGTGCTGTAACATTGGCAGTTAAGGTTTTGCAGACTCGGCATATTCCCCAGAACTGAGAGCAATTTTTTGTAGCACCTTCTACGCTACTCTCGCAACTAATTTCGACGCCCATATTACAATGAATCTGAGTTCTCTGTGAATGTTAAAGCGATGATAAATCGTTAAAAGAAGCCGAAAAACCAGCGCCAAAGTTAGAGAAAAAGCATAGTAGTTAATCTCCCAGGTATCTAGAATCGGCCACGTTTTTATAACATTGGGCAATCTATCCTATCCAGTATCCAGCAGCTACTAGGAACACGGATTTTCTTACTTCGAAAAACCAACTAAAAAGCATCTCCCGTATTTTAAATCAGTGTCAACCGCCAATATGTTTCAAACAAATCAGAAATCTAATCTTGGACACACATGTCATATGATTATGTGAAGCATGTAATAATTTATTGATCCTAAGATATAAAATTAAAATTTTATATGTATTTGCATTCAGTGTAAACTGGATGGGAAAATCTTGGGCACGCATGTCATATGAATATGTGGCATGTAAAAGATCCCTTGAGTATCCATTTGGCTTGGGTTCTATCGGCAAAATTAAATCTCGGCATACTTTAACACCCACAGCGAGCTCAGATTCATTGTAATCTGCCCGTCAAAATTGTTTGCGAGATTCGCCTAGATTGTGCCACAGAAAAAATAACACTCAGTTTTGGGAAATATGCCGAGTCTGCAAAGGCTTGACCGCCAATGTTGCAGCCCCATTAGAGAAAGAAAACATTCTCGACTTACGTCACTTTAACTCTAAAACAAAACCCCCGAAATTTAATGTCATTCTCTTTTCCCAAACCAGCAATTGTAGCTTCTCCAGAGTTTTCTATAGGAAACAACACTGTCCTCTGCCACGCATGGCTGCCTCTGTATATATGCCTGCCGAAGAAGGGCCATTGACAAATTACTGCTTGCGCGCCTGACAATGCCTACGAGATGCATGTGCGAGATTTCAAGAGGGGCTGTTGTCTTTTAGGTGGAGGGGCTAATGCCTTGATGAGAATGGGTTTCTTGGTAGAGTTAAAAAGATGAGGATGATTGGCGTGAAAAAGAATGAAGCCGCTAGAAAGTCGCTTAACAACTCTCGAATTTGTTGTTATCGTGTCCCTGTAAAGCTAGGAATCGGTTTTATTCCCCTTTATTTTCCGTGGTTATTTGATTTCTCCAGTTATGATTTGCACAAGGCTAAAGCGACCATCAAATTTATCGAAGCCAGCATGAAAGTACTCTAGCCTCCCTGCTATGCGATGAAGCAGCAAAGTCGGCAAGCATATGTCGCATGATATATATTACTACTACTACTACTACTACTACTAAAGCTATCAACTTTAAAGGGTCAAAAGCGTTGATGATAAGAGTAGCCAACTTTAGTAAGCCTAAACAAACCTCTTACTCAACGTTTGCTCATTCTGAAACACATCAGTTTATTCTTGAAAAAGTGTCAATTAAAAATCAGAAAATAATGTTTGCGCAGTTGTAGGCTGTAGTACGAGATCTTAATTTACACAAGATGACAATAATTCCCTTTACATTTAAGAAAAACACGTTCTGATTAAAGTTTTACTAGAGGGTGAGAAAGTCGCCAAATCGATGTTGTAAGCCTAACAAAATCCACCATAGGCGCGTTTACATGAGCCATCGAATCCATGGATTGAAGAGCAAACTCAGTTTTCCCCTCTTGGGGATTTTCTCCCAGACAGAACCGGAATTGCAGGGCTCATTGGGGGGTTTCGCAAACCCTCCAATGAAAGAGGGTTTGATGTTTCATACCATGGATTCGGCCACAGACTATCATTTGGGTTAGAAATCCTGCTCGATCCCTTTTCCCCCTGGTATTTTGGCATTCCATGGATTCGACGGCTCGTGTTTTCGCGCCTTACAAAACAGTGCCAAATAATGCGCCAAGAGTATTTATGAGCGATAGATGGCTTCACTTGGCGAACTAGTTTTTTGTCCTGCAGCACTTCCATCTTATTCTTAACTCTATGGCCATCTTCGACAATGCACAATTAGGGTTCTGTGAGTGGGTACATGATCCGTTTGTTTTGCTTAGATGGCCTGGCTTTGCATTAGGAAGGGGTCAATATCACTTAAGTGGTCACTTATGACATTTAGATCTGCTTGATAACGTGGACCTATCTGTAATATTGGGATTGAGTTAATTAAGTGGGACGTTCGGCTGTTGGTTAATCCGTTAGAGCTAATGATTTGAAATCGCATCCTCTACGAAAAAATTGCTTTGTCTCATAAGAATTTTATTCACCAGGTATGAGAATCGTCATAACAGTGAAATATATATCAAAATTGAAATGAAAATAGCATCTGGTTATTTGAGAGGGATTGTCAGTACCATAGAACTAATGCATTAGTTTTGGAATCACAACTTCCGCAGATGTATTGCTTTGCCATCTAAGCCCTTTTCCCCAGGTGTGGGAATCAACATAACACCAAAAAAAAAAATGAAACGAAAATTTTATCTAGTTATTTAATTATTCATTTTTGAAGTTTTAAAATGTCGCAAAATATCCAAAAAATTTCTGAATATCGCCCTCCTCAGAATGTTTTGGAGTAATTAAAACTAAAAAAATAATAATTAGTTCTTTGAGATTGACCACCTATCTTAAAGAAATAGGTGCAATAAAAACCTCAATACAAGAATAACCTATGCGTGAGTTCAACTAGATATTAAAGACTTCAATTTCGAGATCAACATAAGACGATAGGAATTAAACAATATCGGTTTACTAATAAGTTTACTCAACATGGAAAAATGGCACTTCTCTCATTTAGTTTACATTGACGAAGCGTCTTTTTTCCATGTAAACTGCGATAGGAGCTAAAGCAGAAGAAAAGTCATCCTTACACAAAAATATGTCAAAATACCAACTGAATCAAAACCTAAGACGCGATCAAAAAAAAGATCTCAAAGACAAACTTTACATCGCGTGCTTTTGTCTAAAGACCATACAGAAGACTGAATAAAGAAGAACTTTTTACATCAGTTTTTTTTTTTTTTTTCAATTGCGTGCGTAGAAATGTCCAGTTTTTATATTTTACTTATAAGTCATGGGGTCAAATCTCAAGGGATTAAATTCTTTGATGAGTAATAAAATCTTCTTCCTACAGCATACAGCAGCAGCTGCCATGTTGTACAGTATAAAAACACAATATTTTTTTCCTACCATTTTGTTATGTCTCTTTTGTGCTGCTATTCCAATTTTCGAAAAGGTTTTGTCATGTTGGATTAAGTTGACGTTGACCAGAAAGTAAGTTGGGGGGTTGTAAATGTTCTATATGACATTAAATTTAGATGATTATATTTTGTTAGATGTATTATTGTCCAATACAAAAGTTTTATGCTTAATTTAGTTCTTAGAATTGAAAAAAAAGCCTTAAGGCATCACCGAAAGTGTTAAGGAATAACTATTCCCTAGGCCTGTTCCAAGAATCATTACCTTCTAACACTTTTTAACAAGAATAAACATGAAAATGACAAAAGCAGAGAGTTAACATTCTCAATATACGTCGACAATATCCGAATTCTGAGGCTAACTATACGAAGTTAAAAAAAACCTCTCTTCAGCAATGACAATTAAACGGTTCTGTAAGGAAATGCGAAACGTATTGGATTCATATATCATAATTAACAAGTCTTTTTTTATTGTTTAGGAGATACTTGAACTTGTAAACTTTACAAACTTTTCTTTACAAACTTTGATACTTTACTTAACTTACTTCACAAACTTTAATACTTTACGTCCTTTATGAACTTTAATACTTACGGGTTTTTTTTATTAACCCTTTATAAGGCTGTGGGTAGTATACTTCCCAGAAACTTCATCAATTTTGATTAGTGCTGCCGTCTCCTGATAACTTCAAAAAACACAAACAAAATTACTAATACAGGATTCCTATGGACGATAAGTTTAAACAGCTCCTATGTTTGAATAGCTCCCAGCGGGTGATGGGAAACATACAGTGGTGGCCAAAAGTGTGCACACTTTTTGAGAGTTTCATGTTTTTTCAACATTGTGTGCTTGTAGAATATATTAATTTTCACTTTTGGCAATTTATATTACTAAATTCTGAATTAAATTACCTTCAATTTAATGTATAAATGTTTGTATTTAAGTGAAAATTAATATATTTTGCAAGCATACAAAGTTACATGTAACTCTAAAAAAGCGTCCACACTTTTGGCCACCACTGTACTTTCCACCGAAATAAAATGGCCTTAATAATCAAAATTAATTTTAATTGAATTTCTTTTTATAAATCAATCTCCAATCCCTGAAATACTTAAACGTAACATTACTAGAAAAAATGGCCTCATAAAGGGTTAATTGATTAGGAGATACTTGAAATTGGACTCTTTACTGTTGTTCAAAAAAAGGTCGTTTAAAGGTTACCATGAATATCCACGGTTGAAATTACAACGTGAGATTTCAACCAAAAAATAAATTAAAGTGGTGGCTCATCCCAGGAAATGCAACAATGGAAGAGGTTATTAATCAATAAATAATTTCTGTCCTTTACACCTCACTTAAGACATTTGCGAAGAGTAAAAAAAAGAAGCCAAGGCAGATTCGTAAGTGACAAATAGGTTCCCCAGGTTCAACGATTCGATATAATTATACTTCGCTTTCCGTGGCTCTTAGTCCAACATAAACACACAATACAAAGAGAATACTTTTAAAATTATCATTTGAATCAACTTCTAAAAAGGTATGTTATTATCCAATTATCCGGCGAGAAAATGTAATGGCGAAAAAAGAAGTCCTCAGGTTTGGACGGGGATGAATGGAAAGGTAAGAACGAAACTGTTTTGTTTCTACGTCTGATTAAAAGGGCTGTTAGCTGGAGATATCGAGCGAGACAGATCTCTTCGAACCACGGAGGAATAAAATGGAGAGGTTATATGTGCCCAATGCGAAAACCGGCTGCCCAGGTGAAGTCATTATCGCTTCATTTCTGCACCCAAACAAACAGCTTGGCGAATGATTTGGCGTTATTATAAGGGGGAATTGCTGTTTCTACAGCAAACTTGTGAAAATTATAACAAACACCCTTGCAAACAGTTGCTAAACAAACGAACATCCCTTGTCCTGTAATGTCCTGCACTTATCAACAATTGAAATAAATGAGCTGGTAGTATAGCCAAAGAAGCTGGAGAAAATGATCACAAGTGTACCACAATAAAGATTTGCTGATGCAGTTGCCAAATATAGAATTTATGTCTCATACTTAAAAAAAATTCTTCTAACAAAATTTAACTGTCTCAGAATTATTTCCTCTACGAATGCTACGCTGAGATCTGGACGTTTTTAGGGCATATTATTCGGACAGTACAAAACCAGAGTTACAATTCAACCGATAATTCAACACAAAAACTGTGTTGAAATCCAACTCACGCCTATTTACATATTGGAATGCCTAGCTGCTGCAGAAAATTATTTTTAAAAGTAGGAATGGTTCCACTCTGAAGCTCTTTGTGAAAATCCTGCATGGCGCTGATGAACATCAGAAGCAGTGGTCATGGTTTCGCCAGAATTCGGTGATTCTACTTTAATTTCTTTATATTCAATTGATGCATAGGACGTAGAACCACAAATCACGTGGCAACTGATTATTCTGATGAGAAATCGGTGTCGCCATCATAATATCACAAGACCCTTTGTCCCTTTGTTAAGTAATTTTAAAAATGCAAAGGAAATTGAAGATTTGTTTCTCTAAATACTAGAAATAAGTAAGCTCTTTTAAAATGTCCATAACAGCATGAAATATTCATCTTAGAACTCCATTATTTTTCTGAAATGCGTTTCTCCCTTATAGATCGATGCTTTTTTTTGTTGGCGAGCGATAGCGAGCAGGGGGCGCCCTAGTTGTAAAAATAAACCTAAAGTTGCACAAATTTATAATATAACATTTCAATCTCTGTTAAAGTTTAAAGCAATGCCTTTTGAATGAAAAGCTTAGCAGTTGGCGACTTGTGGATTGGCATGGATTGGCGACTTGGGGACGGTTTCATTTTTTTTATCTCGCCAAGAACCGCCATTTTGTTTAACCTCCATGCTCGGAACACAGTCAGTACATTATATTTCTCTCTTTTTATTCTCTCCCATTCTTTCTCGTCGATAATCTTCATTGAGTAAGAGATAAAGATCTCAAAATCTTCTCATCTCTTAAGAAGATTACGTGACAAGGTGACGGCTTGCCGAAAGTCTTAAAAGTTTCTTTTTCTTGTTTCTTAGTGATGTAAAAGTTTTAGCAGGATTTCTTTTGACATGTGGTATATTTCAAATGTCTTATTTTACTAATCAAGTTATAAATTGATCGTTCTACATCTCCAATGAGTTTAAAATAAAAATCGTCCTTTTGAGAGGAAATACTGTCGGCTTTTGAACTTTCACTTACTTAATATTAACTCTCTAATGCATTAATTTTCATTATCCTCAAAATATATATATGTATCTTTAATACTCATACATTATGGGAAAAATACTGAGAAAATTTAACTGCATTAAAAATTGAAATTATTTAAATTCTAAAGTTTTTTCCATGTGACAAAAGCCAACTGCAAAATTCCAATTTTGATAATAATGACTAGAAAACTACTAAAAGTATTTCAAAATAACTCTTTTTAACTATAATTAATTTTTCAAAACAATTTATTAGTATTTAGTACTAATATTATTATTCTTTGAATACTGCCAAAAACGTAATTTCACAAAAGTTAATAACCTCACTCTTTAATTTTGAATACACTTTTACTACTGTCATCTATGAGGATTATTAGCAACTAAAACTTTAAAATGAAATGTAATATATGAAAAAAACACAGATTTGTCTTGGAGGAGCTCTAATTTAATAGAATAAAGTGGATTATGTTACTTGTTACCAAACGGTAACAGTATGCATTAGAGGGTTAAATACAAATAAATAAATGAAAGTATTGCAATGGATTCGAATGGAGATGAAATGGGATGAATGGGAAGAAATGGAGATTTTGTGCGTTTTACATGTTTCGGAGTGCGTTTGCTTCTGAAAAATGGTTTTGCTTTTAATGCATGCATGGCCAATCACTGTTTCTGAGTTATTATAAAAGGTGTTTCGAGCCTCTTAATATTAATTCCAAATTCACTGTGTGCCTATGAATATTCAGGAGTACCAAATTTCAAAGTGTACCCGAAAGTTCTGTTTCACAAGTGTAGTTCTCAGCTTAAAACACGATATTACAACTTTGATGATAAAACAAGAGTAAAATCAAGCTACTCATAAAAAAGTATATCATATAATTAAAACACATACAGTCTTAAAACGAACGAGCGATTTTAACTCAGTCTGAGTAATTTTCACTCCTCCAGTCTGGAAAATGCACTTCTCCTATAGGAGTGGATCCTTTGTGTGTTAAACCTTCGACAGGATCACTCCAAACGAGTGATTTTAACTCATTCTGAGTTAATATTCACTCCTTTCCAGTGTCGAAAATGCACTTCTCCTACAGAAGTGGATTTCACTCGTTTGCTTTAAGAGTGTACAATAAAAATATCGACTACGAAGCACAAACGAGAAACAAAATCAACCAGCTCAAGACATTTTTTTTTATTCCAAACGAAAAACCTAACACTCTTTTCGCTCAAGCTACATTTTCTCCAGAAGAGTTTTAAAAAAAATTCAAATCCCCACCTAAGAAAAAAAAATCACAACTCTCAACCCTTTTTCCCATAGAAACTTCATATACTATTCCCAATTCGTGGGAACTACTTTGCATGCAAGAAGAACGAAAAAAACACAACGTTGCCAAGTAGAAGAGAAAAAACTAGGTTCAAGATTTTTTTTTTCTATAAGACTGTCATTTCACCTAACCTTCATTTTTTATTCAAGTCTCCTAACCCTTTCTTATCATGCAACATTTTTTATGCACTTTTTTTTAAGTTTCACCACTTTTTCCTTAGGATTGTGAGGCCACCAAGGGGTAAAAACCGGTGGCAGGGACCGCAGTTCAAGCTTAAAAGAGGGGGGAGACAGGGGGTATGTTAATACCTCAATATAAAGAAACATTTTAAGTAACAGTAATATTTCTTCACCAAGTTTAGTCTCGAAATTTTTATTTTGACCCGTTAATAACGACTTTGTAAGCTTCATTAACACCTTCATTTCCGAAGAAAAACGTTAACTTTATGTTCTTTTGATTCGTTTTTCATGCAACTTAATTTGTCCTACATAAATTTTAGTGCACTCTTAAAACAAAAGAGTGAAATCCCGTAAAGTAGGAGAAGTGCATTTTCGACACTGGAAAGGAGTGAATATTAACTCAGACTGAGTTCAAATCACTCGTTTGGAGTGATCATGTCGGAGGTTCAACACACAAAGGATCCACTCCTCCAGGAGAAGTGCATTTTCAAGACTGGAGGTGTGAAAATTAACTCAGACTGAGTTAAAATCGCTCGCTCGTTTTAAGAGTGCAGTTAAAAGATCTATAGATTTCTTGTCAGCCATTAAAAAAACCACCAGGGCCTAACACCGTACCATGGGGCCTTGTAAAGGGCAACCTCACAACCACCCTTCCGTGTCTTAAAGCACTTTTTTTCTGTGCTAACCCTTTCTTAGCAACCAAAGGGGCGACCCGTCACAGGAGGAAGAGAAACGAACTGCTTGACATACCAAGTCTTGTATAGTGAAAACTCTTACTAATTTTAAAAATCACTAATTAGACAAATTACATTTATTCTATTTAGTTATATGTTAAGCTAATTTACGTCGTGTTCAGATATGTCTTCAATTTGTAGTTAAAAGATCCGTAGTTTTTTTGTCAGCCATTAAAAAACCACCAGGGCCTAACACCGTACCATGGGTAACCTCACAACCACCCCTCTATATCTTGAACTTTTTTTCTGTTCTAACCCTTTCTTAGCAACTAAAGGGCACCCCATCCAGGGAAGAAGAGGAACGAATTGCGTGACATACCAAGTCTTGTATAGTGAAAACTGTTACTAATTTTTAAAAAAACACTAATTAGACAAATTACAATTATTCTAATTCGTTAACAGTTAAGTCTTTTTTTCGTCGTGCTCAAATGTCGTCTCAATTTGTAGTTAAAAGATCTGTTGATTTCTTGAAAGCCATTAAAAAAAGAACCAGGGTCCAACATCGTACCATGGGGCCTTCTTGAGGGCAACCTCACAACCACCCTTCTATATCTTAAAGAACTTTTTTCCCCCGTCCTAACCCTTTCTTAGCAACCAAAGGGCGCCCCATCCCAAGAAGGAAGAGGAACGAACTGCTTGACATACCGGTCATGAGGAAGGGGGCCCTTGGGTGCTCGCGGGCCCCTTTGCGAGGGCCCCTTGAAGTCCCCGCAGGTGGAAGGATGCAGAGTTCATTCCACCTAGCTGAGGCCCGAAAAGGGCCGAAAGGATGGGATGTCACTGGCCAAGGCGCTTCGCCGTGTCTTTTTTCAAAAAGCAAGAAGAAAGGATCTTTGAGAAACTAGGAAGAACTTCTTTTGGGGGAAGTCGTTGAGAAGGTTTGTTTAGTTTGTTTGAAAGCACTAAAGGCTGTTTGCTTGAAGTTGAAAGGGGCATTACGACTTAAAGCTGCTTTTGCACTAAAATAAATTATATTGATGACATGCGAACACAAATTTGTGGTGTTCCAAAACAACTAGCAATCACGGAAGAAGACGGTTATTACATTCATGCGCGATTGACCAAAAAAAAAAATGTTAACTATATTGTAGTGATGGAACCCCAACGTGTCAGACCACCAATAGAATCCATGAATGATTTACGTCACTTAAAACAGGCCAATTGTACCATATACCGGTTTTCATTTAAAAGATTTCACTTTCATTTCTAAGTTTGAATAAAACGTAAGTATTCAATAAAATAATCGATCGACGTAAAAAAAAAATTCACTCACAAATATGTCAATTAATCTATGTAAGTATCAATTATGACGAATGCCATTTAGAATAACTTACATAACTGAACCCACAACACCAAGAGAGTTTAATTTCTTTATTACAAATATCATCTTCGTAACATTGGAAATAAATTTAAGATAGTCCTTTTAACTTCTTTTCAAAAACTCCATATTCCTCACTGAACAGATGACTAAAAAAAACTAGGTGTAGCCACAATTGAAATAACGTCGCACTAGATCTACACAGGACCAAGGGTGGGAAACCGGAAAAAAAAGCCCCTTACCCCGTCCCTCACGTAATTCCTCCCCTTAACCCTTTGAAGGGGGGTCGACCTCTGCGAATCAACAAACTCGGGTTTTTTGCTCACCCTCTGGGTTCAACGGTCGTTTGCGCAACCCCTGCGCACGCATTTCGATACGCAATAGGGAATATGATGGATGCGGTGTCTT
The DNA here is from genome assembly GCA_023701765.1 of Hylyphantes graminicola. Taxonomy (NCBI): domain Eukaryota; kingdom Metazoa; phylum Arthropoda; class Arachnida; order Araneae; family Linyphiidae; genus Hylyphantes; species Hylyphantes graminicola. The sequence continues at coordinate 52,598,027 of CM043121.1, forward strand.
GGATAGTGGGGACTTAAAGGGGGACGCTATGCATTTGGAGATTTTTGAACATGTGGAGATTGTGGGTCTTTAAACATGTAAACATGTTGGTATTTAAACATGTTGGGTTTTTAAACATGCGGATATCTAAACATATTGGCTTTTTAAACTTATGTGTGTCTAAACATGTTGGGTCTTCAAACATATGGGTGTCTAAACATGTTGGGTTTTTAACTTGTAGATACCTAAAAACTGTTTGGTTGTTGATCATGTGAACTCTTAAACATATGGGGAATTTAAACGTATGGAACTTAAGAGGACGCCATGCATTTGAGGCTTTTTGAACAACACGTGGAGCGTTAATATTTAAACATGTTGGGTCATCAAAACAAGTCTTAACATGTTGTCTTCAAAATGGTTGGGCCATCAAACATGTGAACCCTCTAATATAAAGGGCCTTTTAACATGATGGGTCTCTGAACATGTAAATCCTCAAGCATATGGGCCCTTGAACATGTTGGGTCCCAAAATATGTGAGTGAGTAAACAGATATATGTCCTAACATGCGAGGCGAAGTAAAAATATAAAACAAAGAGAGAAATAACAATATAAATCGGGTAGCATTACGAGTTGTAAAGACGCCGTAAAATGTACATAAACCAAATGTTATTTGGTAAAGGATGTTAAAATTTCTTGTACAAAGAAGAAAGAATCTAATTTAAATCCCCCCTCCAATGACTATGTGCTTTACATTAACTGTAAAAGCTACTTTACAAAACAAAATTACAGCCCTTGATTGCAAACTATGACTATCAAACAAATTGGCACAAGCAAAGATATGTAAATGTTTTAGATGCAACTCTTTGAATGGAACACAAGTATTAAAAATGTAGAAGTTTTAACTAAAAAGTTTTATTAACTTCCAAGTTAATCGCAGCTTCCTGCTTTAAAATTTATCTTACTAATAAGATTAATACAAATAAAAGAAAACTATATCTTTAAAATAATCTAATAAGCGAGAAAAATTTGTTTTAGGTGTATTTTCAATGCAATACAATATTCAAAACGCACAAAGTTCAGCTAAGAAATACTAATTTTTAAAAAAAATGCATGCTTTCATCTTGCGATACGATAAATTTTAATTAATGCGACTGAAATTCCGAGAACTCCTGCTACTTCGCGAAATCCATTTAATTAAAAACATCATCATCGGATCAAATTTCTAAAAAAAACCCACCGGAATAGTATGAAACTGTACGACACATGACTGATGATATACCAATGGGGAAAACATCTTTCTTAATTTTGTCAAAGGATGTTTACAGAAAAAAACTCGCATAAGATGAGAAAATCCGTACGATCTTTGCAAAACACAGGAACCTTCTTTTATTAAGAAAAATTAATTTAAGTTTAAAAAAAATTCTTTTTATCAACACTGTTTTGCTTATTGTTGAAAAAAGTAGCAGCAACTCTAAAAGAAATGCTTCTCCGAATTTATAAATTTTCTTTCAGCAAAATGTAATAGTTTTTTGTGAACAAATAACTTATATCCATAAAAAAAGCACTATATACAGCCATAGTTAGGCCTTAGGTTAACATGTTTAAAGGTTCTATATGCTTCAGGTTTCACATTTTTGGATATCCAAGATGTTAAAAAACCAAAATGTTTAAAGGCCTAACACTCTCACACACATGTTGAATTAATGCATAAATACTAATAATACGGTTATTGTTTGGATTTTTTACTGGTTACACTTCGTTATTTCGGAAGGGGCAGCCTCTTTATTGAGACAAATTCCATATGTTCATCAAACAACCAGAATCTACAATAATATAAACATCTTTCGTTATTCCTCAACGAATAACTATCACTAATTTAGTATAATAATAGAAAATATAAAAGTTTACTTTGAGAAAAACAATAAATGTTGTTTGGTAAACATATTTTCAGTCTTGTGTGCTTAGTAAGAAACCCGCTTATAAACCTTCGTTAAGTGAGACAGACGCAACACACTCACACATACGCGACAGATGGCCACTATAAATGTTACTTTTTGGTTCACTTAATATTCCCGATGAATTTTCAAATTTTTAAAACTTTTATCATTAATTTCTTTTGATAAATAATTTCTATTCATTTTAAAAGGAAATTCACGTTGAGCCAGTTCACGTTAACGAGGTCCAACTGATTACTGACTATTTTTTGTTGGGCCCATCTCATCAGAATACAAATGACTGTTATGTATCTTCGATTTTGGGGATCACTCATCTAAAGCCAGCGTGTTCAGTTTTGTACGCGTCTATTGTGAGATACTTATCTCATTTCGACGATTCAGAGTTTGTTTCTCTGCCTTTTATTTATGACGGATGTAGACATGAGGTTGTTTTCAGAGAGTTGTGTTGCAAATTAACAAATATTTTTATTATCACGAGCTTACACCTTTATCGGCAAAGATTGTATTTCTTTGGGTACAATTGGTTTTATTCAGATGACGTAAATCAATCCTGGATCTCAATAGTGGTTTGAAGCGGCAAGTTTTACCATTGATTTACCGATCGAGACCTTATTTTCATTCCTGTGAATTCCCTGTTGCCACTCAAACGGTGTGCATGCCCATAGCTATTTAATTAGTATAAAGCAAAACTTAGACTATGTTATTGTATTAATTTAAAACACAACTACAAATATTTAACTTTTCTCTTGTACAATTTGTCGTTAAGATTTTTTATGAATAAAAATAATGAAATGTGGTTGTTGCGATTCATTTATTTAAGGTAGAAGTATGCCTTAGAAAATAACACAATTTGATCATTCAATCGTTTGATTCTGTCTGTATTTGCTGCTTATGTAAATGCTAATGCAACAGGTAAATTTTATGACTCATATCTAAGAGGGGTTCATGAGCTAACACACTTATTTGTTTCTAGTTTCTAATTTAGAGAATTTAAAAATCTCAGAAATTTTTGTTGTATTTTGGTCAGAGGCTGTTTTAAGGCTAAATTTAAATTAAAGATTAAAGTCTTTAAAAAGACATAAACAAAAATTAGGTCTTCAAAGGTATGCAGCTACCTTAAGTTTTCCTGATGAATTCAGTTACAATTAAAATTCTGAAAAAAAATAGGTTAGTTAGTTGATTGAAATAACGTGCCACTAGAACTACACAGGAATTTGTGGCACCAGGTTTCGTAATTTTGAACCAAAGTTAAGTGACGAGGTCACCGACACCTAAATCAACCTTACGACGACATCATACACTGCTAAATATGTGGAGTTCGGTTGCACCAAAAATACTGTTCCTTGTAGCTGCAACGGCTGTGCGGGGCAATGTTTCACCATATTTTTGGGATTCGGTTGAAGGTTGAATCACTTCTCGGGTTTTTGTTTCCAAAACATAAAAAAATGATTGAACCGACAATAGAAATGTGGTGAAACATTTCACCACTCACCTTTGCAGCTACTAGGAACCTCATTTTTGATGAAACCAATCATACATTTTTAAACAGTGTACACGGAAATTACTAAAACACAAAGTAAAAGAATTAATAGCAGGCAAAACAAATGTTTACGGAAAATCATGGTAATTTACTGGCCACAAACAATATCAAACATCGAGCTTTACAACAAGACCAAACAAGAACGGCTAGCAATTAATATTAAAAGAATGTGGAAATGGAATGGTCACGTGCTACGAATGCCAACAAGTCAAATTCCAGCAGTAGCACTGGCATGGGCCACCGATGGTAAAAGAAAAAGAGGACGCCCTAAATTTAAAACAATGGTGGAAGACGAGAGGAACCAGGCTGGATGGGCGAGCTGGTCAAAAGCAAGAGCTGCTGCACAAAATCGCAGGGGTTGTCGTAAAGTGGTCTTATGTGCCATAGGGCACGAAGAGGACTAAGTAAGTACTCAGAAATTATTCGGAATAATTGCGCAATAACAATATCTTTTCCCATCATATTATTAGAAAAGTTAAAAAGAAACACCGCATTACTTCCTTAAGATCCCCTAAATCCTTTTTTTAGTATTTTCTCAAAACAATGAGATTTTTCCTTTTGTGTGTGCATAACCTGGAGCGTGCTCAGACATACGAAATTTAATATTTATATTTGCTTGTTGGTGCATGCGACCATCAGTCTGTGAGTCAGGAGGCTTTTGACAGGTCGAATTGCTCAACTGGTTGTCATTTGAATAGTTAAGTGACGACGCGTTGACAAACATACAAAAAGGGAAATTAGCTCAGAGAGAAAATGATCTAATTCCTTAAAGCCTTGGTTTCCAAAGGGCTGGGGAGCCCAGTCGGTTAAGCACTCGCTTAGCATGCGGAAGGTCCCAGGTTCGGGTCCGGGCATCGCCAAAATAGCTGCCGACCTATAAACGGCCCGTGCAGCCAAAAATGTCCGACGAATAGTACCCCGTGTAAGGGAGTGCACGTTAAATATCCTTCAAAGTTCTAACGCTGTGTACGATGTCGCCCTTAACGGTTGCGTTGGGTGCCTATTCAGGTGTTGGCTCGTCATCTGACTGTGGTTCTAAAATACGACGCCCGTCGCCAATAGCCCTCGTGTAGCTCTAGTGCGACGATAATTCAAACCTAACCTAACCTTGGTTTCCTCGGAGTCTGTCGCCAGAAAAATGCGACCTCTTTTATACGTGGATGGCGTCACTCTACCGGCCACCGCTTCATCGGAACGTTACGTTGACAAGAAACTGGAAACCTAGCGAACTCACTCAACTAACTCTGTTGTTGTTTTGGTTTTCGTCTTTGCATGTCAAAAATGGAAAATTTAGGTTCTTCGTGATTTCTCACAAAATCAATTAGCATTTCTTCCTCGGCAAGCGTAAAACAACTCTCGCCTTCCGTCATTTCCTCAAATTTTTAATTTTTGACAAGCACACCACGCAACAGACAACAGCAAAAAATTTTGTCATCAGGAACTCAATCTGGCGGTCGTGTTGAGTTGTCCGGCAACGCTCCCGAGGAAACCACTCTAGCGTAATCAATGTCAGTATTTTTTATGACGTCACTCACCGCACTTGTCCGACCGCTTAAATCTGTTGACGGACTCCGAGGAAACCGAAGCTAAGAGAGATGGTTAGTCCGACTGATAGACTAATGCATCACTTTTTGAGGTCATTAAGATCTGTCAAAGTAGTATTGCTTTTCTATGTTAGCTTTTTCATTAATTATATGAAAATTTTAATAACAACAAAATAAAAATATAAATCATCTGGTTATTTATTACTTTTTTTGAAGTTTTAAAATGATAGATAATTATTGATCGATAGCGGCACTATTTTTAAATTTAATCAGTTGACAGTTTAAATAATCGGGTGTTTTCTTTCATTTTGTTTTGTTAATTATTAGGACTACGAGGTACAATTTTGTTATTTGTCACAATATAAATAATAATTTGATTAATGCAAACACATTTTGAGATGATGTAATCCTATGTAGTAATACGTAATTAAAATCCCAAAATAAAAATAAAAATCATCTGGTTATTTATTAGTTTTTTGAAGTTTTATAATGATAGATAATTATTGATCGATAGCGACACTATTTTAAATTTAATCAATCGACAGTTTAAATAATCGGGTGTTTTTTCCCTTCATTTTGTTTTGTTAATTATTGGGACTACGGGGTTCAATTTTGCTATTTGTCACAATATAAATAACAATTTGATTGATGCAAACACACTTTGAGCCGATGTTATCCTATGAAATAATACGTAATTAAAATCACCAAAAACTGGTCAAATTGTTCGCTACATAAACTTATAGTTTCTTTGTCCAAAACTAAAGAATTTTTTGTCATCAAACAGAGTTTATTGTAATAAATATCTTCTTGTAACAAATTGCTCTTTAGTACCTTATTGCTATTTTAGTAATGTTAGAATAATTAACTGCAAATAAGTTATTTGTTTTCCCTGATCGTTATTTAGATTTAGTACCTTGAAAATAAACCCGTTTCCTATAACAATGTATTCTACCTACTTCATTCGCAATACAATACCAAAGCTGAAATGAAGCCCTCGAATGCAAAATTTATACAGGTTAGCTTTCCTAAGACAATCCATTACCAACCCATTTTAAAACCTTAGCCAAAACAGCCATTAAAATACAACGACCCAATCATAATCTACAGAGCTAATCACGTTCTTTATAACACTGACAAACAAACAAATCTGTCGAAGTCGATATAAATTATTTAAAATGGCGGAAAATCACGCCATGCATAATTCAGACCAATGCCAAATGGCGACGTTCTGCGGAACGTTTTTAATGGTTATTGGCTACGTTAATCATAAGTCATCTCCACCTTTTATGCTTCAGGGTTCGTCCAAAACTTGGACTCAAGTGTGATATGAAGCATGTGTGATTATGCATGTTTTTAACGCCGTACGTGGAGAGATAATTAGGCGAAAAAGAAGAAAAAAAAATGCTCGTAATTGTCGCCAAGCTGTGAAAATGGCCGTCTTTTATGTTTATTGCGGCCAATCAAGCTTTAGTGAGTGATTAAAAAGCTTGGGAAAATATTTAAAATGGTTTATTATCTTTGGATGAGTATGTTTATCATGCAGTTTTTATTCATGGTGACGGGATTAAAAAATGTTTTTATTGGCAGTTTCTGAGTCAATTTAAAAAGCGAAGGGCTAAAAAATGTTTGGTTTTTAGAAAAATAATGGCGCACTGCGGAAGTAATAGACGACTTAGACGAGGAAAATTACATTTAAAGTCCACTTTTAAGTGTAAATGGCGAGTAGTATCGATTGATGACCATGTGGGTCCATACTTAAAAATGAGTTGATGATTGGAAATAGCCGAAAAAGTTCCAATGTTAACTTTTTGATAGTCTCAACTTAAAAATGAAAAACCGAATATTAGTTAGTTAAGTTCTAGTGTGAAGTTATCAAATTACATACGTCATTTAATACTGTGAACTCTCAATAGTTAATTAGAACCCCATACTTCTAAAATCGTAGTAACTTTCTCAGAATACTCTTTCTCTTTAGCCTGAGACTCTGAGGCCATAGTAAAGGGACAAGGCAGAGTACAAGATGAATTACATAATTAATAGATACGGTATATATATTTGACCACAATTTCAAACTACATTTAATACTGTGAACTCTCAATAGTTAATTAGAACCCCATACTTCTAAAATCGTAGTAACTTTCTCAGAATACTCTTTCTCTTTAGCCTGAGACTCTGAGGCCATAGTAAAGGGACAAGGCAGAGTATAAGATGAATACATAATTACATATTTGTTGCAATAAAAAGACACTGTTCGCTATTTTGATTAAACAGATTCTCTATCAAATAAGTTCGAAAGGGTAGGTTAATGGAATATTAGCTACTAATAGATACGGTATATATATTTGACCACAATTTCAAACTACATTTAATACTGTGAACTCTCAATAGTTAATTAGAACCCCATACTTCTAAAATCGTAGTAACTTTCTCAGAATACTCTTTCTCTTTAGCCTGAGACTCTGAGGCCATAGTAAAGGGACAAGGCAGAGTATAAGATGAATCTTTTTGCAGTCTTTCCACCCGGTTTCTAGTGTGAAGTTATCAAATTACTTATTTGTAGCAATAAAAAGACACTTTCGCTATTCTGATTAAACATTTCTCTATCAAAATCAAATAGGTTCGAAAGGGAAGGTTAATGAAATATTAGCTAATAATGGATACGGTATTTGACAATTTCAGATTACATTAAAGTACTGTGAACTCGCAATAGTTAATTCGAACCCCATACTTCTAAAATCGTAGTAACTTTCTCAGAAGGCTCTTTCTCTTTAGCCTGAGACTCTGAGGCCATAGTAAAGGAACAAGGCAAGAGTGTAAGATGAATCTTTTGCAGTCTTTCTTCCGGTTTCTAGTGTGAAGTTATCAAATTAGTTATTTGTAGCAATAAAAAGACTGTTCGCTATTCTGATTAAACAGATTCTCCGATAGGTTCGAAAGGGTAGGTTAATTAATATTAGCCACTAATAGATACGGTATTTGACCACAAGTCCAAACTATATTAACACTCAGTGATCCAGTGATGTCATTTGGCATCATCATGTTTCTGATCATAATTTTGAAAAATTAATTGAGCTGACATCTATTGGGATTAATCAAAAACCTTTTCTAATAGAAAAAAGTTTGAAGAATGGAATGATGTGTTCTTTGACATCATAAATGGCTATAGATGGCGATAGAATGGCGATTAGAAAAAAAGTTCTAAATGATGATGCCAAATTGTCACTGGGACTAAAAGGGTTAAAGTACTGTGAACTCGCAATAGTTAATTAGAAACCCATACATCTAAAATCTTAGTAACTTTCTCAGAAGGCTCTTTCTCTTTGGGCTAAGACTCTGAGGCCATAGTAAAGGGACAAGGCAGAGTATAAGATGGATCTCTTTGCAGTCTTCCACCCGGTTTCTAGTGTGAAGTTATCAAAATAGTTATTTGAGCAATAAAAAGACTGTTCGCTATTCTGATTAAACAGATCCTCCGATAGGTTCGAAAGGGTAGGTTAATTAATATTCGCCACTAATAGATACGGTATTTGACAACACTTTCAAACCACATTAAAGTACTGTGAACTCGCAATAGTTTTTGGTTTGGTTTGAATTATCGTCGTACTAGAGCTACACCTGAATAGGCACCCAACGCAACCATTAAGGGCGACATCGTACGAGACGTCAGGATTTTGAAGGATATTTAACGTGCACTCCCTTACACGGGGTATTATTCGTTGGACATTTTTGGCTGCACGGGCCGTTTATAGCTCGGCAGTTATTTCAGTGATGCCCTCGCAATAGTTAATTAGAAACCCATACTTCTAAAACCTTAGTAACTTTCTCAGAAGGCTCTTTCTCTTTCGCCTGGGACTCTGAGGCCTTAGTAAAGGGACAAGGTTGTAGCAATAAAAAAGACGTTATTCTGATTAATAAGATTCTCTGATAGGTTCGAAAGGGTAGGTTAAGGGAATATTAGCTACTAATAGATATACGGTATTTGACAACACTTTCAAACTACATTTAATACTGCAGGGCATATTTTAAGGGGATTTTTTTGGGCAATTGCCCACACAGTCAAATAAATTGCCCCCACAGTCAAATAAAATTGCCCACAAACATTTTCCTAATTTTGTCCAGCGGTTATGTGTTTCGATAATTTTATTTTTCTACATAAAATGCCACTTGGAAGCGGGACCCCTAACCCTTTCCACAAGTAAAAGAGTGAAGCAACCAGGGGGTTCTCTTTCTTTCCTACAATGTCAATGGGACACTTGGGGAGGTATCTTAGTATTCCTACGTCGCGGTCACGAGGCAGGATTGGCATTGATGTCGCAAAGCTTGCTGCTATCACCATGGATGGAATCAGCGAATACTGGAGACAAGGTAGGTTTATGGCGGTTACTCAAAGATGAACTAGATAAGAAATTAGTAACAGAGTGGTATGTGAACACAGATGTGATTTAGCATTTGAAAATGCAGTGTCATCAGTCCCTGAACTCACACAATGAAGAACAAATCTCAACGGTTTTTTTTACCGATTACCAAAAAATGGCAAGGTATACAAATCTCTTGCGATTATTTTTCCATAGTATAGAGCTTTTCCCTGCCACTTTGAAGTCCGTTTTGCTGAACATATCAGAAATGAAATTCAAGTAGTCTTCTAATACTTGCCGTACTGTTGGAAACAAGGGCAGAATATCATGTCTGCTCGGAGGAGGACAAGAAAGACAAGAATACTGCAAAAGGGATGTTAAACAAGTTGGAAGAGAGTTTTTTACTGACCTTAGTCATGGGCTCATCAATTTCAACTGACCATAGTCATGGGCGACATTTGCCGCATATTTCAAAGCCTCCAAGAAAATTTCACTGTTTTGAATATTACCACTACTAAACTGGAGTTAATGATAAATGTGCATTATCCCTGTGGTTTCGAAGCTTGCAAGAAGAAAAGGAAGACGACCATAAAAGAAGGTACTCCCAGTAAAATAAGGGAGAAAGTAAATTATAATGTCACAACATTTTAAATCAATAAGACAAGAAATTGTCCTATCAACAATAAATTTTTTTAAAGATAAAAGTTAATGACGAATTGGCCTAAACTTTAAAAATCGCCAAAGCCTTATGCGTTGCAAGGATCAGCGGCATTCTCCGTTGGAGAAAATTTACTTTTCAACCTGTCTCCGATTGAAGTTTCTGAATTTGCGGATTCGATATGATGAGTATAGGGGAAGAACCGCTTGATTTATTAGGAGTCTTCCCGTAATTGTGTCTGCTTGGCGGAGATTGGAGACAGGAAACAGTTTTTTTTTTCGATTCTCCATTAGCGGTCCAAACGTGTGACTCGTGTTCACTGATCTCTGGCGTGAATCAGGGTTGCCACGAAAGAAAAAAGAAGCGAGTAACTGGTTTCTTAACACCAGTTTAGGAGATTTCTCGCTGTCATTGCCAAAGAAGCCTATTGAGGAAAGCCTTCTTCGAAATCAAGCTCCCCTGTACTCTTTATATGTGAAAGCTGTTCGCTCATTGATAAAATTCCCACTCTCCCAGCGAATTCGGACATTGGTTCCTACACTTCCACAAGACAAGAGAAAAGGTTCTTCGTATCCAAAGGGCCACTCAAAAATTTGCTTGGAACACTTATCGTGGCAACTCCCAATTCAATGCAGGTGGAGCGGGTAGTTTCCAGTTGCAATATAGTCAAATCTGACCATTGTGCCGGAACGAAACTTGCACTAATAAACAAAAGATTGAATATCGTCCATATTTCGGATAGATATTCCTTTTTAAAAATGGGTCTAAATGACTGCGGGACGGCCTATTTCAACCAGCGGATATCTGCCATAAAATTTCTGTAAATTAAAAACCGGAGAGGAAGAAAACAAGAAACTGAACTCTACAAAGAGAGGTTTTTATGGGAAATCTTTTTTTAAAAAAAGACAATGTTATTTGAATTTGGTTGCATTAAAATGAGAATGAATAGTTGTATTATAATGAATGAAATTAATATAGTTCAAAAAGTCACAGATTTTACGTTCTTTATACTTATTTCCTATCGAACACACCGACGGTCAGCAAAAATTTCTGTAATTCCAATTTTCACACCCCAACTCTTTTTTGACGCTTATTCAATAAACAACACATTTACTCCCCCCCCCCCCCAAAGTAAGAGTTGCCCACACAGTCAAATTTCCTTAAAATATGCCCTGTAATACTGTGAACTCGCAATAGTTAAATAGAAACCCATACTTCTAAAATCTTAGTAACTTTCTCAGAAGGCTCTTTCTCTTTAGCCTGGGACTCTGAGGCCTTAGTAAAGGGACAAGGCAGAGTATAAGATGGATCTCTTTGCAGTCTTTCCACCCGGTTTCTAGTGTGGGGTGCCCCCGCGGGTGTTTCGGTTCACTGACTCCCGATTCCCTTCTACCTTGGAAGAACATGCCAAGTGTGTGCTCTTGAGAGGGAAAAGAAAGGGTTGAAGACTAGTGAGTGTGTGAAGAGTCCTTCTTGGGCCTCTGTGTTGAAGGAAGAGTGTGTCTTGAATGAGTTAAAATGGTGTCTTATTATATTATGGACTTGGATAGTGTTCTGATTAGAGAATTGTCAATTTTTTTATGAGTCGAAATCAATTACACTCTAAAAAATGAATGCTCAAAAACGACGAAATTTTCCTCAATTTTGACGATTCCGTTACTGGCAAATGCTTCGAGTTTTCGTTTCCTCAAAGTGAGGAAATTTGAGTCGTCATTTTTATGAGGATTTGAATGTCGTCTAATCTAAAGAAATATTTCGTTATTTTTGAGCTTGTGAGTACAACAATGAGATTCGGTTTCCTCAAAATCAAGATACAGAATCGTCGAATCACGATCGTAAAAGTGAGGATTCGCGTTTACTCAAAAGTCACGTGATAGTTTGACGAAACAATCCTCAAAATTAACGAAATGAGGCTTGAGGATTCATGAATCGTCAAAAATGAAAGTGTTATTTCTGAGAGTGTAAGAATGTAGTTATGTAGTAAAACCTAACAAAATAATATAAAAATAGTTATTTCTTAATACCCACAATAAGATACAGGTTCGGACAAACAAAGATATTTCTATATTAGCTTTAAAAAGAATTAAATGATTAAAATTGTGTGTTATTATATTATGATATTTGGATTGTAGTCTGAATTAAATTTTATCCATCGCTGGAATAAATTAAGAATGTCGTAAAACCTATGTCAACAAACTTTAAGAATAGCTATATCTTAGTACTCAGAATAGACTTTAGGCTCTGACTAACAAATAGATAGTTCTTTATTTAAAAAGGATGTCGCCCTTAACGGTTGTGTTGGGTGCCTATTCAGGTGTTGGCTCGTCACCTGACTGTGGTTCTAAAATACGACGCCCGTCGCCAATAGCCCTCGCGTAGCTCTAGTGCGACAATAATACAAACCAAACCAAACTTTATTTTAAAAGAATGAAATGATACGATCTTGATTAATTTTGATGTGCCTAGAATAGATAAATATTAACTTAAAAATGAGATAATAATTTGTTAATAATTTAATTTTCATTTGGGCCAATTTTATTATCTCGCCTTTTTCTTTTAGTATTTACATTTTTGAAGAGCATGACGCCTACTTTACTTCGCACGAATGAATGCAAGAAAGAGTTCGGACTAAGAAAAGGTTAGGAAACTTGAGTTGAATAACTCCGCACTAGATTCTAATCCCAAGCTTTTCCTCCAAAAAATAAAACGAAAATCCTCAAAGCGATGAAATTTATCATCATCTTTCTGATCATAATTTTTTTTAATAAAATAATAGGTCTGACATCTATTGGGATTAATCAAAAATATTTTCTAATAGAAAAATGTTCGAAGAATCGAATGATGTGCTTTTTGACATCATAAATTGAACATCAGCCATATTGACATTGGGACTCTGAAAGGGTTAATTGAAAAAAAAACTGACCAATCTTTGTTTATAGTAAAGCGAAATTGTATATCTTTATCCCTCGAAGCACCAAATTCCACTAAATTGACGAGCCTCTCATCTCATGTTGAACCTTAATTCCTTCAAAAATTACTTACAAAACATACTTCTGAATATATTTTTGTTAGGAATTTATGATTATACAAAGAATATGTGTATTTTTTTTTTCGTGAGTGAAGAGGTAAACCAAAGAAAAAAAGATTAAAAGAGTCAAAGCAATAGCAAGTCAACACGAAAAACTGTCCCCTACATATTATTGTGGAATTGTATGAATATAATTGTAGTTGTTTTTTCGTGAGTGAAGAGGTAAACCAAGCTAACTGATAAAAGAGTCAAAGCAATAGCAAGTCAACACGACAAACTGTCCCCTACATATTATTGTAGAATTGCATGAATATATTTGTAGTTTTTCTGAGTGAAGAAGTAAACCAAGCTTAGTGATAAAAGATTCAAAGCAATAGCAAGTCAACACGAAAAACTGTCCCCTACATATTATTGCAGAATTTGTAGGGGTTTTTTCGTAAGTGAAGATGTAAACCAACCAAAGAGTTTTTAAAAAATAGCAAATCCACACGACGAACTGTCCCCTACATTAGCGAGGGAAACAGAAAAAACGACTGAATGGCTACAAACTAGCAAGTGGCTAATTGCGGGGTGGGTCAAGTTACGTGTGGGTGGAAGTGGGCATCTGGCAATCGCATAGGTCGCCATGCAGGAAATGTTCCACAACTTCTTCTGTTCTAATTATGGTTATCGTGATTTGCAAGGAGCTCTTTACGTGCCCCGTTAGGGATAGGATATTTTATTGTACTGTATATCTCCTTGTTCTAGTTTTGAGATATCAGACACATGTCGTGACATATATATTTTTTCATAACGGAAGGACTTTAAAATAAAAAAAACTGAAAAGAATGTCATATTGGGTGAAATGTAATCTTGTAAGAGTTTTGTGTCATCAAGTTCAATGTTTCAGCATGTATACTCTTAAAACAATAGAGTGAAATCCACTCCAATTGGAGAAGTGCATTTTCGACACTGGAAAGGAGTGAATATTAACTCAGACTGAGTTAAAATCACTCGTTTGGAGTGATCTTGTCGGAGGTTTAACACACAAAGTATCCACTCCAAGAGGAGAAGCGCATTTTCCAGACAGGAAGAGTGAAATTAACTCAGACTGAGTTAAAATCGCTCGTTCATTTCAAGAGTGTACTTGTAGTATACTAGCTGCCCATTGCAAGGTCTCCAGGTCAAATGCAACAATGCAAAAATGAACACTGTTAGTCAGTATACCGTTATTTCGTGTTTGATTCACCAAAATGTATAACTTACGAATAGAAAATGTCATCAAAAATTGGATTGCAAGGTTGTTCTATTACGGCAAAAAAAAGTTTGCTTACAAACATTTTTACACTGAATAAAAATTTATTATTTTTTGTGTATTCTTGTTAACTTATAATGTGTCTTTCAATTATAATTAATCAGTCACATATACGGTTACCCCCTTGTGTGAAAAACACCACTGTTCTTGTAATGTTTGTTTTATGTTAATAAAGTTTTTTTTTTTTTAATATATATACTTTCCAGATAGGGTAGACTAACCAGTGAATGAACGCTTAAGACGTCACGTTCGCCAGTGAATGAACACCAGGATATGATGACCAGGGCAACCAACCATTGTCAGATAGCTTCCTACTACATGGGAGGAAGTCAGTAATGCCAATCCATATAGTAGAATGATTTTCAATCCTTATCTTTTTAATAATATTTACTAAATGTTCACTCACTGGTCAGTCTACCCTATCTTCTCTCTCCAGACAAACAGCACCAGCAGTTCTAAGGCAATTAGGTAATCTACAGGTTTGAAAAATAGATTATAAGGAAAACTAAAGGGTATATTGTTCGTATAGAATAGAATTGTGTTTGAGGGAAGTCAATAAAACAAATGAGTATTAAAGTGGTTGTTCTATAGATTAGGCTAAATAGTCCAATTTAACTGTTGCGTTGTGTGCCTACTCGGGTGTCGGCTCGTCACTTGACGCCCGTCGCCAATAGCCTAGTGCGACGATAATTAAAACCTACTTACCTACACTCTTTAAACAAAAGAGTGAAATCCACTCCAGTCGGAGAAGTGCATTTTCGACACTGGAAAGGAGTGAAAATTAACTCAGATTGAGTTAAAATCCCTTGTTTAGAGTGATCCTGTCGGAGGTTTAACAAAACAAAAGAGTGAAATCCTACTCCTATAGGGGAAGTGCATTTTCGACACCGGAAGGAGTGAAAATTAACCCAGACTGAGTTAAAATCTCTCAATTGTTTTAAGAGTGTAAATAGTCCAATGACAAACTTCTCACGGTCAGATTATGGAGTAATGTATCTATTGCTCCATCCTATACTTATTACTCCATTGATAATCACCAAACAAAATTCCGAAATAATTGTGAGCAGAAGCACTTGTTTTACTAACTTTTCCGTCGGTGTTTTAATTTTACACACAATTTGACGTTTAAATTCCATTTGAATAGAATGCCGTCATGGAAAACTATCAAACACTTACAATGCTCTTTTTGTACTTCAATTAAATTTAATTACAAGAGAATAAAAATAGTTTATAAATCAGTCGTATGAAAAAAAAAAGGATTTCTAAATTTTAAAAAAATATGTTATTGGGATAAATGTTTACTAAAAATTAGTTTGTAGAACAATTTAGTAGCACAAACCCAATTTATTAGCGTTTTAATTTTACACACAATTTGACGTTTAAATTCCATTTGAATAGAATGCCGTCATGGAAAACTATCAAACACTTACAATACTCTTTTTGTACTTCAATTAAATTTAATTACAAGAAAATAAAAATAGTTTATAAATCATTCGTATGAAAAGAAAAGGATTTCTAAATTTTAAAAAAAAATGTTATTGGGATAAATGTTTACTAAAAATTAGTTTGTAGAACAATTTATAGTAGCACAAACCCTTTGTACAGATAGAATACAATCATGATGAGAGTTTAGGGTTTTTTGTTTTTTCTGCAAAAACAGAAGAAAAAAACCATACCCGTAGGGCGTAGACATTGCAAGATAGCAAGGTAAATCTCAAATTTAAATTAGTGATACTGGACCCTAAGGTTTTTGATATTCACCCTGCATGTACAAACTGATAGTTAGAAAAACAAATCGTTGGAAGTTATTATGATAAGGGGCGTTTTTTGAAATTCTTTACTTTCTGGGCGGATTTGTAGTTCTTAGGGAGGAAACCTAAAATCGATTGTAGCCACAGGTGCAGAATTTTAGTTGTGAGTGTGCTTTTATACCAATAGTCTAGAATCAATGCAATTTTTAACTATTTATGTTCAGATATTGTATTTCGAATATTCAAGTTCAAATGGCATTCGATAGCCTCATAAATTATTTTTAATTATGGGCAATAGATAACCAGATTTTGTATTAAAGGGGTTTTTTTTCTAATGAGGTGTTATATAATGCCCATTTAAAATGAAAGCTCTGTTTTTAAAAAAAATATCGTACTTTCACCACGATAACAGTTAGTAGCTGCAAAAGCTGTGTAGTGAAATGTTTCACCATATTTTCGTTGTTTTTTTCCGGTAGTAACTTTCATAGGTTTTGGAAACAAGTTTAGTTTAAATTATCGTTGCACTGGAGCAGCACGAGGGCTATTGACGACGGGGGTAGCAATTTAGAACCACAGTCAAGTGAAGAGCGACACCTGAGTAGGCACCCAACGCAACCGTTAACGTGACATCGTACGCAGCGTTAGGACTTTGAAGAACATTTAACATGCACTTCCTCCCATTCCGTCGGACATTTCAGGCAGCTAGGGCCGTTTATAGATCGGCAGTTATTTTGGCAATGCCCGGACCTGAACCTGGGACCTTTCGCATGCTAGGTGAATGCCTAATCGACTTTGCTCCCCAGCCTCCGTTTTGGAAACAAGAGCCTGAGAAATGGTTCGATAAAATCTCTTAAATTAATAACCAAAAAAGTATAGTATTTGTCAACTAAAAATAACACTTGACTTGCTATTTTTTTTAATACTTAATAAGACTCACTCGTATACCCGAAACTTCATACACTTCTCTACCATCTACCCTAAAAACCATTACTTCGTATCTTTATTAGCCATACCTTCTTCACACTTGCACAAATTGTTTCAACTCCTACAACATCAGCATTGCGAATTAATGAATCTAAATGTAACAAACTCGCAGATCGTTAGCGACGTTCAAAAAAAGCGGGCCTATAGCAGTTGGCACGCCTTTGGCACCACCTTTAAGTCCTAACGACTTTGGAACTGGACTGGCGACGCCCTATTGTGTGGAAGCCCTTTTGCCAGGGCGCGCCCCCATGGTTTTGTGGCATAGAGTAAAGAAGATGAAATGCTTGGCGCGGTAAAAATCGCCAAGTAACCAGGGCCTAATCTTTCGTTAGGGCCAGGACTAGGGCCCCAAAATCTTAGAGGCCCCAAATTTTAGTGATTTTCATAATAATTTGGGTTGCCACTTGAAATTTCATTTAAATTGGGTTATTTTGTGGTTTTGCATACATTTTAAAGATAGTAAATAAGGCATAATAAGGATACACAAGCTAAGTCAAATGAGTTAAAATATATGACATATTATAACTTAACCCCCTCCAAATCTTATATTTTTTTACTCCAAAACTTAATTACTTTCTAAAATCTTAAATTTGATTAATCAGTGGAGGAGAACTAGCTCGCCATTTTTGTGGATCATTTCCGTCGCACTCTCCGTCAAATTCAAACGATGAATCTATACTTTTCATATATATGATAAAAGTTTTTCAAAGAATTTTTTTTAAAAAAATAGGTCTAATAGTTACTGAGCGACACGCCTTAAGCTCTAAAAATACACATTTTTTGTGCTATAAATGCAAAAAAAGGCCGGATCAATTAAGAACTCTAATACCGTATTGACCCTCGTTCAACTTCATTTTTTTAATAAATGACTAATACCTGTAATCAAAGGCTGAAACCTGATATTTGAATCTTCATCCATCGGACCTGGTCAATTTCGGAACTAATTAGCGTGTTAATTGTTTGGGGAGTTTTTAGAAAATGTCCCCGAATGGGAACGCCAGGTGGCAAGAGTCTAGACAAACTAAACTGCAGAATAGAGCCAAATACTTCGCCGAGATAGTTAATTTAGGCTCACTACAAAGCGATCGATGACTTCACTTGGAAAACCGTATATTGTATTGAGTTTCTCTAGACAGCATCTTTACCTTCTTCTTACCTCTATGGTTTTGTAGGCCTTTTTTGTATTGTCGAGAATCATTAAGTTTGAAGTCGCCCAGAGAGGGTGTCAACGCTGCTGCTGGGATGGTGGCTTTCTACGCCAAGGACTTCTTTTTATTAATTTTGATGTTCTTTACGTCATTTATTTTTTAATTTCAGGAAAAGGAATGGTTTGTGCTTGGCGAAAATGTGCTGAATTGGCGATATTTTGAAAAGTTACAAGTGCTGTTTACAGTAATTTAACTGTGGACTTGTGTTCAATTTAACTGATATCACTAACCCTGTAAAAAAAACTATTTTAATCTAGCATTGCATAATGTTATTTCGTAAAAGGATTTTATACTTTCCAACATTTCCTTGTGCAGCTCCGTTAGGTCAGGGATCTGAATGATATATTTTGTTGATTAAAAATACTATAGCTCACTTAACCACGATTTGTGCTGCAAGTTACACTGTAAGTTATTACATGATAAAGTTTTTTGTCCAATGTTTTCACTTCTTTATACTAGTTTTAGGTATGTAAACTCGAAGCTCTTTACTTTTATTTAAGCATTGTGCAATTTTATCTTTAGGAAAGGTAGGGGAGTGGGGGGGGGGGGGGGAGTACGTACATATATTCAGGCTTGTGTGCTTGATCAGAGACCAGCTTATGAAGCCGTCGTCAAGTAAGACAGACACAGTAGAAATAATTTCTACTGTCACAGAGAAAGGAAAATACACCCAGGGCGAAGACGGGAATCGAGCCCGCACCCGTTACAGAGCGCAAACAGCTAGGGTAATGGTCCAAACCACTCGGCCGTCCGGTCCTCTTAGGAAAGGTGCCACTTTACGATTTCGTTCTTGATAAAAAAAAAATAGTTTGTTAGTAATTTTCTAACGTAATTGCGCGTCAGTTCGAGGAGCAGAATTAGTTCTGTGAAAAAGCATCCCCCTCACCCTCAAGCCAGGAAACAGGTTGAAATACCGTCACACTAAAGCTACACGAAGGCTATTCAATTTGCGTAGGGCGTCGTATTTTAGAACCACAGTAAGTGACTAGCCGACACAGGCACGCAACGCAACCCTTGGGTGACATCGTACGCAGCGTTAGGACTTTGAAGGATGTTTCACGTGTACTCACTCCACACGGGGTTATTCGTCGGACATTTTTGACTGCATGGGCCGTTTATAGGTCGGCAGTTATTTTGAAGATGCCCTGATCCGAACCTGTGACCTTTCTCATGCTAGGCGAATGCCTAACCGACTGAGCTCCCCAGCCCCCCGGGGATGATCAGAATGAAATATTTTGTGGATTAAAAATAAAATATTATCACTTAACCGCAATTTGTGTTGCAAGTTGCACTGTATGTTCTCGAGCAGCATTAGTTCTGTGAAAAGGACCCCTCTCCCCTCAAACCAAGAAACAGGTTGAAATATCGTCACACTAGAGCTACACGAAGGCTATTGATGGCGACGGGCGTCGCAATTCAGAACCACAGTCAAATGCGAGCATATTTAAGGTGCACTAGCCCTTTTTCCCCAGGTATGGGGGAATCAACACAACATCGAAATGAAACAAATTTGAAATGAAAATGTTATCAAGTTATTTAATTATATCATTTTGAAGTTTTAAACTGCCAAAAATATACTGCATATGGTTACACTATTTTAAAACTTTATAAATAAATAATTCTATAACCGGGTATTACTTTCTTTTCAATTTTGTTTTAAATTGATGTTATGAGGATTCCCATATACCTGGTGAAAATGGGCTAACATGGCAAAGCAATTCTTTTGCAAAGGCTGTGATTTCAAAACTAATACATTTACGTCTACAATGCTCAAAAACGACGACATTTTCCTTAATTTTGACGATTCCGTTACTGGCAAATGCTCCGAGTTTTCATTTCCTCAAAGTGAGGAAATTTGAATCGTCATTTTAATGAGGATTTGAATGTCGTCTAATCTATAGAAATATTTCGTCATTTTTGAGCATGTGAGTACAACAATGAGATTCAGTTTCCTCAAAATCAAGATACAGAATCGTCAAATCACGATCGTAAAAGTGAGGATTCGCGTTTACTCAAAAGTCAAGTGATAGTTTGACGAAACAATCCTCAAAATTAACGAAATACGGCTTGAGGATTCATGAATCGTCAAAAATGAAAGTGTTATTTCTAAGAGTGTATGGAACTGACAGTACCTCTTAGGCTAAGATACGTCGTTTCAGTCCAAGTTTCGAGTTAATCAATTATTTGAAAGGAAAAAAAAGTTTATGTAAACGAAGGGAGTTGATCAACAAGTGGCAGTGACAGTGCGGGTAACAAACGAGGATTGAACGACTGGGTGTTAACTTCGATTACCATAGTTTGTTTGCAATAAAGGGCGGAAATTTTGGAGAAAGTTCGTAGTCGTGCGGTTCAATTTTCAAAAACCGTGAGAGTAATCAAGTTTTAAGGCACCACATTCAATGTTTGAAGTTGAAATAATGCATAAAATGTATCAGTGAATATAGGTAGAAAACTCAGTTTTGTTACAGTTATAGTATTTTATGTTGATATGAAAATCAAGATAATCAAGAACAATTTGGCAAAATTTGTTTTAAAAAATATAATGGGATTGTAGTTAAATTTCGTATTCAAAATTGTGTACTTTTCCCACTTTGCGGACGCAAGAGAACGTAAAAAATGTATACCATCGCGCCAAATGGGATATTTCTAATGGTAACCATTTTCTGTGTAAACTGCGGTCCTTTAAGGGGTCTAAGGAGTCTTAAAAGTGTGCAAAGAAGGAACTACAAAGCATAGTTTGATCTTTCATGTAATTTTTTAACTACTCAATATACAAGTATAATTTTTTTATATGTAATTCTACAAGATTTATTTAATATGAAACAAATTTTAAAATTTATAAAACTTTAGCCAAAACTAAAATAAATGATATTAAACATAAAGCTATTTGAACACATTGTGATTAGGCTTGCGCGGCAAATTGTGAGGTCAAAATTGAAGAAATGACCAAGAAAATGACTTTATATTGTACAAATATGTACAAACTAGAACTTATACCTAAATTCTCAGCTCAATTTTAATTAGAAATAATTTTTAAAAAAATTTTTAATCAAAATTCAAAAATTTTTATAAATTTTTTTAGAATAAAGTTCTTAAAATAAATTCTAATTAAAATTGAGCTGAGAATTTAGGTATAAGTCTTTGTTTGTACATATTTGTACAATATAAAGTCATTTTCTTGGTCATGTCTTCAATTTTGACCTCACAATTTGCCGCGCAAGCCTAATCACAATGTGTTCAAATAGCTTTATGTTTAATATCACTTATTTTAGTTTTGGTTAAAGTTTCATAAATTTTAAAATTTGTTTCATATTAAATAAATCTTGTAGAACTACATATAAAAAAATTATACTTGTATATTGAGTAGTTAAAAAATTACATGAAAGATCAAACTATGCTTTGTAGTTCCTTCTTTGCACATTTTTAAGACTCCTTAGACCCCTTAAGGGGTCATAGGAGTCTTAAAAATGTGCAAAGAAGGTACTACAAAGCATATTTTGATCTTTCATGTTATTTTTTTATCTACTTAATAAATGAGTATAATTTTTTTATATGTTATTCTACAGGATTTATTTATTATAAAACAAATTTTAAAATTTATGAAACTTTAGCCAAAACTAAAATAAATGATATTAAACATAAAGCTGTTTGAACACATTGGGATTAGGCTTGCGCGGTAAATTTTGAGGTCGAAATTGAAAAAATGACCAAGAAAATGACTTTATATTGTACAAATATGTACAAACAAAGACTTATACCTAAATTCCCAGCTCAATTTTAATTAGAAATTATTATGAGAACTTTTTCTAAAAAAATTAATAACAATTTTAAAATTTTGATTTAAAATTTAAAAAAAAAATGTAATTAAAATTGAGCTGAGAATTTAGGTATAAATCTTTGTTTGTACATATTTGTACAATATAAAGTCATTTTCTTGGTCATTTTTTCAATTTTGACCTCAAAATTTGCCGCGCAAGCCTAATCCCAATGTGTTCAAATAGCTTTATGTTTAATATCAGTTATTTTAGTTTTGGTTAAAGTTTCATAAATTTTAAAATTTGTTTTATATTAAATAAATCGTGTAGAATTACATATCAAAAAATTATACTTATATATTGAGTAGTTAAAAAATTACATGAAAGATCAAACTATGCTTTGTAGTACCTTCTTAGCACATTTTTAAGACTCCTAAAACCCCTTAACTATGTAAACTGTTAATCAGGCAATTTATTTTATCAACAAAGATTCCGTTTGGCGAAATTTAGGCAGGCAAAAATCCTTTGATGCCTTGCTCAGAAGGAACAACAGGAATGAAAGCTGAAAGGAAACAAGTTAATCGGCTATGCTCCCCATAATTTTGCAAGCAATTCTTTTTGAACTCCTTGTTCTCCTTTTATTCAATCTGTTGGAGGATGGAAAGGGCAAATATCGTATTCAAATCGAGGACCTGAAGATCTAAAGTAAAACACCTTACCAACTGAACTTTCAAGCCAGATTTACTGGATTACTTTTTACTTGCTCAAATGCCCCACTACTCCATCACTAATTTTGCCATTCCCTAAAAAAAATTTACTGATCCTACAAGAGCTTTTCCTGCCAATTTTCACATCTTCCTTTGCAATTATTGTAAATTTAGCCTTTGAAAACCGCCAACTTGAATTATCATCTACGTTTATGTTTGCCCTTGCCCTTTACCAGTCACGTGTATAACTTCAAACCATGATAAATTTCCATCAAGAAATAAAGACATCTGCAGCAAGACAGGTTAATAACGATTCCACAATAGCATAATAATTGTCTCAAAAAGAAACATTTTTCAAAAAAAAAAAATTAAAAAAAATCCCGCTGAAATATATCCAGCAATTACGACTCACCGGCACTTCTACAACAATTCATTTACAACAACCGTTGCAGCCAGTTGAAATGCCATTAAAAGTAAACTAAACTGCCAAAATAGATGAATCACTACATATTTTAGCAAGCAAAAGAAAATGGCACCCCACGCGTTTTCTCGTTCTGTTTGAGATATGTATTATAAATATTCTGCTTTTAGAAAAGCACCTGGTTTTGTTGGAAAATGGGCAGCTGGTTTCGACGAATCCTTCCACTACAGAAATAGGTCAGGAACTTCACTTTTCGAACAACTTGTAAACCACGCCCGAATATACGCGTCGTGTTCGAATTCGTTAGGGTTAGGTGGTCGTAATTTTTTGTACCGTAATAAGAAATGTGACCATTAATTTTTTTTGTGTGTGTCTTTAAGTAAGGAATAACATATATACGAAGGTTTGTTAGAATGTTTTGTAGTCCATGAAAGACGGTGGTATAAATAAAAGTAAAAACCATTTCTAAGTAAGTTTGATATAAGAATTTAGATTTAAGCGAATAAAATAGATGAAATAGATAAGATAGGATGTATAACCCTACATGATTGTCAATTACCATTAAATACTTTCAAATATAACTGTATACCCTATAAGTAGGGTGACCAAACTTACTGCACTTCACAGTACGGTTTCGTTTGTCAGTCAACTGTATATCTAGCTATAAAAATTGTGCAAATTATGCTCGTTCAATATTTTAATAGTTTTCTAAAACAAAAACGTAGATAAAATATTATTTACACAAAATTAATGAGAATGTCATAGACGATAACTTAATTCCCGAAACAAGCCTAGTGAGGCTACCTATAAGGTAATTTCAATAACTTTTAAACCAAAATGTTTTATGGCGACTTTCTCAAAAATCGCATAATGACATCCAACAGGTATTGTGAAAAAGTTAAAATCCGTAGCTCTTTTAGTTCGAGCTGTAGAGTGGCTTCAGGCAGACAGTATGACAGACGTGCCAATGTTCAAAGACCACGTTTTTCGAAATCAGCGAATTTCTAAAACGTGAAAAGAAAATCCCCAATAGATTTTCGACCACATCTCTAATTGAAAGTAATAAATAAAAAGATTCAGGACCGAATCAGTTTTAAAGGCTAATTAAGTCTTTAAAACAATCTGTTTCGGAGGATTTTAACACAAAAAATTCCAGATAAAAGTATGGTATAAAATTGTCCACTATATCTTTTTCCTGTCATAACAAGGCCAAAAAAGATTCCTTTCCGAACTGTAACAATTTTTAAGGTAGGCGAATACCCAAATTATAAAATTTTAACTATTACTTTAATCTTTTCCAAATTTGGCATCGTGATTTCAAATACAATGGGCAATGCTTTTTAGGCAATTTTTTATTTAAATATAATTGATTTATTTTAAACGGTGTTTTTCACCTAAAAAAAGGGGTTTACGCCAACACTTCTAGTATAAAAAGTTTTACATTAATTTACCTGAAATTTTTTACAGATGCTATTTCAATATACATCTGTGCTATAAGCCTTTAACATCTTGTGCAAATAGTAGTTTTTTTTTAATGTTCAAGTGTAAGTTAATCAAAAAAAAAAATCTTTTTTTATAGTTAAATTCATGACATTTTTCTTAATAACTTCTTTTCTTGTAATTTGCATGTAACTCTAGAGGGTCATTGCATGTATCAGTTCAAAACGGAGAATTTAACACATAATTAATGTTTATAGGAGGAAAATTCAGTATGGTAGAGTTGTTAGCGTAAACCTCTTTTCTTTAGTAAAAAACACGGTTTAAAATAAATCAATTATATTTAAATAAAAAATGCCTAAATAGCATTTCTCATTATATTTGAAATCAATATGCCAAATTTGGAAAAGATTAAAGTAATAATAAAAATTTTAGAATTTTGGGTATTCGCCTACCTTAAGAACTCAATACGATGAAATACAGAATAATATTTGACTTCGGTTTCATTCAAACAGAAAAAATTTAAAATGAAATCCATTTATAAAGTCTAAGTACAAATGCATTTTTCATTTCAGAAAAAAAGAAATGAAAGACCTTTGCAAACTTTTTTTTCCAGTTAATTAAATCAGAAAACAGAGTTCTCCGATCTCCCACGAGCAACTCAAAACTGGATATGCACACCAACTTATGCATTAGTCTAAAGCAGTGGTTCCCAACAGGTGGTCCGCGGACCCCCGGGGGTCCGCGAGCTATGGCAGAGGGGTCCGCAAGATGCTATTAGAATTTTAAAAAATTGAAATATATTTTGTATGATAACAGAATTTTTTCATAGCTTCCTGCATGAGCAAAGTCTAGCCAAAACTATTACAAAAAAAATTCTCACTAACTTCTTTTCGCTTTACTCAGTAGCGTACTTAGCTCATGTATTTGAACACTTTTATGTGTTAAACTTGAGTTTACAAGCAAAAAATGTAGACATGTTCAAAGTTGAGGATAAGATTAGTGCTATGGTCAAAAAATGCCAGATCTAGGCATCAAGGATAGAAAACAAGTCACCAACTAACTTTTCTACTTTTAAACTATTCTCGGAGAAAGTTTTAAGTTAGGAACAGAATATTTTTGAAATAATGGGCTCAAAGGACAGATATAACTTATTTATTTAAGAACTGAAAATTAAAATTAACTGTATACTGACGCAGTACTCTGTTGTAACTGTAAAAAAAAAAAGTACAAAGTAAAAAAAGACTCTTAATTTGGCTCACTTTTTAATTTTAGGATTAGGAATTAATAGGGGTCCTTGTCACAATAAATACTTGATGAGGGGTCCGCGAGAAATTTTTGTTGGGAACCCCTGGTCTAAAGAAAGAAACAATACAGAGATCAAATGGTGCAAAAAAATACTAAGAAGGAGATTAAGAAGAGAAGTGAGATAAGTAAGAATTATTTCATTCCATGCCGTGTACTGAAAAAAGAAATAATATACAAGCCTAAATGTGAATTCTTGGTTTAGTCTACTACACAAAAAATAACATCTTATGTTAGTATATAAAAATTCTTTAATTTGAATTTTGAAAAACTTTAGAAAAATAATAAACGACATAGATTCATTTCGATTTACTGTTCCGATGGATACACTCTTAAAACAAAAGAGTGAAATCCACTCCAGTTGGAGAAGTGCATTTTCGACACCCTAAAGGCATGCATATTTTCTCAGACTGAGTTAAAATCACTCGTTTAGAGTGATCCTGTCGGAGGTTTAACACACAAAGAATCCACTCCAAAAGGAGAAGTGCATTTTCCAGTCTGGAGGAGTGAAATCCACTCAGACTGAGGTAAATTGGGAGTGTTTGTTTTAAGAGTGTACGTAATTTGGTTGAAGTGAAACCTTATTTTCACTGCCATTCACTGCAAAATTTCACAAGATAATTTAATTTCTTTAAATTGTTTAAAATTTTATTTTTGTAGATCATGATTATAAATTTTTACTGAAATTTTAAAATATAGTTAAATTAAAATAAATTAAGTTTTTGAAAACTACGTGTGTTGCTGAAAAACCTGATGACGGGTTTGAGCGTCTGTACCCCTCAGATATGCATAGTAGATTTATTTGACAAGATAATTTCATAGTTACTTTAATAATTTATGTTATAAATACAGATTGATTAACTATTAATTTTTGTAGTATGTTACATTCTTTGAAAGAAAGGTTTTGAGGAAAATTTTGGTTGCAGTGAACATCAATAGTATATGGAGGCACAGATATAACAGTGAACAGTATAAGATATATAGGGAGGCAGATATCATCAGCTACATAAAAGTCAACCGGATGAAATTTACTGGACATCTGTGCAGAATGAACCGTGGCCCTTTGACATTAAGAGTCTTCCACTATAAATCAATCGGCACCAGGGCAAGAGGGAGGCCCAAACTTCGATGGATTGACAGGACTGTGTCGACGAGGATTTTAAAACGTTAAAAGTACAAAACTAGAGGTCTTTTTCCAAAACAAGATCAGAATGGAAGAAGATTCTGAAGAAGGCCCTGGCCCACAGAAGGCTGTCGAGCCAATAAAGAAGAATTATGTTACATTTGTTATTTAAAATACACTGCTCACAACAATTAGGGGAGAGCATAGTTCGAACCCTTTCAACTCCAATGTTTCCATTTGGAATCATCAACATGCGATTTTTTCTCACTAAATTGAGATTGCAGCTTGCACTAATTTATCGTAAGATGGAAGAATCATGCATTTTGAGGAAGTAAATATTGCTTTTTTAATTAAATGAAAATATGAAAATACGGCATAATAAAATTCACTCCCAAAAAATTTTATGAAATAAATTGTCCCTAAATTCTTCACGCTTGCATTCTCAGATGTTTAAAAATTGATTTTACCTATTTTTTGCAAATAAAAGTATGAAAAAATTATTGTTATAATTCATTCATAATTTATGATTCCAATTTTTCCTTCCTTAAATTTTAGTTAAAAAAGCAATATTTTCTCCCCTGCTTTTTACCGTTTCATTCTGGATACATAATGAATTTATTTCACATATTTTAGAATGAAAAACAAAAAGTTGAAACTGAAAGGGTTAACAAAAGTGCCGGTCATTGGAATGCGGATTGAATAAACATGCCGGTCAATGGAATGCGAATTGAAATAATTAATGCAAATGTTCGAATGAAATGTTTGGGTGTCAAAATCAAATTCAATACTGACATACTTCATTTATGCAATAAGTTTTTACACACAAAAATAATGACAAGGAACGTACTTCCATCATTAAGGAATTCACGAACCATCGGGTTCTCATATATATCCGTACCCCTTTAAAAATTCCTAAAAGCCTCCACTTCCCCCAATCTAAAAACTTCTTTAAAACTTTTTAAACAAAGGAAGGGGGTAGTTAGTTATGTACAGAACATAAAAAAACACGTATCTTCCTCCCATTAGGCAGCCTTAAAACCTATTTTTTCTTCTTTTTAAAAAAAATATTTCTGCATTTAATGATCTTTGGGATTGGGAAAGGGGGGGGGGGCAAACGCGTGCCCTTATCTTCTTAATTAAAACCTAAAACTTACCCTTTTACAACAGGGCAAAATGCGAAAAAGATTGAAATTTAAAAAAAAAAGAAAAACAATCGTAGACCAATAGGAGGAGTTTTTTTAAACAAGCTGTTTTAAAATGCGACCAGGGGTGGAATGGAATGGGAATAAAAAAAAAGGGTTTTTTTTTAGAAAAAAAAGGGGGTGGGGACATCGATCAAAGAAAAGGGTGGTTCTGCTATTTCAACACCCACACTGGGTCTTGGTGATGACAATGCAATGGGGGAAGTTCGTGTTCTTTTTTACCTGGTTTTTGAAGTAAACGGGATCAAACGGTTCCTCATATTATACATTAAATTTGTCTCTAACTTTACAAGTCCAGTGCATTTTTATTTTCTCTTCTCTCTCAAAAATGAACGCTCAAAAATGACGAAATGTTCCTTAATTTTGACGATTCCATTGCTGGCAAATGCTCCGAGTTTTCGTTTCCTCAAAGTGTGGAAATTTGAATCGTCATTTTTATGAGGATTTGAATATCGTCTAATCTAAAGAAATGTTCCGTCATTTTTGAGCATGTGAGTACAACAATGAGATTCAGTTTCCTCAAAATCAAGATACAGAATCGTCAAATCAAGATCATAAAAGTGAGGATTTGCGTTTACTCAAAAGTCACGTGATAGTTTGACGAAACAATCCTCAAAATTAAAGAAATGAGGCTTGAGGATGCATATGAATCGTCAAAAATGAAAGTGTTATTTCTGAGAGTGTTGCAAAAAAGAGGGAAATACTGATAGTTTCATTTTAGCCAATTAAAGTAAAAGAATTTGCAATTATAATTAGATTTTTTATAAATTATTTACTATTTTTGCTATTATTTTGATTGATGGTGACAAAAAAGCGTACAAGCTAAAAATTAAATGGTTGATACAATATATAAAAAAGTGTACATGCTCAGAAACTCATCAGGTTACTTTTCACGAGCGAGGCTATTTTTCACAATTTCAGTTATAAGATATGAAATAATGGGAAGATGATGATGATGAATATTTTTAGTGTAAATATCTACCACACCATTGACAACTATTTTACAATTTAATCTGATTGACAGGCATTAAAAAAATCTGAGCAATATTTTTTTCATTTAGTGCCAATATAAACACTTAACAATTAACATTACTGTGTTGACACAACATTGTAAACGAACAAATCCAAATTTCCGACATAAAAAGACAATATATCTCTAGTATTTTGAATAAAAGTGCGGAAAAATAGGATTAAAAAAATTCGCAGCAGCCAATGAAATCACGACTTTTTTTTTTAATGTAGAATGGAAGCTTTTCCCCATGTCCATTCTAAATCAATGAGCAAAAGTAAAACGGTAGATTCTATTTCTCTCAACTTTTCTAAGATAGAATCAACTTTTATCATACGTTTTAAAGTAGGTACTTACAATAGTGTACTTACAATCGATGTTAATTATTTGAATTTAATTTCCCCTTCAAAGAAAATTTCAATTATCAGTGAAAACTAACTTTCATTTAAGGTTCATTAATTTTTAAAATATTAGTAAAAAAGATACTGATAAAAATTTGATTAAAATGAACCTGTAACGTAACCAGTGACCCTAATCTTCTTTTCTTCTACATAATTTTTCTACTTTTTCTTTTCATTAAAAAAAATTCCACGTATTTTTTATTATTAATGTACATAAAAATTCCTTTACTAGCAAGACTTAAAACCAAATTATGCTAATATTTATAGTTCATGCAACAAAAAGTAGTGATTATGCAAAAATATGTTTTTAATTACGAAAAAACAGATTTTAATCAAAAAGTTTTAAAGAACATATTGAACAATAAAAAAATAACTGTTGAAAGAAAAAACCGAGTATCCCAAACAAAAGCCATCAAGGCATCTATCTCCTTATTGATTGAGGGGCGTTTTCTCAAATTTTTTTCAGGGGCGTCCGGAAAAAAAAACAGAATGGAACTCCGGGTATTTTTTCCTGGCCCCGCCCCGTAGGTAACAGACCAATTAGGATGAGGACGATACGCTGTTGCCACAGCAACGGGACTAAAAAGCGGGAGAATATTCTTCGAATTGGTGTTTAGGTTTTTTAGAAGGCTGTTTTTTTTTCTAATTGGAGGGTTTGTATATATTTTTTTTAAGTTGTGAACTTTGTTTTGCATGATTTAGTTATTAAATTTAATGTGTATTTGTGTCTGTTTTGTAAGACATTTACGAACACGGAAGGACAAGGTAGTGACAGATAATTTATCAGACGTTCTCTCCCGACGGAGTTCTTTTTTTTTATGTTCTAAAGTTCATGTTTGTTAATAACTTTGCTCGTTTTAAATTAGTGCGGAGTTTTAGAACAGGAAAAAAGTAATTAATATATCAACTGCACAAAAAGTGAAAAATTACATTAAAAGGCCATATGCTTTAAGTCAGCCGGGACGGTAATTTACTTAATAGAAACTTAAATTAGTAATGTATTGCAGGTAATATAAAAAGAAAGTTAATACATATTAAATATTTGTTTCTAAAGCAAGCCAAATTCGTATGATTTACTATGACTTAATTAAAATAAAATAATATTTGTAAATTAAAACTAAATCTCTATACTTTGTCTTTTTAATTAAAAAAATCCTTTAGTTTAATTTTATTTATTTATTCAACTACTTCAAGAATTTTAAACTGCTACCAGTATAATCGAATAGCCATTTGTTAAAAAAAAAAAATCACGAACTCTCATTAAATAACAACTTTTAGTACCAGTTTTGTTACTAATGGCTTCTTTTCCTTCAAATATATAAACATAATGAAGTTTTCATAACAATTACTATAGCCTTATGCTTGAAAAAAATCCAATGAAATGAATTAAGATCACCAGCTATATTTGCCTTATTATGTATACAGCACTACAGAACATTTAAAAATTATATGCCATTGAAACATTGTCAATTGGCTGATAAATACTTAAATAATATATATTTTCAATCATAATTCATTGCAATAAGGTTGCTTAAGTGATAGTATAGGTTTATATTATTTTTTTAAAAATAATATTTGATTGACCTAATAAACGAAAACTAAATAACTACTTTAAAATTCATATGAAAAGGAAAAGGTATTTGATGCGCAGTTGGACACAACTTGTAGCATAAAATTATTTTAAACTTTTTCGTTTTATTTTTCAAATGCTATGTCCACACTACGACAATAAAACTGGCAAGAAATTGCGCGCGCATGGAAATGCATATACGTCAATTTCGTAAGGCATGCCCGCGCACCTACCTCAAATGGTACAAATGGTATATGCATTTCCATGCGCGCGCAATTTCTTGTCATTTTTATTGTCGTAGTGTGGTCATAGCAAAAGCAATATTTTTTTTTAAGTTTACAACCTTAAGATTGCAGATCATTGGGATGTCATCTGCTCCGTAATGAATACCTATATTTTTGAAATTACAAATTATTACAATCACAAAATTACAAATTATACCGGTAACTTTGGTTTAAGCACATGTGCCCTACTACTGACTTTCGTCTTGAATATTTTTTTTTACTCATAGATCAAGTTCAAGAATGTATTTCAGGAAAAGTTATTAGCTTGAAAATATTGGGTCAAATAAGTTACTCGATTCGGCGGTACCTTTAAATTTTAGTAAATATTTGAAGATTAGTATTTCTGTAGATAATTATTTTTTTAACACATGTATAATATTTATAGTTTCTTTATGCTTGGTTTATGATTCATAAATTTGAGTTTTAACTAAAAGAGAGCAATTATAATTTAAAAAAAAAACTTTAAAAACCATTTCAAAAGTACATAGCATATTTAGCAAAATATGTCATGCAAACAAATAGTTCTTCAAAAAGTTCAATAAGTAATATATTTAATAATTAGTTTTTACATTTTCAACAATAAAAAAGCATATACTACGAAACCACATATAAATGACCGCAATCTTTGAAGATTTTGAGTATTTCATTAGTATTGTCTAATCCTGATATTTTATTTAAATGTATGAACCCACACAATGCTTCTTGGAAGGAATTTCTCTAAAAAAAATGTGATTGCGAAAATTGCATAATCAACGGTAGTTATCATATTGTCTCCTGCGTAAACACGAAACTACTATTGTTAACAGCAATGTTGATCAACTCGCTACAATTGTAACTTTTTTTTTTAATTCAAGTGCCTGGCTTAAGGGGTCACAGGAGTAAAGAACTTTTTTTCTAAAAAAATTAATAAAAATTTAAAAATTTTGATTTTAAATATTTTTAAAAATAATTTCTAATTAAAATTGAGCTGAGAATTTAGGTATAAGTCTTTGTTTGTACATATTTGTACAATATAAAGTCATTTTCTAGGTCATTTTTTCAATTTTGACCTCACAATTTGCCGCGCAAGCCTAATCACAATGTGTTCAAATAGCTTCATGTTTAATATCATTTATTTTAGTTTTGGCTAAAGTTTCATAAATTTTAAAACTTGTTTTGTAATAAATAAATCTTGTAGAAATACATATATATAAATTATACTTATACATTGAGTAGTTCAAAAATGACATGAAAGATCAAACTATGTTTTGTAGTAACTTCTTTGCACATTTTAAAGACTCCTATGACCCCTTAAAACAGATTTTATAATAATTTTTCAATATGGACCGTCTTTTTAGCATCAGTATGGTCGATAACTTTATCCATAACATTATATTACAATCAAAAATAAGATTCTGAAGTAGTTTCACTATTATCTCCTAACTTTTGCAATGAATAACGAAGACTTTATAATATTTCTTGGTTATTTTTTTTATTCGCACGATATTAAACCCTTAAGGCTTTTGATTAAAATAAGCAAAAGCTCTAATGATAATTGCCTAATTAATAATGATTTTCCCTACATTGACACACGTAGTTCACAAAACTTTAGATGAAATGAAGACTAATATTTTTTGGTTTTTTTTAGATGAACAGTATTTGAAACAAGTAAAAAACACACAAAAAAACCTCAATTTTCTCAACACTTTTACAAATAATCTTTTACATAATTTCGATTCTTATATTAATTTCTATAGGGTCACATGGGGGAATTATGGATCACTCTCTTTCCGGGGTAAATAATGATCACTAAGTTTTAAGGATTAAAAATGGTTTTTAGAAAAAAAATAAATTATGCCAAGTCATCCTTATACATTCTATTTTTTTATATCAAGTTCAAAAACAATGTAACTCTGCAGCAAAAAATAGGAAAAAAATACTTTTTACACTACTATAAAAACATCTTCAAAAAAGATTGTCTTCGAAAAACATGAATTTTTTTAAGATTCATACTGGAGAAACATATTTGAACTAACTATTTTGTTGGCGCTATTTTTCAATAGGAAAAGGTCTAAGCTTTTCAATCCGATAAAAAAAATTTCATAATAATTTTTTTTAATGATTTTAAAGGTATATCGATTTATCCCCCAGTTTACTGGGGTAATTCTGGATCACTGGGGTAATTATGGATCAGTGATATTTTTTTAATTTTTCATGTGTTTTTAGCTAAGTGGTATATGTCATTTTGAAGCATAAAATCAGATTAGGCTGCATTCCAAATTTCATTAAAAAATTCAAATTAGAAGTTTATTTAAAATTTAAATAACAAAAAATTTAATCTACATTGAAATAGCATGAAAATTCTATTTTTATTCAATATTTTCACTGTTGCCATTGCGTTAAACTTCTTAGAAACTATATTTAAACTAAAAACTTCTGAAAGAATATTTATTTGCGCGATATAATTCAGTTTGGATTGCTGTAATAGAGTCCATTGAATTTTTTTTGTCAAAATAGAGTTCTTTTGATGGTTCATTATACATGTATGAGGAAAGATGCATAGAGAATTCTAACTTGGCGTAAAAAAATATGACAAGTTTCGTTTTCATTACTTTTATGTGCTAAAACAATCTTTTTATGTGCTAAAAAATGATAATTTGAAGTATTATTTTACTTTTAATATGCATTTGTATAAAAAAAAGGGTGATCCATAACTACCCCATGTGTGATCCATAATTGCCCAAATCCGGGGTAATTCCTGATCACTCAATAATTAAAATAAAACTAATAATAATTAAGTTTTAGGTAAAGTGATTATTTAAATAAATTCTAAATTATTTAAGCTTACTCCATGCAAAATTAAATCTTTCTATCTTTCATACTTTAGAAAAAAATAGGATGTTGTGATTTTTTGATCCATAATTCCCCCATATGACCCTAACTTCAATTACAATATCTTTACAAAAGTTTAAAGAAAAATCCTCAAGAAACGCTTTTCTTAATCATTTAACATTAATAAACTGTAGGAATAAAGTTATCGCTTTAAAAAAAGCAAAATTAATAAAAACATTTAAATTAAAAAAGTTTTTTGCTTTTTTAATTTTGGTAAACTTAAACGAAATGAACTTTTAATTGCATTCCATTGCTGGAACCATTTAAACTAAATTTTTAAATACTGTAACAACCGCAAAATTTTCCAAAAAGTTTTTTTTTAATGTTTTATTCAAACAAATTTTTCTATATAAATTTTAATACTAAATTAATTTTGACCTTTTAAATTGTTATGGAGATTGGTTATTATTATTTAAGTTATAGGCATTATTATTATTTAACTATCTAGCAATAAAGATTGTGCAAATACTCACCGCTTTATTTTTTAAATAATTTTTTAAAACAAAAACACCGTAAATAAAATATGATTTATGAACATTTAATGACGATTCCATAGTCAGAAAATTAATCACTGAAACAAATCTGGTCACCATTGTCATCGGACCCTTAATTATCGCATGGCATCCATACATCTTCAATCCATTGTCAGTGGCCCATTGACTAATAGAGCGATTTAATTAATACATCAGTGCCCGGCTTAACAATAGAAAATCGAAACGATAAGCTCCAATTGGAGTGTATCTTCTATAGGGATTGTATCCTAATATCTCTTGGACGTCTGTGTGTGTTTCCATGGAGATGCATTTCAAATAAGCGAATGCAATGCATACACTTGCAAATTGGAATGCTTGCACTAGAGTTGAGTAAGTATTATTCAATTGGGACTATTTCTATACACTGCGTTGTTTGACTTGCTAATTCGAAATTTAAATGTTTATTTTAAAGTTCAATGATGCAATGATTACGGCGGCCTTAAAACATGTTCTGTTGTAAAAGTTTGATGATTTTTTTTTGTTCGAAATGTTAAACTTTATATAGTGACTAACGGATTTGTCAATTAGATTACAGGACAAAAGTATTGGGTTGTTTCACGTGACGTAGTTCCTTGCTGCTTTCAGTCCTGAATAATTCCATTGGTAGTTTCAGTGATTGGTTACATGAAACGACAAACCACTGACTGCATTGATTAACCAATAGACACTTTGTTTTCATTCCAATAGAACTGTTGCTACCCATTACATGAAACGAAACATCAGTATTATAAACGGGTAAATTATTCAATTATGTGTACTTGCTTCAAAATTTGACTAAAGAGTCCGATTAGTAAGGCATTGGCCTCTCAAATAAAAAGTCCTCGGATCGAATCAGATCTTGGACTCTGATTGTGCAGTAAAAATCAAGTGAAAAATACTGTACATGGAGGAAACTGATGATGCACATTTTACTCATTAACCCTCTAATGCATGCTGCTGCCATATGGCAACAAGTAAAATAATCCACCTTATTCTATTAAAGTAGAGGTCTCTCTCGACAACTCTGCTTTTTTCATCCATGTATTACATTTTATTTTGAAGTTTTAATTGCTAATAACCCTCATAGATGGGAGTAGTAAAAGTGTATTCAAAATTAAAGAGTGAAGTTATTAACTGTTGTGAAATAACGTCTTTGGCAGTATTCAAAGTATAATAATATTAGTATAAATACAAATAAATTGTTTTAAAAAAATAATTATAGTTCAAGAGGGTTATTTTGAAATATATGTAACAGTTTTCTCGTCATTCTTATCAGAATTGGAATGTTGCAGTTGATTTTTGCCATATGGCAACCCTTAGGAAAAATTGCCATAGAAAAACTTATGGGAACGTATGGTAACTTATGGTAACCATAAGATTTTATATGGTAATCGTATGGCAATGAACCATAAGCTATGGTACTCTTATGGAAATGTACCATATACGTATGGCAAACTTATGGGAACACACCATACATTTATGGCATGGTTATGGGAACATGCCATAGGGTTATGGCAAGCTTATGGAAAAGTTCCATACACCTATGGCAAGTCTAGGGAAACACACCATAAGCTTATGGTAAGGCTATGGGAAAACAACAAGCATGTATCGTCTATATGGTAAAGTAGAATAACTGCCATTGGGATATAGTGATCTTATGGTAGAATACCATACACATATGGCGTAGCTATGGTAACACACCAAAAGCTTATGGCAAGCCTTTGGGAACACAACTTACATGTTTCGTCCATATGGCAAAGTGCCATAGATGTATGGTAAAGGATATAAAGAGCTTCAATGTACCATACGTGTATGGAAATTTTCATTAATTATGATATTCTTAAAGCAATGTACCAATAAGGAAATTACTCAAATGACAATTGGACTTGGATGTAGGGGAACAACCAAAGATTTATTTGAATTGTGTATTTTTATTGTCACTTTTACAATTAACACATAAACAAACCATTAAAACAATTATGAAATTTTATTTTCAAATATAATCTGAAAATGAATTATAAAAGAAACAATTCATTTTTTACTAAAATTACTAATGTTTAATTAAAAAGAATGCACATTATCAAGATTCGTACAACGTGAACTTTTTGTTGAATTTTGGCAAATTAAAATTGGGAAAATTGCAGGTGCAAGTTAGGCTTAGCTTTAACAGGCGTGAAATATTTGACCTGGAATTACAATATAATAGTACTCGACTCGTACGTATAACAAATATTCTAGATTCTAGGACAAGAGTTGTAGTTACTTATTATTTGAACAAGTTATGTATTTTTATATCGCTAATTTTGTTCGTCATTAAAAATCATCAAGCGTTATTGGGCACATTTTTATCAGGTTTTAGGAATGACAAAATGAGGTTTGGTCTAAGCATATTGCCATGAGAAGCTTGTCCCAGTATCGAAATCGGATGATTATGTCACTTATGATTACTGTTAACATGTATTTCATTGAAAGTGTAACTTAAATGTAAAATAAAAGCACGAAAAACTCGTTATAATTTTGTTTTATTACGTGAAATATTTCAGTAAAACGTGTTTCGGACCCTTCGCAAAGCTTCGTAATTTAATGCATTTTAAAGAGAAAAAAATATTTCTCGAACTTTTTTATCAATAATTAGGAAAAAAAGGATTACATTAGGACACATTTTGTGTAGTATTTGTTTTTAATCTCTGTGCGTTCGTCATAGCGTTCTCAAACAAACCAAACCTAAACAAAACAGCATTTCTTGACTTGTTTCTCACATCATACAGTTTATTGTAAGGAAAATTTTAACTTAAAAATTATCTAAAAATAATTAAAGTGAAACGAATGACAAATTTTGCCATAAATCTGTATGTTATTTCATTTTTTTTAAATAACTATTTCGTTATGGCAGCTGTAACCGTAACATAATAATCTTGTCTAGTGTTTACAAACTTCAAATCGTTTAAATAATTCCTTATAATTTTTTAAATAAAATAACAAGTTTTTTTTTGTTCCAGTATTAAAAGAAGATAAAATAGGTAGGTCCTTTGGAATTCTCATGATTTTTAGTGTTTGTAGAATCGGTTTTAAACTCTTATAGGCACAACATAAATATGAAAGCATGGTGTTATGATGCTTTTTGTTTATGTACGTGATCGTATTAAATGTAACAGAATGATAACATCAATTATAAATTTTAAATTTCCCATTAATTCGATACATTATGTAGTTATTAATAAGTGTATATATCAACTCTAATTTTTTTCATTTAATGTTAAAATTTGCAGTGATAATCACTTTTTATAAAGATGACTTACACTACAGACAGGATAATTTGGCATGGAATTACCCATATGACTGCCTAGTTAAAATTATATTTATCATTAAATGTTAAATTAAAACTTATTCTTTTAAATATTCGTGCTTTTCGATTGTATTAAGCGTGCAACAATAACATTCACTAAAATGTAAATATCACCACCAATTAATGTTTTTGCAATTTTTGGACTAAGAATTTTATAATTTAATATGAATGGTTTAATGGTCAGTGTACCTTAAACATATTTTTAAATTGTTAAAAAAATCCAGTAGTTAACATAAGATATTGAAATGTGTTCCTTCCAAACATCAGTTGTAATTTTATTTATACTCTACTAGCAGTATGGTCCCGCCTTACTGGGAACCCGTTAACTTCGCATTGCTTCCTTTTAGAGGCATACTTACCTTGTGAAAATACACTCAAAATTAAAACAAAATTAAATTCGTGTTGGCGCATGCGCACCTAAAAGAGCAAACACTAATAGAGGATGAAGCAGCCCTAGGGCGAGCGCATATCTCAATCAAACTAATAGAGGATGGCGTCAAGCCTCCGTTTAGGCCCGGACCATGTATTTTCAAGCCCTGTTATGGTCCCGAAATCCCACGTGGATGACGTTTTTTGAAACTAATTATATTAATTAAAAATTTCAATCAAATATGAAAAATCTAAGCCTCAGGTGCACACGTAAGTATTAAAAGGAATCTATATTAAAAATTTCGAATTTTTTAGAGCAGTCTAAGTGGGTCTTTTGCGATCCACAGACATACACACAGACAGACACACAGACTCTTTCTTTTATTATTATAGATTATGCGTTGTATCTACAAATATTTTTTTCTCTTGTTTTCAGTAATGTTTGTTAAGGAAATACCAGTGTGTCATTTTTAATGCGAGTTATATGGGAGACATTTGAATTACCGTGCCCCATTTAACTAGTTGAGTAAATTTCACACTGTTATTCGTCTTCCTGTCAAAGTGCAGATGGCAGCCAAATTTGGGATGTTTTTTTGTGAAGTACAGAATACGCCGCTTAATGTGATCACAGGTATTGTTATCAATCGTTTAATGTTATCAAAATCACTTAGTCACGTCCGCTTATATAAAAATACTTTGAAAAATCATCGTTTATTGTAATCAAATGTTTGTTTCTTGTTATCAGTTTATATGTAAATTTTATTTTCCTGAAATAAATAAAAACAAAAGGGAAAACTTTTTAACAAGGTAGGGCCATTATGCCAGTAGACTTTCTATCCTCTGGCATTGGGAATGAAAGACTTTTCTTAACTGCATGTGCATAAAGGGCTTTCTTGAAAATTGTCTAAAAGAAGTCCAATCCCTATATCAGGAAATTTTGTGCTCAGTGAAGTCTCCACACAAAGCCCCTTCTCTTTTCGGGCACTCCTTTTCAAAATCGATAACATGGGCGATTCGTAAATGACTTGCTTCGAAAGAATGCTAAACAATCGACAATTGATGATTTCTTTTTCAGTTAATAGTAATTAAAATTTTGTATTTTGTATTGTTTTCTGCAGTTCATCGTTAAGTATGCAAGTATGCTAACTAGCAATTCTTTTTCTTTAGTGTTCATTAATTTCTATAAAATACAAAAGAGTTTTACAGCAACAGCTGTTAATTTAAAATTAATTTTTATTTTAATATGTATGTAAAAAAAAGCATTGCATTTTTTAGTTTAAACTTTTTTTCGTGCATTGTAATCAATCGGTTATTGTTATCAAATCATGTTCGTCCCAATGTGATCACATTAAGCGGCATCTACTGTATTATGACGCATAAACTATTGCGCCCTATACTACCTGAGGTCTGGAGAGCCAAGACGGTTAAGGCTTTTGCCTTGCAAGTGAAAAGTCCCTTGTCCCAGCTTCAGAACCGGGCATCGCCCAAATAACTGCTGACCTATAAATGGTAAGTGCAAAAAAAAATATCCAATGAATAATATTCTGTGTGGAGGAAGTGCATGTTAAATATGCTCCAACGCTGTGTTCGACCTAACCTTGCGTCAGGTGCCTACTCAAGTATCGGCTAATCACTTGACTGTGGTTCTAAATTATGATACCCTATGCCAATAAGCCCTCGTGTAGCTGTAGTGCAATTATAATTCAACTTAACTTCTTTCTATTTAGGGTTGCTATCCTAATACTTATTATTTCTTTGTTGAGAAGTTTTTTTATTGTCTGTTATTTTTAAACGACATTTAAAAATCGATTAGTTAAGTTATGTTTTAAGATGATAAGTAGTTCCAACGTTGTATGTTAATATGTATTAGTAAGCAGGAGCAATATTACACTCATTCTTTAAAATACAAATGAATTAGCTATTTAACAAAGGATATAAAAAGTAAAATACAAAAAAAATTATTGAATATTTAATAAAAAAAAGTTGTTTACTTTATTAAATGTTTACATACAAGTATAATGTAGGACTAAATATACAGGGTTTGGTGTTTTTTTAGACACATGAAGTTTGTGTGAAAGCAGTTCTAAAGTTACAGTTTCTGTTACAAACCTAGTTTTTTAGATTTTCATATATAGTATAGTGTTAATTTTCATAAAGCTTTCATCTACAATTATTTTTGATTAAATTGTTATAATTTATTGCAATCAAAAACATAAATTTGCAAATAAGTTCTCAGTTTATATCAGGGCTGAAAAAAAACGTTTTTTTAAATAAAACAAGAAAAGTGTTTTTAAAAACAATTAAATTTTGGTTATTGAACAGGCTGCATGGGTTTTAAAAAAAAGCACGGTTCTTTTTGTGTTTTGGTCTTTTATATTTACTTCCTTCCCCAATAATTTTAGGCATATGGCTTGCATCTTTCTTTGTCGAAGAATACAAGAATTCCTTCGATTATCTGGCGATTCGTTGAATCAGATTAAGCTAATAGAAGAATTTATAAACTAATAATTTAATAGTTTATGTTTGGTATTATTTTAATTAACTAAAATTATGTACCACATTGATAATTAGTATAAATCTCACAAATAGGGGCTATACTAAATAGTTCAGAACTGAAGTGAAATGGTTATTATGAATGGCTATGTTATGAATGCAATATGTTATTATTCTTTCAAGCTATTTTTCTATGAAGATATTGGATGCATTTTTCCCATTTCATCTTGCTTAACCATTTAACTACAATTAGGCAATTTTATTAGACTTCTTTTTGCACAAAGTAATTTACCATCCATTATATTTTTCTTCTCCTTGCAGTAAAAAAATGTTTTAAACGTAACAACCCTGGTTTATATTAAGATTATATATGGGGAACACAAATTTGTAAAATATTTTACTTAGTTTAATTTCAGTTGAACCCCGTTAGCATGAGCTCGAAGAGATCACCAAAGCATTTCATGTTAACTGTCAGGATTTTTTTTTACAATGTACAATTTTTTTACTATAATGAATTGAATATAGTATTTAAATAAATTGCATCCAAAAATTATTCTAATTTTATAATATTAATAATGTTATGTGTTATAATTTTATAATGTTTATAATACACTAATAACACACATATTATACAATTAGCAATTCAATTAATAAAGTTCATTTGGAGTAGTATACATACCATAGAAAAATTCGAGAATTTTTTAATTAAAACACCACTTAAAAACAGCAGTCGATTTTAAACTGCCAAATCATCAAAGATATCATGATTTTCTCTGAAGTAGAAGACAATTTATTCATATAATGTTCATTTACCGCTTCTTTTTAATGTGTTACTTTGAATTACTAAAGAAAAAATTATGAATTTTTTGTTCATGTTACGCAGGATTTCGCAGAAGGTAATTTGTGTTTAGATATTTTTAGCGATTAGATTATCTCAAAGCTTTAGGCCAGTGAAATGCTTTTAGTTTATCTAAATGTCATGTTAACAAGGTTCGACTGTAGTCATGGTTTATATCTTGAATACCCATTGTGTTTCCATTTAGTTAGGTATTAAATTTTCTATATGGATCTAAATTTTGGGTATTTCCTAATCACTTGTTTTGTCTACAGCAAACGTTTGTACCATGTCTTTGGCGAAACTTACCATATGAATATGGGAAAATTTGCCATTTACACGTGGCAGAAGTTTTTCCATATCTTAATGGGGGTTTCTCTATGGCAATATTTTACCATAGTCTCTATGGGATTTTGTCTATGGTAAATGTTTTGCCATAGCTCTATGGGGTTTTGCCTACGGTAAAAGTTTTGCCATAGCTGTATGGTAAAGGTTTTGCCATAGCTCTATGGTAAAAGTTTACCATAGATATATGGCAAAATTTTGCCATAGCTTATGGGGTTTTGCCTATGGTAAAAGTTTTGCCATAGCCCTATGGTAAAAGTTTTGCCATAGCTCTATGGTAAAAGTTTACCATAGCTATATGGCAAAATTTTGCCATAGCTCTATGGGGTTTTGCCTATGGTAAAAGTTTTGCCATAGCTCTATGGTAAAAGTTTTGCCATAGCTATATGGCAAAATTTTGCCATAGCTTTATGGGGTTTTGCCTATGGTAAAAGTTTTGCCATAGCTCTATGGCATAAGTTTACCATAGGCTATATGGCAAAAAATACCATAGCTTATCTTTATGGGGCTTTGCCATAGGCAAAACCCCATAGAGATTGGCTATGGTATTTTTTTTTATGGCAAAGCTATGGCATTTTTTCCTAAGGGAAAAATTTAAACAATCGAAATTATTTCAATTCCAATGCAGTTAATTTTTTTTTCAGTATTTTTCCCATAATGTATCAGTATTAAAGATACAAATATATGCTTTCGGGATGAAAAAAAATTCATGCATTCAGGGTTAAAGACGATTGGCAAAACAAAAACAATTCATCGAGGAAATGAGGTTTTTTTGCTTACGTTAATCTAAATAAATATGAATAAGATCAATGAAGACTCTAATATTGAACAATTTATGTGGGACGAATTAAGTTACACGAAAAAACGAATTTAAAAATCTTAAAGTGAACGATTATTTCGGTAACGTCTGGTCACGAATTTCTCTACAAATATAATTGCGAAAATAACATAGTCAACAGTAATTATCATATTGTCTCCTGTGTTAACAAGTAATTACCATTTTTAACAGCGATGTTGATCAACTCACTGTAATTTAATTTGTTTTTAATTCAAGAGCCTGGCTTAAAACAGATTTTATAACGATTTTTTCAATATGAATCATCTTTTTAACATAAGTTTTGTCGATAACTAAAATTACAATATTATATTATAAAAAAAATTCACTATTATCTCCTAACTTCTGCAATGAATAACGAAGAATTTATAAAATTAAGTTACACGAAAAA
This sequence comes from Hylyphantes graminicola, assembly GCA_023701765.1. Lineage (NCBI taxonomy): Eukaryota > Metazoa > Arthropoda > Arachnida > Araneae > Linyphiidae > Hylyphantes > Hylyphantes graminicola. Next base: position 52,641,534 of record CM043121.1, read on the forward strand.
GGAGTTTAAAAATCTTAAAGTTAAAGATTTATTCGGTAACGTCTGGTCACCTTAATGGTGACACAATTCTACGTGAAATGTTATACATCCACATTCGTGAAAAGATTTCAGTTCTTTGATGATGAAAAAGTACATTGTAAATGAATTTAAAAACAAAAGGAGCTAATTGAGTTTTCATATAAAATTTAAAAACATTTAAGAAATTTCGTTAAAAAAAATCAGGTTTTATGAACTCCGTTGTCAATTCCGTTGCAAGGGAAGACGAACGACCGAAAACGGTAAACAACTCGAAGATATAAACATGACGAGAAAAAAACAAATTTACACTCATTATTTATAAAAACAACTGATTTATAAACAGCCAATTAATTCAAGACCTCTCGGGTGATTTAAAAGTAGATATTATTTCAAAACTTATTAAATTAAGCTTTTTCGAGACTTCCAAAACTAATTAAATTAAGCATTCGTAGAATTAAATTAAGCATTGTGTAATATTAAGAATAAACTGAATGAGCTGAAGTAAATCAAGATAAACCTTACTCAATAACAACAATTGGCAAAAAAAAAAAATAGCCACACGAAAATAAACTTTAATCTTTTCTTACAAAAGCAAAATACAAGAGAAATGAAGATCATAGTACTAAGCAAAAGACAAATTAAGTTACAAGAAAAACAAATTTCAAAAATTTAAAGTTAATGTTTTCATTCGGTAAGAAAGTTGTTAATGGTGTTTACAAATGGATCGTTAAGGGGTTAAGCCAGGAATTCCTATGAGAAACGCAGTCAATATAAAAGTTAGCTTCGGAACTAGAATTTTTGAACATTCAATGAAAACTTAGCATCGAATAGCAACAAAATCTTAAAAATTAAAGCATTATACTGCCGTGGGCAGGTAAACTGCAGTATCTAGATTTATGACTTGGACCAATGTTTTAAGCCAATCAATAACTTCAACCTATATAAAGAAAAGTACAGTATAGAACTCCAATTTCTGAAGAAATTGCTACTTAACTACATTCGGTTAATCAGAAATTCGGATAATTGGAGTTAATCGGACAAAGGGTATATTTTTATCAATAACTTAATGTATTGTTTTACTGTGAGATCATGTAGTTCTAGTTGCGGTGGTCATCCAACCCAACGAAAACCAGTGTGACAAGCCATTTGAAAATTTAAATTATAGCATTTTTTAAGTTTCCTTAATTAAATTTATGTTGGAATGTTTGTTTATTTTAAAAGCCATGGTGAATGTTGGATATTGAAAGTTTACGGCACTAAATATTCGAAAGATAATTTACATACATAATAGATGACTGCAGTTCAGGTAATCGGAGTTTTACTGTATACTAAAGGACTGGTCATTTCACAGCAAAACTGGTCGAATCCATACTTGTGGTAACTGCGGCTTACCTTTCCAAGGCAGAATACTTACCTGATTGTACAAGTACAAAGATTTTCAGACCACCCGTGATCAGCACCTATACCCGAGTGACGGTAAAATCTTAAAATGAGCCATCTGAAACACTTTACAACAAAAAAAATATGTTTAAAAAAATCAAATGCAAAAAAAAAACTGGCTGTTGACACCTAAAGGAAATCCGACGTAAGATTTCGGGATAAAAAAAAAATAAAGGAAATCCACTGTTTCTTCGGGAAACGGAGAAAAAAAGGGTTGGTGGTAATTGAACCCTGTATGTTCAGGAACGCGAGGTACGGGGTTCAAAAACCCCTTTATACCCCATACCCAGGATAACAGCCGCCGAAAAAGTTCGAACTTTCGTACCTCGACCCCTGAACAGGATACAAAAACCGATAATTTTTTGTGGAAATATGAAAAAAATGGAAGGTTTTTAACCCTTTGCCTGGGTGAGAGGAGACTTCTTACACAATAGTTAACCAAGGGGGATGGTTCAGGGGTGGTTGCGTAAAAAGAGGGTTAGGGTTAACGTTCCCGCTCAACAGAACTTTTTTAGTAACCACCTGTGTGAAAAAAGGGTTCCTCCAGCTGGGTTTTTTGGCGCTCTTTTTCATAAGTTCATAAACCCTTTTCCCGTTTTTTCGAAGGGGTTAGAGTGGAAAAAAGAGTAACGAAATCCGTATCCGAAGTTTTTTTCCAACGTTTTGAGTTTTCGACAACCGGGCAAAAAAGGGGTTCTCACGTAATACCAGGAGACGCCAGATGGGTGCGCAAAGGGTTCAAGAAACTGTTTTTGTGGTTCCAGCCGCCGGGGTAAGGTAAAGTAGCTGAAGTTGGGTGGCAATTTGGATCTTAGATGGGGGGGGGGGGGGGGGGGTGGCATACTCTCTTTAAAAAAAATTGTAGGGAAATTTGCCTACAATTTATTGTACTAAATTGAATGTACGACAATCGCGTACAATTTTCTGTTGTTTTCTCCGAGCAGAATACCTACAAAGATTGTGCTGTTTTGTATCGTGACGTCACATATTTTTCCCCAGAAAAATATAAGAAAATTGAATAATACTTGTTATTGTGTATCTTTTATACTACTGGTATTAATATCAGAAACTAATATATTGAATTGTTTGAAACGAAAAGTTTTGCTGAATCAGGAGAATGAATAAAGGGAAATTACAATTGATATACTTCTAGGGCCGAAATAAGATGTTGATTATTTACTTACAGTTAAGAAATAAATTATCAGGGAGACATTTAGGGCTTGGGTTTTAACTTAGACAAACAAGAGGGCATGGTCTGAAATTTTTTTTAAAAAATCCTGCTTCAACAAGGAGGTAAGAAAAAAACATTTCTGATCAAATTATCAATGAGTGGAATGCTTTACCAGATTATGTTATTTATTCGGATTTTTTTTCGACCAAACTTCCTGGGCCTCTGGCCTGTTGTTGGGTCGACACTTTGTATTTGTACATAATGTTGTGGCACTGTGGCAGTTTTGAATGGAAATCTTCCTTTGTAAGAGTGGTGAAATCTTCAAATGTAATGGTAATGATATCTTTAATTTAGAAATAATGAAATCCGTATCCGAAGTTATTTTCCCCAACGTTTTGAGTTTTCTACAACCGAACAAAAAAAGGGGGTTCTCACGTAATACAAGGAGACGACAGACGGGTGCGCAAAGGGTTCAAGAAACTGTTTTTGCAGTCCCAGCCGCCGGGGTAAGGTAAAGTCACTGAAGTTGGGTGGCAGTTTGGGACTTAGATGGGTGGGAGGGGGGCATAAAAGGAAATTACAATTAATATACTTTCTAGGGTAAAATTAAGATGTTGATTATTTACTTATACTTAAGATATAAATAAGCAGGGAGACATGGAGGGCTAAGGTTTTAACTTAGACGAACAAGAGGACATAGTCTGAAATTTTAAAACAAATATTCTGATTCAACAAAGAGGTAAGAAAATATTTTTTTTGCAATAATGTTGTCAATGAGTGGAATGCTTTTCCAGATTAGGTTATTTACTCGGATTTTTTTCGACCAAACTTGTTGGCCCCTGGCCTGTTGGTGGTCAACAATTTTTGTAATTGCATTTGCAAATAGTGTTGTGGCAATTTTGGATATCAAGCTAGGCATGCACTAAGGGACAAGACCAGGTAGCCACCCTTGCTCCAAGACCTTGCCGAAAGCATTTTCCCTCGTCAGCGATTAGTTTTGTGTACCCACCGATGTTTGGAGGATAGGATATTACATAGATACATTAGGACCGCTATTTAAGAAACGGACACAGAACAATCCGGTCTGTTGTAGCGAACCTTTCAATTTGAACGAAATGAAGCCACATCCCATTATCGTATTTTTAATGCCGATAACAACAATACTAAATTTCCGACTTCCCCCAGTTTCCTTTCGTTTTAGATAGGGGCTAGTAAAAAAACAAATTGAAGGAACTACATCCAAATTTTCAACAAAATTTTCGAATGCACAGGTAAAAAAGTAGGAATAATGAAATATTCCATTGTAAGAGTAATGAAATCGTAAATTGTAAAAGCAATGAAATCCTAATTTAAGACTAATGACATCCATAATCAAAGTTCTTATTTTAACGTTTGAGTTTCCGACCAACTCCGATACCGGGCCAAAAAAAAAGTTCTCACGTAATACCAGGAGACGACAGATGGGTGCGCAAAGGGTTCAAAAAACTGTTTTTGCAGTTCCAGCCGCCGGGGTAAAGTAAAGTCACTTATGTTGGGTGGCAGTTTGCGTCTTAGATGAATGGAGGGGGACATAAAGGGAAAGTACAATTAAAAATTTATAGGGCTTAAAATAAAATGGTGTTCTCCTAGAAAGACAGTACCGTCGAACAGGGTAAATTTGGCCTGGAGGGTAACTTTAATCCACGCTTCTCGAGCTAATACCTTCTCATTAAATACATTCTTTAAATATGTGCTTGTCTTTTTAAATTAATAGCAACTTTGTCTTGCTCTATGACTAAAAAAATATTCAAGAAGAAAGTCAGTACTACAACGGTTTTATATTGCTTGGGCCAAAGTAACCCCATTCGACGGTAATATAGATAGGATATAGTTAAAGTCGATACCCGACATTTAAGAACTCGGGATAATGATCTGGTCAGCTGTAGCAAACCTTTCAATTTGTTCGAACTGAAGCCACACATCATCAGTGCATTTTGAATGCAGATAAAAAAAAGCAATCTAAAATTTTAAATTTCTCTACGTATTTCTCCCAGTTTTCTTTCGTTTTAAATAGGCGCTAGTAAAAAAAATCGTAGGAACTACGTCCAAATTTATTTAACAAAATTTTTCAAATGTACACGTAAAAAAGGTAAGTGTAATGAAATCTTCAAATGGTAAGAGCAATGAAATCTTCAAATGGTAAGAGAAATTAAATCTTCAAATGGTAAGAGCAATGAAACCTTCAAATGGTAAGAGCAATGAAACCTTCAAATGGTAAGAGTAATGAAATCTTCAAGCGCAAGATTAATAAAATCCCTAAGTGAAGTTTTTTTTTATCGTATGAGTTTCCTACAACAACTGCGATGCCGGGCAAAAAAAGGGTTCTCACGTAATACCAGGGGACGACAGATGGGTGCGCAAAGGGTTCATGAAACTGTTTTTGTTGGTTCCAGCCGCCGGGGTAAGGTAAAGTCACTGATGCTGGGTGGCAGTCTGGGTCTTAGCTGGGTGGGGGAACATAAAGGGGAATTTTTGAATGGACTTTCTTATTAAGGGGACGTGAATTTTTAAACACTAAACTTTTCTAGTGTTAAGCTATGGAGAAATTGGATAGAGTATTTAGTGACTGGCATCCACAATTGTTTATCTATTGTTTCCGAACTTTTGGTATGTTTAGGTATTGATACCCCAGGGCCGGATTTAAAGATTTGCCGATTGTAGGCTACGATTTGCCTATCCCGTCACAATATTCTCCTACTTCAAAATAGAGTGGCATGTGCTGTTTAAACTATATAAACATTTTAGAATCATCTATGTACCTTTACACACTAAATCAAAAGCGAAATTCGCATTTTTTTAAGCTGTTCTATTTTTCTTTCAACTTTAAAATCCGGGAGGAGGGGGTGCACTTGCCTTCGCAGCGACTATGTTTGCTACGAAATATTAGTACTGTACTGTACGTTTACGGTTTACGCATTAATGTAAATTATTTTTTCTTTCTTACAAATATTCGTATCTTTATAATAGTGTTTTATGCTGAATGCCGATTTAATTGGTCGTAAAATTTGCCCGCCGACAAATTCGCCGCTCCAGGGTACAGCCAACTTAGCAATCCTCCCTGGATAAGATCCCCATTTGTGTGTTGTCATATCATTGTGACATTGTTTTTGAAAGCTAGTAGAATCCACTGCTTAGCATTGTTTCAGCTGTCAGCTTATAAAAAGCGGTCTAATTAGCTTAGAAACCGTTTTAAAAGGCAAAAAATGTGGGGTTTGTCAATACCTAAGCATACCAGCAAGTACGAAAACAATAGGGGGAAATTATGCATACTACTTTATGAAACACTCTATCCAATTTCTTCTTAAGATAACATTGAAGAAGTTCGCAATGAGCTTCTCGGAATTCTCATACATTGTTTTGCATTTAGTATGGACTCTCGACAGATTGACTTCAGGCATTTTCAATGCGTAGCAGTTTGTTTTAAACAGTTTACAAAGGCTAACAGTTACATCACGCCTTTTTGACAATCCAAACTTTTAAAATATTTTTTTTAACTTTGTTTTATTCTTCTGGATAAAGTCACTGCTCGATCCCAACGCGATTTTGCTTTAGTAGTAAATATGTTACCATGGAGACTTAAAAGGAAAAAGGATGACTAAATTTGTTTAATATTAGATTAAGTGTGGATACGGCATACAATTAATTACATTAGAGACTACATTTTTGCGTTTTTGTGAACCGTAGTAAGTCTTAGGTTTTCTTAAAGTTTTTAAAGCATTTTACATATTTTTTAGTGGTTGATGAGAAATGTGGAAACAAAATTGTTAAAGTGTCAATCAATTTGCCCAATCTAATACCTCTACAGGTAGTATGAAAAAGAAAATTCGGTTGCATTTTATAAAGCTTTTTCAAATTGTAGCAGTTAAATGATTTTACATATGTTTCTGACGAAAACCTGAAAATACCAAACAGCGATGTAATCTTGAAATATACAAGAATGTTTGTGGTGATATATAAGAGTAACTTTACGATTTTTTTTCCACGGTGTACTTGAATTGCATTAGCAAGTCATAAATAAATATACAAATTGATAGCGGGCGATTTTGAAGAATTTTCCAAGAAATCGAATCCATACTACACTCTGTGCCAACCTAATTTGCGTAAAAACAAAGAGGAAAAAGGGACAGGAAAAATCCATCCAGGATTGGTCCCTGGATGGATTCACAAATAATTTATGGAACTCTATCCGCGGAAGGATCTTCTCCATAGCATATTTCTGCACTCCTTGCCAACCTAAGTTGAGAAAATTGAAATATTCAATGGAGAAGATCCCTCCGCGGATGTAAAGAGTTCCATAAATAATTTGTGAATCCATCCAGAAAACATGTTTAAAACATTAATTTCGTTTAAGGACTAACAGATTTGAATATTTTTTGAGAAAATTTGGCAATCTCATCGGAATGAAAAGCGTACTTTGGTTAAATTGTATTCAGATCATTTTATGTGTAAATATTACCTTACAAGAGTTTCCAACTAACGGACTAACCGCTCATTTCCCTGTGCCTTTTTACTCTTTGTTGTTACCCAACTTACACCAAAACCGACCTTAAGTTTGCAGTATACAAATGTTCTACGAGAAAAAGGGTAAATAGTTCTCATTTTCGAGTGCGATAATCGAATACAAAAAGGTATTTCCCATTCAATAAACAAATTTATTTGTTATTTTAAGACATAAATTTATTAGTTTTATTAGTTTAGCTTCAGTTAGAGTGTTATTTTAATTATTTTTTCCTTCGATTTTGACGTAACAGGGCGCACGAATATCAGGGTCAAAGGAGCAACCAATAGGAGCAGGCGAAATTTCGGCGCCAGCAGCGTTGTTTACGCATTTCCTCCGCCTAGTACATTTCTCTGCTGCAAACTTAAGGTCGGTTTTTGTATAGGCTGGGCAAGGAGTGTAATGAAATTCGAACACCAGATCAAAATAGAGATGCAATCAATTCCCATCAATCAAGGTCACAATCACATCAATCAATCAATCACATTTGCAAGACGTGTTGGCCTAATAGACGAGAACTGGTATCAAATTTTCGCCTCGGCCATTTATTAATCCAATTTATGCATGCAGTTTGGTTGCAAAAACCATCTCAAATAGGCAGGCCTTTTAATATCAAATGCTCATGTGGTATGATGGATTGATATATAACAGAATAAACGAATATGTGATTGAGAACGTCACAAACTTAATTTACATCCGTTTAACTTATGTCTCAATCGTTCAATGGAAGTAGAGGAGGTTTGCATTCATATACAGGAATATCGGGAGAGTAATGAGTCAAATGGTTTGATCTCAGTCTTTACAACAAAAACAAGTGTTCGAAAACTGTCAAGTTCAATTTAAAATTCAATAACGATAAATTAGTATCATAATTATCAAATTAAACTAGCGAATTGTCAAGTAATATGCGAGGTAAAATGTCTTTGAAATCGGAAAAGTTGGTTTTCTAAAAGGAATTATTCAAATTGTTGACCACTGGATGGCATTGCCTTAAAACCCGGAAAGCAGTAATTATTTCTCTATATAATATAAAATATATTGTATAAATAAAATATATTGTAATATAAAATATATTATATAATATATTGTCGGACGCTTGAAAGCCACGTGACTTACGCGGCTTCAGCCAATCAGAAACGTCAGAAACGCTGAAAGTGTTGCGGTGTGCTTGTTTTGTGCCGGGGCTGCTTCAGTTTGCGCCCCGTGTCTTTGGTAGAGATCGTTGTTTAGAGCTAGAGCTACATGATGCAATGGAGCAGTCCCACGGAAACTAGCCAGATTGTATAGACGAGCATTCCTGCATTGGCAGTATCCTCATATTAGTCTTGCTTGTTTGCTTGCGGAGCAAACAAATAGGAATTGCGTAGAAATTCCCGGGGGATGACGAGCGGCAGCGAGCAGGGGGCTTTGCCCCCTAGTTAAACATAATTTTACTGAGTATTTTTATTTCAGCTACTAAAATTTATGTAAGTTTCCGTCCCAATGACAATTTAGCATCATCATTTTTAAAAAAAATTCTGATCGTCTATAGCTATTTATGATATCAAAAAGCACATCATTCGATTCTTCAAACTTGTTACCATTATAATTATTTTTTTATTTATCCCAATAGCCCTATTATGATTTTTTGTTATGATAAAAAAAAAAGTATGATGATGCCAAATGGCATCACTGGGACTGAAAGGCTTAAAGGGTGATTATTAAATTGCGTAGTTTATAATTGCCAACTTATTACAATAATAATTCAAAAATCATCTTTCGCAATCCCTTACAAAATATGGTTTTTACACTCTTAAAACAAAAGAGTGAAATCCACTCATATAAGAGAAGTGCATTTTCGACACTGGAAAGGATTGAAAATTAACTCAGACAGAGTTAAAATCACTCGTTTGTTTTAAGAGTGCACTTTTAGTTTTTGAAGAAAACTCCTTGTAAGAATGTATTAACCCAAAACATTCTTGTTCTGCAAAAGTTACTCATCACACCCCAAAACCGTCAATAAATTCCATCACCTCCAATAACAAACACATCTAACCAACACTCACTGATGGCATCCAACCTAACAGTTGCCACCCAGCAGAGACAAAAACATTGTCTCACGCGATATTTTCCGATCACACGCGATCGAAAGCTGAGGAGATTTCGAAATTGCACATTATAGAGCTGGCACAAGAGGGATAAATTGATGCATTGACGTCTTCTGGGAGGATATTTGGTCTTTTACAGGGTCGTTGAGATATTTTGTGACATGGATGCGACGTGGGGAGGCGAGGTTCGTCAAAGACCGTGTGAGGTCCTTCTTGGATTTGATGGGTTTCTTAAATAGGGCCATTACCACTCAAATCACAGGGCCTGTTCAGATTGAGTGATGTCATGTAAGAGGACTGATTTGTAAGGATTTCAAAAATTATTGTTAGTGTCTTCTTTATTTTTTAGATGTATACAGTTAAAGGAATCATTGGATAAAACCTCATAATCAGATTACTAATATGACGTCACTCTGATAAGTAAACCCTGCAAATAATCCTGGAATTACATCTTGACATACAAGATCTACCAAAATTTTTAAAAAGGAAGTGTTAAATATTAATAAAGTAAATTACATCGGCACATCATGAAAGTTCAGATCACTACGCTGATGTCCAACAAGACCTACCAAAAACCTTACCGATCTATTTTTTCTGATTTTTTAAAAATATTTTTTGAAAACTATTTAACTTAGGAACAAGTAACTTTCTTTTGACGCCTTGTAACACGAACACGTAACACAATGCAATAAGTATCTGTAAAACGTTATTTTCCTTTAATATCCAAACCATGCAGGGAAGCAAGCAAGGTTAAGTTGTTCCACATCCTTTACGGTTACAGAACCTTCCTTATACCGTCATATGGAGCACAGATTCCAGTATCAATACCAATATGGAAAAATTGTAAAATCGCTATCATGAAATGGACACTTATGGAACACATGTTCTAGTATCGATATTCGATCCGGTACCCTCTATTTCAAAACTTATATCATACTGGCTTATTGAGCACAAAATCCGGTATAATTGTAAAACTGCTATCATACCCAACTTTTTAATATCGGATCCGGAGTTTTATGGTCCTGTATTTTTTTTCCGGTATATTATTTTTTTTTCACTAGACCAGTCCGGTCCAATCCAGTTAAATCCAGATTCGAAAGTAGCCAATCCAGTTTTCGAAAATAATTCGTATCAAACGAACGCAATCTGATCACTTAAACAACAGAAATTCAAAAAAAAAAAAAAAAAAATCGCCGTTTAATGTGTGTGAGAGCTTTTACTTTTTGATGTGTAAAATCTTCATTAGGTTTTCTGTGTGCCTCATCAATTAATTTTAGCTTAAACAAATAATTTTCAGAACCCCACACGAAACCAAACTCTGACAAGATGTCTTACACCACCTGCTCCAAAAAAGAACGATTAATGCACTCGAAAATCATGATAAGCATGAAAAGATAAAATTTTTATTCTTCACCTACTCTTTAGGTGAAATAATCTGTTCTTTAGTTTCCCACAGATAAAAGACCCACTGAAAAAATTGTGGGTTAAGATATAAAATTACTTTACATCATGAAAGTTTGTGGTACGGCATTGAATAACACAATTGTTTAAGACACAGGAAAAAAGGTGTTTTTTTTTCTTATTTCCTAATATTTGAAATCTGGACGTTTTAAATATAACAGAACTAACGGCAATGTTGACTTGTGTTCGATTTTCGAACATAATGAAGTCAAGGAGGTGAAAAGAAATAGTTTAGAACTGGCCGTTACATTGGCAATGCCCGGACCCGAAGCCGGGAGCTTTCGCTTGCAAGGACTCAAAAGCCGCTCTTCTATAATAATAAAAGAAAGAGTCTGTCTGTGTGTATGTCTGTGGATCGCAAAAGACCAACTTAGACTGCTCTAAAAAATTCAAAATTTTTAATACAGATTACTTTTAATACCTACGTGTGCACCTGAGGCTTAGTTTTTTCATATTTGATTCTGATTTTTATTTAATATACTTAGTTTCAAAAAACGTCATCCACGTGGGAGTGCGGGACCATAACAGGGCTTCAAAACACAACGACCGTGCCGTAACAGGGGCTTGACGCCATTCTCTGTTATTATTTGCTTTTTTTTTCTTGCGCATGCGCCCTATTTTTTTCTTGTAATGTTACGTTAAAGTATTTCTTTGATTGAGATTGATTTATAAAAAGAAATTCATTTCGCTCATTACCTAAAATTAATTTTGATAATTAGGACTATTTTATTTCGGCGGGAAGTATGTATCCCATCGCCCGCAGGGAGCAATTCAAACGTATCGTCTATATGAATCCTGCATTAGTAATTTTGTTTGTGTTTTCTTAAGTTATCTGGAGATGGCAGCACTAATCAAAATTGATGAAGTTGCTGGGAAGTATACTTCCCACAGCCTTTAAAGGGTTAAGAAACTATTGGTTCAAATTGTAAAATTAAAACGTAACATCTAAGCTTCATATAGCGAAAGTCGTGTCACCCACAAATAAAATAAGATTAATTGCACCAGCTTTTGGGACCCCTTGAGTATTGTTTAGGTAAGCCCAGGCTTCACTGTCCTATTCGGCGGTCGATCCTTGTGTTAGGTTAGGTTAGGTTTGAATTATCGTCGCACTAGAGCTACACGACGGCTATTGGCGACGGGCGTCATATTTTAGAACCACAGTCAAGTGACGAGCCAACGCCTGAATAGGCACCCAACGCAACCGTTAAGGGCGACATCGTACGCAGCGGTAGGACTTTGAAGGATATTTAACGTGCACTCCCTTGCACGGGGTATTATTCGTCGGACATTTTTGGCTGCACGGGCCGTTTATAGGTCGGCAGCTATTTTGGCGATGCCCGGACCCGAACCTGGGACCTTCCGCATGCTAAGCGAGTGCTTAACCGACTGGGCTCCCCAGACCCTTTGTATTTGAAAGGAACTACTGGAATTTATCACAAGGTAAAGGTAGTATGTGCAACTGAAGAACTACTCCTTAAACGGAACACGTTTGACAGCACGCTCCAAAGTAGCCCTTCTTCCTAGAGAAGGGGCCTCTCGAGTAGTCCCCAAGCGTACCCCTTAATGCCCTCAACCTACACCTCAAGGGGGGGGGGGGGGGGCTGTAAGGACATTCACCTCTAATAACCAGAAGTTAGGCGATTCCTTTTTTATATATAAGAAAATGCCTCCACAACGTACGCCGAGAACGAACATGCACTAATCTGGTGTTAAAACATATGTATGTGAGGGAATAAGTCCTGATGAGTGACTGGCTCACGTACCAGCGCCAAGCTAAAAGTATTGTAATTTCAGATACCGAATTGTAGGATTCTATTCCCTTTGTACCGAAGACGTCATTTTTCGAAATAAGAATCGCATTGCGCAAACTTTGCATGTACATGTATTAGCAATTTTTAATTTAAAAGAAATTTCAGAGCGAGCAATTACAATATTTTCAAATGGGAATATTTCTTATGACGTCACGCTCTCTATACTGCGCTGTCATTGGTTTTTTCGTTTTCTTTCAAAAAATTTTGAAACAGCTCATTGGTTTTTTTTTTTTTAAAAAAAAGGCCACGCGCACCGAACTGCGCTGTCATTGGTTGTTTTCTTGACTAAGTGTTGAAAGAAGCTCATTCTATTAAGATATATTTTATTTTAGTATTATTATCGTTATACTTCGTGCGAGCTTGATAGCTGGCAGTTGCTTTCTTTTTGGATATAAAAGGCTTTGGCAATGCTCAATTATTATCTGCCAAAACACTGATTTGACAAATAATTTTCACCCCGTTTCCATAACTCAAGTTAAACTACAAATTTCAGGGATACCATAATATACAAGAAATACTGTTATATAAATTTAACAAAAAAAATTGTCAAAAAAATGTGCAAATGAAAACATTTGGGAAAATTTTAAAACAAAATCTCGTACTCATGACTCGATAATTGGCGACCATCTGGTTAGAGTTGGCGGTGTAAATCCGTTAAAGTGATTCTAATGACAAAATGGCGCCATTTCCTACCATTGTTTTTTTCCCTACAAGCGTTGAAGAACAATTGCAGATTTCTTGCTGTTAAGTGGTTTTATTACTTGAGTTTTTTGGTAATTGTAAAATCCCCCCCCCCCCTCCGTGACACACGTTAGTGGTTTTTATTGCTTTTAAATTGGAGAAGCAGCCATTTTTTCAAACATTTTTTAGGGTGGATCGTGAAGCTTAATAAGGTGTATAAACACATGTACGGCCTTAGTTTCATTGATAGGGATTACAAAGTATATCTTTAGACAAACTTTATATTTCATGTATTATTACCGTTATTTCATATAATTTCATCTGCTTCACAAGGGGCTTATAACTGTTGAACAAAGCAGCTGATATATATTTTTTAATAAATCTAATATTCGGAAATCTAAAATGACTGTTGCTAAGTTTTGACCAAAATAATAAGTAACCAATTTTAGCTTCCACACTACGTTTATAACGAAAAAAGTGGAAGGTTTTATAATCGTGCAAGTCAGTCCGTCTGTCTGTCTGTCTGTCTGTCCGTCACCCACTTTCACAGAAAGAACCCAAAGTCTCACAAACAAGTCATCAAGGTATACGTCATTTTGAAGCAAAAAATCAGTTAAGGTTACATTCATTAAAAAAAATTTAATTAGAAGTTTATTTAAAATTTAAATAACTAACATTTAATCTACATTAAAATTACAAGCAAATTCCATTTTTGTTCAATATTTTCACTGTTGCCATGACATCAAACGTACGAGAAACTTTATTTAAAATAAAAACAAAATTCTTGAGAAAAATCTTTATTTTTGTGTAATAATTCAATTTGGATTGTTGTAATTGCACAATAAAGTTATTTTGAAGGTTCATTATATATGAATGAAGAAAGATGCATAAAAATTCTAAATTTGCATAAAAAATATGCAAATTTTCGCTTTTATTTTTAAAGCAACAATTTTACTAATTTATTTTTCGAAAAGTAAACTTGTGACTGCAAAAAGATATTTATCAAAAAAATCCATCACTATTCTTTTAAGTTCAAAAAAATTAGCAAACGATAAAGATTATTTATCAAATCTGCAAAAGAATATAAAAGAAAATTCTTAATTTTTGCATATAAAAGTTTGAACTAGAACTAGCCAAAGGCCCTGTTTGGCGAATTTCTTTTTGAGGTGTTAGTGTGTTTTCTGTTGAGAGTAAAATTTTGTGTGGAAGCGGTGTAAGTGACAGATTCTGTAACAAACCAACTTGTTTAGTTTAAAAAATGTCTTTTGTATGAACAATGGGCATGTTTCACGTCTTGAGTCAAAACAGTTTCAGTTGTATTGTATTCATTCTTGGTTTTTCTGGAATTACGTGATTTGGTATTTGCAAAAGTGAGTTTTCTATGGTTCAAACTTGAAGTTCATGTTGAATGTCAAACTTGAAGTTCATGTTATCGAATGTTGTGCCCACACATTTTTTTTTTCAGAACTAAAGCTCCGTTCTATCCCGTTAAACAGCTGTCAAGCAATTGCACGTAATTTCTTCGCATAAGACAAAATATTATCCAAACCGAAGCTTTCTAACAACGTTGACGTATTGGTAAGCTTTTGCATACATGTAATTTAATTGAATTAAAACCAATAAAGTTTTATAAACAGCAAGAACAGAAACAAATTGCACGAAATCAACTGTAAAATAGAACACAATAAACAAATATTCATTCACTCATTTTTTCGTTTATTCATTCATTCATTCATTCATTCATTCATTCTTTCATTCTCTCATTTATTCATTCATTCAATCATTTACTTTAAAAAAACGCGAACTAAGGTTAGGTTTGAATTATCGTCGCACTAGAGCTACACGAGGGCTATTGGCGACGGACGTCGTATTTTAGAACCACAGTCAAGTGACGAGCCGACACCTGAATGGGCACCCAACTCAATCGTTAAGGGAGCCAACTAAGAGTGAAACCGAAACCACCAATAAAATCGCGGAAAACAAGAAAGAAAACCTTTTTTCTGGAAGAACAACTGGATGAAGTACGTCATCTGGAACAAGCCAAGAAAACAATGGGAATATTTCTTATGATGTCACGCTCACCACACTGCGATTTCATTGGCTATTTAGTTCTCTTGGACAAAAAATTTGAAACAAGCTCATTGGTTTTTTTATAACGTCACGCGCTCCGATTAGTTATTTGGTTTTCTTTGACAAAGTGTTGAAACAAGCCCATTAAAACAGAAGTTTTCGTCGAATAATTTACACATATTTCACGTGAATATGCATTTAAACAATCGCTAATATTTACTTTTTATAATAAAAGTGAAAATTACTCCCTACTTTACACAGGTAGCCGAACGAAAGATTTTCGATCGCCAAACATCATTCTAAAGAGAAACTTTATTTTTCTGTTCTCTTAGAGCCAGAGGTTCAGCCACACAGTTCGTTAATCCCCGACGTGAAGGTACTATTAAAAACAAAACCTTCTACAATAACAAGTGACAAGCCAGAACTGGTCACGATAAATATTACATCAGAACAAAAATAATAAATTGTTTACAACCACCGTGGAACGTTTTTTTAGCTTTTTCTTTTCGTGTGTCATTGGCTTTTTGGGCATGCGACACTGATCGTATCAGCTACCATTGACCTTCGAAAAAAAGAATTATTTTTTTTCATTCTATTCTTCAGCGCCATATTGTTTTTATTAGATTTCTCTATATTCAATACCACAACCGAGTTTTAGTTATTTATTTCAAAGTATTTTTTTTAATTGTAAAAAGTTATGCAGAGTGAGTGATACGAGTATGTTTCCTGATTCCGACAGGTAATTTGAATAGGGTTATAATCCTTCGAATGAGCTTTTGTTGGCGCGATTTCGCGCTTCGGCGAGAAAAAATTTATAAGCCACCGCCAAAAGGATACGTCATGTGATTTTACGTGCATATTATTAAGGCAATATCGTAAAAATAACAACTTCGACAAAATAGAAAAAAATTAAGTTTAAAAAAATATTCTAAATTTTCCGTCACACAAAAAGTTAGTCAAAAATAAATTGATAAAATACCCCTTTTGAAAAAATTTCAACTTTTTTTATTACCTTTTAATCCTTAACAGTTAAATATATACTGAAAAAAAAATCCTTTGAAAATCGATTCGTGGTAATTGTTTTAATTCAATTCTACAATTCAAAATGTCATTCCGTCACATATGGAATTGCCCATTATTTGATACCCTCACAAAAAAGGTGGGATGTATAAACAAAATAAAACTTACGATATCGTGACTGCTTTAATATTATAATTATCATGAAAACATTTTAATCTTAGATCTATAAACGCCAAAGGACGAATTCTAACCATTGCTGTTTTTTAAACTTAAAAAATAACAAGATTTTAAAATATGCAAAATTATTAATTATAAATTATTTTCCTAATTTAACACTCGTCACATTTGGTTAGAGTTAACTTTTCTTAATTTGTCATTGAAAATAATTAGTTTTTAAAAAATCTTCCATTTTTAACGAAGAGTTTTAGCCTTAAGTTAGCTTTTATTTTTGATTAAAAAAATTAATCACATATTAGCGACATATTGGAGATATTTTACAATTTAATGAAATTTTCGTCGATTACATTCGTCGATTTTTTAGGTCTATTCGTCCATATTTTCGTCTATTTAAATTCTATTTGAATCATTGACTTTCCATCCGCAGACAGACACCAGTGAACAGCTTACTTGAGCTAATTTTGTATACTAGTTTGTTGCGCTACTGTTAGCTTCGCTGCTTAGTTCGGATAGTAAAGGAGAATAACGTTTTACATATGCATATTTAACCTCTAAGAACCGAGTAATTCCTATATATATATATATATGATCTTAACATACTTTTCATACAAATATATGCTAAAAAGTATGTTTTCCAAAAACTTTTTCTAAAAATTATGTTTAATAGTTACTAGGGACATGCCTTAAACTCTAAAAATAGACCTTTTTTGTGCTATAAACGCAACAAAAAAGGCCGTATAACTTATTTGTAGTTAACAGATTATTTTATCATTGTTTTTAATACAAAATGCCTTTAAAATTAACTACCATAATTACTTTTTAAAAAGTTTGAAAAAAATAATTTAAAATAATTTTTTAAGAACACTTCGTATTGACGCTCTTTCAACTTCATTTTTTTACAGAAATAAATGACTGATACCTGTAACTAAAGGCTGAAAACTGATATTTGGATCTTCTATCGGACCAGGTCAATTTCGGAACTAATTAACGTGTGAATTGTTTGTGGGGAGGATTTCAAAAATGTCCCAAAAACCAAATGAAGAGGAATTCGCAAGAGGCTAAAGGCGTCCGTATACTTCATTACTATTTTTTTTATTATTATTACTCTGATGTTAGACTGTACTATGTTTGGTGGAAATCTGGTTCGGAGGTTGAAACTATAGTGCAGAAGTGAACAACAACTTTTTTTAATTGAATAGTTTTTTTAAAAGATGGCGGAGTCGAAGACCGTCTTCGAACTCATGCCTCCTGGGAGCTTAGATCTCAATTTATGTAGAATACCCAAATGGGGTCCCAATGCTGTTTGCATTGAAACGCCCCGAGGTAATGTAACAAAGTATGCATTAGCGTCGATTAGCGACTGACAATGTTAAATCTAACGTAAGCAAGTATACTGCAGTAAATGGGCTAATGACTTGGACCATTGTTGCAAGCACTCAATAGCTCTAACCTGTAAAGAAAGTATACTAGAAGACTGATTAATTCAGGGCAAAAGTGGTTCAATTCATTTATGTGGTTACTGCAGTTTATCTGCCTAAAGCAGAAATGAGCATTGTAATGTAAATTTGTAGGGTAATAGATGTACTAGAGTTTGTGCCATATTCCCTAGAGGAAACTTGTGTGAAAGTGGTTTCGATTAAAAATGCTGAGAAATTATTTGGTCACAAAATTAAAGAAATATATTTGGACAAATTGAACAATGTTCCAAAGTTGATTTTGGAATTTTTGAAGGAAAAAAATAATAGTTATCTTCCATTGAAAGCTATTTGAATATATTTAAAAACAAGCCCGCCGTTAAAGATTGACTAGGTCTATACCTTGTCTAGCCAGAATGCGAGCTCGAAAGCATTTTCCTCGAACATCCCCGCATGTGATTTTCTTCGAAACGGCGTGGGCGTGTTTTTTCCCCACCCTACTTGGGTTTGAACTGTTTGGATTGATAACCTCACAACAGAACCTCAAACGCGGTAGTTTAGAAAAGCGATGCTCCCCCGTTTCCTAGAAAACCAAGCTCAACAATCAGAAATACAACAATTTTAAGATTGTTGTGGAGTGAAAATAGTTGGGCTAAAAAAAAATCTAAATCCTGACTTGCTCAATACACAGGGCAAGTAAATTATTTTAAAAATTCGGATAGGGCAAGTTTAATTTTTTCCCAACTCACCCGAACATGAAAGTAAAATAATTTAGTTTTCTATTTTTGCAAAGAACTAGGCTAATATTTTTGGAAAATATGTCACTGTAGGTGCTGATGATTGTCCTAACTATACAGATTAATGATTTCATTGATATGTAAAGTTAGGAAATTATTAATGTTTGGTTAATATTTAGGAAATATCACTTTATAAAATAATTTTGACAAGTAAAACTTCCAGCCAAGAAAATACTGTTTAACAACTTGCAGACCAGGCAATGAAAAACTTTCAGATTTTTCTAAGCCTAGAGTATAGCAAGTAATCACTATGTATAATGCTAGCAATAGTATAAGTACAACTAATAATAATACAAAGGAATGGCATATTATACGGAAAACAAAGCCTGAAATTCAGCGAAACTATTTCGAAAATTAAAATTTGAGCGAAATCACTAAAAAAAGAATCAGGACTTTTTTTTTCTATTACAAAATAATACTTAATCAAAAAATATTTGCGTTCAAGTGTAATTACATGCTTTTAATCAATAAAATATTTTTTAATGTTAGTTAAACTTAACAATGACCGCTGAATTCGGTATTTAGATGTTAATAAAAAAAATACAAAAGTTTATTAGACTGCCAGTTTTATGCTTAGGTATGAAATGCTGTTGTACTTGAAATCAATGAGGATTACAAATGAAGAACTACATTACGATTTTAGTGTATAATGAAGATGGAGTCATTGTTCACACACGTGCGCCATCTATTGAGTAATATTTCTTTTAAATTTTCAAACATGCGCTGCCATCTAGAGGGAAAATATTAACTTAGAAACTAATACAATTATTAGTTTTGATTTTCTTCCATAACTAAAAAACCATGGTTCTTTGAACACTGTATTTTATTAGTTTTATTACATTATATATTATTTAATTATTAGTTTTTGTTACAATATTACAAATGTAGAAAATTAAATATTAACTTTTAAAGAAAAATCAATTGCTCGAAACATATTTAAAAAATATATATGCAATCCTCTTTCATAATTTTATTTATTTAAATTTATTTAACACGATATTTATTGTACCTACAAGAATTTTCAGAGCTCCAATAAATAAGAAAAGAATGCTTAAAAAATTAAAACAGGTGCTTTTAACGAATCCATTTAACGAACCATTTTAACGAATTTGTTGAACGGAAATTTTGTCCTAATTTATAACCAATTAGGTAGTTTTAAACATCATTTTTTATATTTTAATAAAACCCAACATTTAGAATGCCGAATTAAATTTTAAGATTGAAATCTCCGATTTTCACGGTTTTTGGTAGTTTCAAAACATGAAATAAAGCAGTGCTGCCATCTACTGTGTAAATATATAAACAAAAGTGCTAAATGATTCTCAACCAAATAATTTATCGTATGAAATTAATTTTTGTAATCCTAACAAAAACTATTCTAAATATATTGTTCTATTATTTAACTTAAAGAACTTAAAAGGTATGCTAACGAAAGAATCTTAGACTCCCTTTTCATAATTTGATTACAGGTATAAGTCTTTTCTGAACGGAAATGAAAATTGACTGTGCAATGGGTTTATATATATTTTTACAAGTCAACAACGAACTATTCTATTATTCTAACTAGTATTTTATTGTCACTCATTTTTTGTTAGTTAACAATAAACAGTATTCTTTTACATCTGCAGCTGAGCTATGTAGCTTAATTATGCAACAAAATTCAAAATTATATCTCATATTGCAGGAATGAGACAGAAGGGTTCACAAAAATAAATAAGTATTATATGAAGGGTTCAGTGGCAAAACTTGTTTTTACTCTGGTCATCCTCCAAAGTAAAACTATGATATAGGGTCCAGTGCTTTCATCAGTGACTTCTGACAAATTTAATGGAAGAATGCGAGTCGTGCAATAAGCCGTTTATTTGAACTAGTGCAACTCTTGTGCAGTGAAATTACTCTTTAATACTTTAACTTAATTACTCTTAACTACTTATAACACTGAAAAAAAATATCTTGGTTTATGACAAACAATTGCATGGTCAAGTCCTTCTTCAACTCATAAAAAAACTACATTAGGAAAAAATAATTCTGGATAATTAACTCAAAAACCGAAATTCCCTTCAACACTTTTACTCATCTTCAAATAAAAAAATCATTTGATTGAATCTATAAACGTGGCTAATTTTCCCATCGACTTTATAAATATTCTACTTGTATCATTTTTTTAAATAAGAAACACTTACTTTAACTCTTTTGAAGTCTTTTCAATTCCCAGCTTGAATCTATGTAGTCCGTTATCAATTTGTGTCGCCCAGAAAGGTTTCATCCATACCAAAGAGTTGAAATGGCCAGCATACACTGCAGGTATGATCCAGTTTTCGATGCTAAGGCAACTAAAAATATATAATAAAGTAATAAGCTTTAAAAAATTATGGCAATAACAATAACCTGAAGAAATTAATTTCTTCTTTTTGTCTATCTAATATAGGTATTTTGTAAATTGACATGTTTCATGTTTTGAGTGGCAACAGTTAAATAGGAATGGGGGGAAAATATCCCACGAAGTGGGAGGAGTTTAGTGTGTCAAACCACCAATGAGAGCTCACCAGGAATGAGAGCAAGAAGGATTTTCATAAAGTAAAGCAACCTAATGCCATTTGAAATGTATATTAAGAATGGTCTATATGATAAACTTTTAAATAAAACTTAAAACTATATCAAAAAACAAACAAAAGTTTTCGATCCCTAGATTGTATAGTAGGTAATTCAAACTCTTCCCATTTGGTGATTAGGCCGAGATTCATTTATATAGCAAGTGTAAAAGTTTTTCAAAAAAAAAAAAATTATAAACATGTGGATCGGCAGAATTAACATCGCACAAGTGCTACACAAACTTTGTTGTTATTTGTTTGATTAACAAATTGATCAACAATAGATCAAAATTTGATATGTTAGATCATTGAAAATTTAAATAACTAATTTGTCATAATAAAAACCTTTAAAATTTTTGCTAATAAAACTCATAGCGTTTATAGCGATGAAAATAAATTTAATGGTGATCAATTTTTTTATCAATAAAGTAATTAAAGCAACTTCTAGCAAATGTTGTGCAACTTTTTAAAAATATATATTGTATTTCAGTTTTTTTTTTTTAATTAGTTAAAATTAATTTTACATACTAGATGGCGCCACATGTTTACTTGTTCAAATATATTTATTCATTATGCTTTATCCATTCAGTCTCTGGCATATAATGAATTAAAAAAAATACAGATAATAATAATAATAAATAACAATATTTTACCTTAAATATAAAAATAAGTAAAATATTCATTTATGCCTGGGTTCATGAATATTTTAACGAGAATTTTTCCTTTGGAAAATAAAAATCTCGCTTCCTATGAAAAACTGTTAAAAGTCTAGTAAGTTTGGCCTAGGAATGACTTAGACTGAGCAGGAAAGAGATTTAAGTAGTGATCAGATTATTAATATATTACAGTAGTCTCAATAGACATGAGAGAATTATGCATGGTACATGTAGAACATGTCAATAGGTCAAGGAGAGTTCTTTTTTTTTTTTCATGTTTTTAAGAATATAAGAACTATACTGCATGAAGATTTGAATATCTTGGTACTTCTATATATGAGGTTTATGTTAGAATTTCGCCTTCATTAAGGTACAAAAAGATGGATTAGTACAAATACAAAAATTAGCAGCTATCTTAGTTAATTAGTAGAGATTCTTCTTAAAATCTTCCACTCTCTTCCAATACACAATGTATTCTGGTAAAGCATTACACTCGTTGATGACTCTATTGTAAAAATAATGTTTCCTTGCCTCCCTTCTAAAGCATGATTTATTCAATTTCTGACCATGTGCTCTGGTCCCAGTTAACACATTCGCTGCCACTAAATCATCGATAGAGTCTTCATCGATAGAGGCTGATGAAGTAGAAAAACATCCTGTTTTTTTTAAACCTGTTCGTTACAATGGAAATAAACTAACTGTTCATTTTTGAACAAGTATAAATCTTAGTACAAGATCGTAAAATAGCAAGGTTAGGTTGAATTAACGTCACTAACTAAAGCTACACGATAGCTACCTAGTAGTAAAAATACAAGGAATTGTTCCTGGCCTTTTCCAACCGGATAACTCATCATCTGTCACTAATAATTGAATTGAAAGCCAATTACCAGATTTGCTTCAGTGATTAACTTTTCGACTAAGAAATAATCATTAAATTTTCCTAATTTTTATTTTTAGGTAGCTTTTGCTCGAAAAAAAATAAATAAAACTGATTATTTGCAATTTTTTTATAGCTAGATTGTTGAATAACAAACTGAATCACTTTACGAAATGCGGTATGTCATGTGTCTGGTCACCCTACACTTGAGACGAAGGATTTAATTTCCTCCTAATTTTAAATAGAATGCCCTCTTTCAAATCACCAAGTATTATTCCAAGCACAGAAGGATCGGTTGCAAAAGTTACAAACGAACTTGAACTCATAAGAACGGTTGGCTAAATGGTACTATGAATTTCATCAGAATGTGTTGTTTTCAGTGAATCGGAACCAC
This sequence comes from Hylyphantes graminicola, assembly GCA_023701765.1. Taxonomy (NCBI): domain Eukaryota; kingdom Metazoa; phylum Arthropoda; class Arachnida; order Araneae; family Linyphiidae; genus Hylyphantes; species Hylyphantes graminicola. Next base: position 52,664,737 of record CM043121.1, read on the forward strand.
GCGACTCTTTAAGGAGTCAGTGGCATTTAACGTGTTAAAGGTAAAACCTAAGCCCTCTATGTCTCCTTGTTTTATGAACTTGAATAACTGAATTAAATTACCCTTTGTTCTCCCATTTTCCAGGGAATACATATTTAAAAACCTTAATATATTATCATAATCGATACCTGATAAACCCATAATCATTTTTGTTGCCCTATGATGTACTTTTTCAATCAACTCTAAACCTTTTCTGAGGAAGGGGGACAAAAACTGAACAGCATATTCCAGATGTGGCCTTACCAATCCCCCATATACAATATACCATAGTGCAATATACCAACGATGGGTTCAACCCTATGCAACCAATTTGAAAAGTCATACACAGTGTCAGGACTATATACTTTGTCTTGTTGATTGTACCCTAGTCATATATCAAGGCTGTTGATTGGCTAAGACAAGGACCCAACCTGTGGAGGCAACGTCCTTGACACAGCATGGTTTAATTCATAAGACAAGTGAGGTTTCAATCATCCACCCCTAATGATTTAACAAGCACCAGCCCTAATACACAGCGCAATTTTTTACTGCACAAACTATAATTCTTCTAATAACAACGCAAGCTATGAAAACTCTTTAGACCCCTAACCCTTCTTCTGGTTTTGATCATTACTGTTTTTGTTGGCAAAATAAACCATTGTGATTAACCTCAAAGCAGAGTTTCAAGCCAGATTGGTTTAGAACAGCTACGCTTGTGTCGTTTATTCAGGTACGAATCCCTGTAAAGCATGATATTTGTGTCCGTCAATAAATGTTGTTATTTGTTGATGTGTTTGTGTCGTCTCTTTCTAAGTGTGTTTTTTGTGTATGTGTCATTCTGGGGTTGAGTACAACAGACTTGAGGTCTCAGTGCATGCCGAACTTGCCCACCAAGAAAGTCATAAGTCATGTTGTCAGGGCTGGATTTAAAGATTTGCCACCTGTAGGCTATGATTCACGATCGATTTGCCGCCCCTGTCACAATATTTTCCCCTTTCGAGGAAAGATGGCAGGGTTAGTTGCAAAATAGGATGATATGTGCTGTTTAAAATATAGATATATGTATTAGAATCATCTATATACCTTTACATACTAATTCAAAAGCGAAATATAAAGTGAATTTTTTAAACTGTTCAACTATTTTTCTTTCAACTTCGAAATTCGGGAGGAGGGGGTGCAATTGCCCTCGCAGTGATCATGTTTGCTACGAAATATTAGTACTATACGTTTACGGTTTACGCATTAATATAAATTATTTGTTTTCTTTCCTAAAAATATTCGTATCTTTATTACAATTTCTTATGCCACTTTATGACTTTAATTGGTTTTAAAATTTGCTGCCCAAAAAAATTCGCCGCTCTAGGCTAAAGCCTACTTAGCCTATTTAGAAATCCGGCCCTGCATGTTGTTTATTAGAAAACTATTATAGAGAGTAGGGGAAGAAAATGTTTTCAAAGCTTGTGTTGCGATCCGAAGGAGTATAACTAGTGTCACCTAAAGGCAAATATCAACACAAAACTTGGCTTACTTGATAACATACTGCTTCTCGTATATTCTCTCAGCATCCAAATGTTTTGGCACAACAAGGTCGGGATGGGAATCAAAGTGCAGCATCAGACCATTCTCAAAAGAAATCTTCTTGGATCCAATGGCCCGATAGATGTGCTGCAATGCCTGAAATAATAAGTTGTTCAATTGTATCACAAAGATAATACATCAAATATATCACAAGTATATCAAATATACGTTCAATATTGTCGCCCTAGTAGTGTAACGGTTATAGCTCTGTTCTGCAGAGCTGGGGTCTGGACTCGATTCCTGGGTAAGAATTGGTTGTAAATTGTAATTATCTCAACCTTAGAATTGGGTGAAAATCTGTTAGGCTTTGTGTCATACTAAATATTATTATATAATTAGTCATTTTTTTTAATGTAGTGAAGATCCAATGCAGTTTTTGTCAAAAAAGCAATTCAAGTTATACGAAAATATACCTATATGAATCCCACATTAGTGTGCTACTTGAGATCCCCATCACTATTTCTTGTCTATTTACTAAGCGAGCTTCGAGAACACTTTCTTCCCCCATCCCTTCGCTTGGTTTTCTAAGAAACAGGGGGAGCATCACTTCTCTAAACCAAACGCTTTTGAGGTTCTGTTGTGAGGTTAACAGTTCAAACGCAAGTAGGGTGGTTAAAAAAATACCCTCACGCCGTTTCGAAGAAAACCACATGCATGGTAGGGGAAGAAAATGCTTTCGAGGCTCGCATTCTGGCTAGACAAGGTATAACACAAACTTCCCTCTTCAATTCCAGGAAAACACATATGGACATTTGTTGTTAGATTCAAAACTCGCATGACTTTTCACTTGCATTCACTTCAGGGCTCTAAACAGTATGTAGGTCATCCAAAAGTCAACGAGTGACACGGTGCTAGATTTTTTATAGATCGTGGGAAAAATTCGAAGAAAAAAATAAGAGAACCAGTCGCAATGATGGGTTGGTCGGTTCCATTTGAAGAGGATTTTTAGCATTACGTATATAGATGGAAAATCGGTGTCTTGGAAAGTTGTCCGTTACAGAGCTGGTCACTTAAGGGTCTACAGTAGAAGTTTTGTTGTATTTAAACAAAGAAACAATATATTGCATTTGACAATTTTTCAGGACAAATTATCTATTTCAAAATATTTCGATACATGCTCCATAAACCGTCTTCTGGAGCATCAGTTTTCTCTTTAATGAAATTTCCTATTTTTTTTTTAAGGTTGAGATCAGTTGATATTATTTTATTTAAAAACTATACAGCAACACAAATTAGTTTTGCTTTGTTTGAAGAAGTATGAAACCTAATAAAGCCAAACATTCTCAAAGTTTATTTAAGTTTTGTAAAATTTGTAGTTTTGTAAATTATTTTAGTAAATTTTTGTTTTTCTTTAGTATCGACTGTATTTTGCAAAAGTTTCTAAAATACTTCTAAAGAAAATTTAATAAATAATAAAATTTAATACACGCTATATTTAAATTAACTTCACAATTAATATCGAATTGCAGATATGTAAAAACAAGCATCTAATATATTTTTTAAGAGATTAAATAAAATTATCAGAATAAAAATAATATTAGTTACATCATTATGATCTTCAACTATATAAACAGGGATGCATATTTTCTTTTTCTTTGAAATACCAGCCATTGTTTTACTTAAAATTGAACTTCCCGCTTGTGACAGCATGGCTAGTTTTGTTTTTGAAGCTGCAAAATGAAAACAGTTAAATTCACGGTCAAATTTTTTATTGACATCTCTGAACACAGGAAGTAATTATTTTTGTTATTTTAATTTGTAAGAAATAGTATATGCAAAGAATTTTCTGACACTCAATATTTTTTTTAATTTAAGAGAACATTTTTATTAAATTTCCAAAAATAAAGTATGATTTTAAAAGCGAAATGTTTTTATTGGCCTAGTTTTGGCCCATTTAGTATGGAATGGATCATTTTTTCCTATACACAATATTAAAGCCTGGTTATGGGAAGACTTGTGTCTCAGGTGTGCCAGGTTGCCGCGATTCGCAACTACTTTTTATCACACAATAATATTTTTGTCCTTTTTAAGATTTAGAAAAGTAACCGTTTTCGCTGAACTTCAAATACAAAAATGGTAATTAAAATTTAAATATAAAAATTTCTGGTAAACTTTTATCATTTATACAATTTTAATGCAAATAGTTTTACTGATTTTTCTTTTTTTTTAGGAAAATGGCAACTACATATTGTTTGCCATGGCGACGAATGCTTTTAATATAGATTAAAGACATTTATAGAATGCTACTCTGGTAGGATTTCTATGAAGGAATTTGTTAATTGGAATTTAAGTACACACTAGCGCTCCTGTAGTTTGATTTGGAACTAACTATGGCGACAGCGCATCCGTTTTTTCATTTTAGATTAGAGGGTCATTTTAAGGGTATTTGGTATAAGAATATTGTAGTTGTTATTTTTCTAAATTTCAACTTCCTGCTTTACGGTTGGATGTTTTAATCATTTATTTAAGGTCATTTTAAGGGTATTTGGTATAAGAATATTGTAGTTGTTATTTTTCTAAATTTCAACTTCCTGCTTTACGGTTGGATGTTTTAATCATTTATTTAAGAAAACTTGCATTAAAAAAATAAAAGTTTCCTTTACCGCATTCTGATCATCAGTTGAAACCGAATCAACCAATGAAATCGTAGTACGGAAAGAAAACGAAGCAATCAAAGAAATCGTAGAACGTAGAGCGTGACATCAGGATACAAAAATTGAAAATGTAATTGCTTGGATAATTTAAATCTCCTGATTAGTTGTACAGAAATTAAATGATAAGTTCCAAATATTAAATATCATTTTAAGAATAGATTAGTGTAAAGATAAATTTAACATTTATTTAATTTGTTAGGTTAGGTTTGAATTATCGTCGCACTAGAGCTACTCGAGGGCTATTTGTGACGGGCGTTGTATTTTAGAACCACAGTCAAGTGACGAGCCGACACCTAAATAGGTATCCAGCGCAATAGGTAAGGGCGACATCGTACGCAGCGTTAGGAGTTAGGACTTTGAAGGATATTTAGCGTGCTCTCCATTACACGGGGTTTTCGTCGGACATTTGGCTGCACATGCCGTTTATAGGTCGGCAGTAATTTAATTTGCAAGATGAATTAAATGAAGGTTATTTAAGTTTAGTTTGAATATTGTCGCACTAAAGCTACGCCCTTTTAGCTCCTCCCGAGGGTGCACCCCTGAGCGGATCCATTCTGAAGACTGAATCACAGAAACTGTGACGTCACGACCAGTTTTGTGCGGGTATTCGATTCTGTCACCGGACTGCTTAGCGTTCCAGTTGTCGATTATTCACAGTATTACGATTTAAATAAATTTCACTATAAACTATTATTCATTCTTTTATAACTTAAAGATTCCTTAATGTTTATCACTTCAAAAAAGAAAACAAGTTGGTTTGTTACAGAATCTGCCACTTACACCGCTTCCACACAACATTTTACGCTCAACAGGAAACACACTAACACCTCAAAAAGAAATTCGCCAAACAGGGCCTTTTCTAATTCAAACTTTGATAAGCAAAAACTAATAATGTTCTTCAATCTTCTTTTGCAGATTTGATAACTAATCCTTATCGTTTGCTCATTTTTTTGAACTTAGAAGAATAGTGATGATTTTTTTTAATAAATATCTTTTTGCAGTCACAAGTTTACATTTCGAAAAATAAATTAGTAAAATTGTTGCTTTAAAAATAAAAGCGAACATTTGCATATTTTTTTTTATGCAAATTTCGAATTTTTTATGAATTTTTCTTCCCAAAAATATAACGAACCATCAAAATAACTTTCTTGTGCTATTAAAACAATCCAAATTGAATTATTACACAAAAATAAATATTTTTTTCAAGAATTTTATTTTTATTTTAAATAAAGTTTCTCGCACGTTTGATGTCCTGGCAACAGTGAAAATATTGAATTAAAATGGAATTCGCATGTTATTTCAATGTAGATTAAATTATTAAAATTTTAATTAAACTTCTAATTTAAATTTTTAATGAAATTTGGAATGTAGCTTAAACTGATTTTTTTGCTTCAAAATGACGTAACCCACTTGTTTGTGAGACTTGCGGTTCGTTCTGTGAAAGTGGGTGATGGACAGACAGACGGACAGAACGATTATAAAACCTTCCACTTTTTACGTTATAAACGTAGTGTGAAAGCTAAAAACAAAAAAAAACGCAAATGAAGAAGAAAAAATCAAATATGAAGTTATATTCTGAAATACATATACAACTTTAATACATGGTAATTACAATTCACAGCAATTCACAATCAGTTTTTTTTTTTTTTTGTATGTGTGTGTTCTACTTTAATAAAAGCCAATAATGACGAGCGACAAAACAATAATCGGAGTTAGATTAGTTCAATGTCAAGAACTAGGTAACGCTAAGATTGAAATTTCCAATCCTCAATCATTAATTGACATAATATTAGTACCGTCAAAGCGGGTATCTTTGGCCACGGAGGGTAACTTTGGCCACGCATCGGAAAAAGATTTGTTTCTTAATTTCTCTTCATAAAATGATCTCATCTTAAATTGTTTTACATTTTTGGAAAGGTGGAAATATCGCCTTTCATTTCGTGTAAAAAAAAAAATCTCATTCTAAATCTGGCAATACTACAAATGCTGTTTTCATTCTTACGAGCATAAAATGACAAAAATCTATCTCTTCCAACTTTTGTCTGGAACACTTAAAAAAATATTGAAAATATTTAAATAAAACACTCTATTCGATTCTTTTATTAATGAGGAAGAATATTACACCATTTGTTTTTTTCTAAGTTGACTACTTTTTATGCTGTATTTAAATATCTGTAATTGGGAAGCTTTTGCCGATGAATGCGAGTAACTTTGGCCATAGATGTAAATATTTCTTTATGGAACTTTGCACTTTAAAAAATGTATGTAAAAGTGTATTAAGTTTAAGTATTTTTGAAAAAATTCTTACTTTTATGATTACTCATTTTTTAGATATTTTTTTTTAATCTCATGATTTTAAACCTTAAAAAGATAAAGATAGAATGCAATGATACGTATTCCACTCAAAATCGTAAATGTCGAAAGGTAAACATTTTCAGATTCCTAATTATAAATATATTATTTTTCACCTTTTATAATAAAATCGTTTGCTTTTTACAAATATATTTGTTATTATATCTTGCTTCAAAAAAAGTTCTGTTTTCCTTATTAAAATAGAAGTTTATTTTTCTTTCTTTTAAGCGACAAGCAATATTAGTATTCAACGTGTAATGCCATTCCACGATGCACTGCAATGTAAATGTTAAGTTATATACCATTTTAAATAACTATGTGTCTTATAACTTTGTTATTTTTGGGTTTAAAGTTTTAATATTGCTATTTAAATCGTTAACACACCTTTTAATGATGTTAAAAAGTATGTTTCTTATGTATTTCTTGGGTGGCCAAAGTTACCCGCCCGGCTCCTAACAGGGTCTTATTTTTTAAAATTAATACCAATTTTTTATTAATTTATAAAATGTAACAAAAATGCCTGAAAATTATTCCTAAATGTACAATACTTAGAATGCATAAGGATTTTTAGGTGTTTAAATCGTTTTTGAAGTTAAATGTTTCTTCTTTTGTGATAAAAACTATGATTTTGGCCAAAGTTACCCGCACTGACGGTACGTGTAAAGAAATAGTAGCGCTACAATCGGAAATATCAAACTTGCCAATCACCAAATCAATCGTTAACTTTATATTAGTTCTTTACTAAACATTAGGTGCGCTAAGCTTCAGATTGAGTTGGCAGTCTAAGAGATACTTTATTACTAATATATGGCTTTTATTCCTTTTAATGAAGATTGAAAATTTTGCCTACAATATTATAGATATCTGGTACGTTTTAAAAATATGGTGCTATTATTTTAATGCAGTTTATTTTATCTATAATTATTAATCTAATATTATTTTGCATTAATATGGGACTATTATAATGTCTTGCTGGAGTATATCCGATTGTTAGATAACATTTTTTCGCAAATATGCCAATCTATAAATGAAAAATCTCTAATATTAATTATTAGGCTTTAAATTTATATGGTTAATATATACTTTCAATAAATCGTAACTTTATTTGCGAAATCTAAAATTGGAATTAGATAAATAGAAGTATGTTTCTATCATGATTGCACCAATGTACTAAAATTGTCCTTTTGAAATCCAAAGAAATATATTTCCTAAACAAAATTTAAAGAACTTACGGAATTACTGTCTCTATATTGTGTACCATTTCTGTTTTTTTTTTTTTCATTGGACTGCTACTAAACCGAAACTAAGTATTTGACCACAATTTTTATATCACTATTTCTTGCCTAATCGTATCATAATTTTAAATTATCATTAATGAATAGAAAGTTCAGCAAAATATATGTTTTGTAAATTCTACTTTCTCAACCCACAAGCACTTGCATAGGATGTTTCATCCAAAGGTATTTTTTTAGCAGAAATTTCCTTATGTTCCTTTGTTTTTTCGGAGTGTGTAAAATCTTAAGATTAGAAGATTGTTAGATTAATTTTGGTCATCAATTTTCTACGGCTGGGATACCCCTAAAAATTAATGGTTATTAAAATATGTTGCCAATGGCCTGTAGGTACTCCAGAGTCAATGCTTTTCTTGTGGATTTGTGTATAGCTTTGGCATACACTGTTTGGTGCAGTGAGAAATTAGATTGCCGCCAAATATCAAAAACATTTTTGGACAGCCTTATTTCTCCACAGGTGTTTACTTCTATTATCTAAACCATAAAGTTAAAAGTTGCCATCAAAACATTACTAATCTCACTTTGGTGCCATAATGTAATATGTACACTATACCAAAACCGAACTTAAGTTTGCAGTAGAGAAATGTACTAGGCGGAAGAATCTGCGTAAACAACGCTACTGGCGCCGAAATTTCGCCAGCTCCTATTGGCTGCTCCTTCGACCCTGATATTCGTGCGCCCTGTTACGTCAAAATCGAAGGAAAAAAATAATTAAAATAACACTCTAACTGAAGCTTAACTAATTAAAATAATAAATTTATGTCTTGAAATAACAAATCAATTTGTTTATTGAATGTGAAATACCTTTTTGTATTCGATTCTCAAAAATGAGAACTATATACCCTTTTTCTTGTAGAACATTTGTATACTGCAAACTTAAGGTCGGTTTTGGTGTAGAGCTGATCTTTTGTATTATGGTTTTTTAACAGTTTGTAATCAATTTCAAAGGTGTTCAGCTCTAGTTTCCTTTGTATTTGATTTTAAACTGTTTAACAATAATACAATCGATACTTTACTTTAGCGTGCAATTCTTGACATCCAAGTCGAGCCACTAAAAAAAAATAATCGGACAAAAAAAAATTAATAGGTGTGCCCTCTCAGTGATGTATGATACATGCTCTTTCCAATGATGCTGTTTTTATAGAACTACAAAAATACTTAAGCTAAAAGTGAGTGATCCACTTTTGGATTCTTAATATTTTCATATTTCGGGTATTTGACTTTTATCTTTAAATATTATTAAAAACTTAATGAAAATTGTTTTTATCTATTATAAAATGTTCTTGTCACATACATGGTAGAGACTTGTTCTTATTGTTATAAGTACATTTGTAAAGCAAACAATCAAATTAAATTAATATGTACTCTTGGCCCATCAAGCAAATTTAAAAACCAATGCATCCAATACCTACTATATGAGGCAACCTTAGAAGAAAAGTTTCATAACAAAATCTGGAAATATTCTGCCAATTCTCATTGTGGGGAGTCTCTCCTTGAACGTTAAAGATTAAGATCTTCAATTGCATTAATTTTCCTCGAAAAAAAGTGAGTGAAATTCAAGTCAAATGTCTTATTTTCCTGAAATATAGAAAAATCTAGGCACTATTACTTCTGTTATATCCAACTGATAGAATTTAGATAAAGAGTAGTAGCCCAGAAACCACCTCCAAACCTCACAAAAAAAAAAGGATCCAATGCAAACCACTTGACGAAGAACAAAAGAGTGTAGGCAAATTATTTGGTTGGTAGACGTATATATTTAGGTTTGTGTGCTTGGTCAGAAACCCGCTTATGAACCTTCGTCAAGAATGTTAGACAAAACACACTCATAAGTAGATCCATCTAATTTTTAGAGATAGAGGCCAACTAGACGATTCCCAGAATTGCATTTTCACCCCCAGAGGTATGGATTTGGTATGGGAACTTTTAGCACTTTGGGACCACAACGGAATTTAACGTGCACCAGTCACCATTAGCATGCAGGGGTCTTCAGAAGGCAGTGGGACTCAAACACACAACCTTGCCAGTCCAAGACCTTACCAACCAAGCTATCCTGACCCTGGCAAATTATTTTACGGAAAATCACTTGTATATGTTGACTTCGAGCCAGTTACTTCTTGAGATTATGCACAAGTCTTCAGGGACTGAAATAGATACCTGGAGTAGCAGGGAGCACAGAATAATGTGTGCTGGTTGGGTCATGTTTTAATTTTACCTGTGAAAGGGAAGTTTTTAATAGTCTCATACTAACTGAGGAGAAAGAGGGTATGGGTCTGCTTCAGAACGCTATTAAATTTTGTTTGTTCCATTTTTCGGAGTTTAGTGGTGATTTTATTAAAAAATTCATCAGAAACTAGGTCTTGTTGAAATGTCAAATTCAATATTGAGGGAAAATCATTCATTTTATTTCGAGGGTGGGTGATGTTTTTAATTGCAAGTTCCAAAGAGGGTAGGGTTCATTTTAAGCTATGGTAGAAAAAACATGCCCCCTTCCTCCCAACAGTTAATTAACAGACCTGATCCCGGTGATTTTGGACTAGGATTAGAATGATTGCAATTTTAAATGCTAGTTTTCACAATATATTATATATAATAAAACAAATCATTTCGATGGGTAATTATGAGTCCCACCAGTGAGGTTCCTTGAAAAAAGTGTTTCAACCATCCATTTGTTACATTTTTTTTTTAACTTTGACTATTTTACACAAAGCTTTTTTTTTTTTTTTGATGATAAACAAACGATACAGAATAATTATGCAAAATCCTTATCAGTATTATATAGTATGTATTTTAGAACCTTTTGAAACTCATTAATGACTCCAATATATCTTCTTAATTAATCCCCCTCTCCCATTCGTCCCCCCAAAGATAAAACATTAGAAATTATTAATTAATCAATTATTTTTTAATTAGTTTTTCTCTTTTTTTTATTCGAAATAATTTTATGTAATTTAAATTCGTTATCGATTGGTTGGGGTTAAGAGTCGACTCACTAGAGCTACTCTTGAGGTATCGGCGACGGACATCAAAATTTAGAACTACTGTCAAGTGAAAATTAGTTATTGACATTTTTTAGAGGTGGTATAAAAATGTCGATTCGCCTCCTTCTAACCCCTAAAAAAAATCTTTAGTCCCGTAACTGTATGGTATCCTGAATCAAGCATTGCTTATTTGGTCTATTTTTGTTTGTGTGATCTAAATCTGATCGTGTTTTATTTCCTGAACTAATTTACGGTCTGTTGAACTTCCAATATATTATGTACTTAAACTACCCTAATAAGGCACTACGTAAATGAACATGCATGTGTTTTTGTGGTTCACTGCCTTTGAGTTAGGAGGAGACTTAGTGGAATCTATTTAAACATCAATGTTTTTCTTAGACTTTTTTGTTTGAAAAATAAGAATACATCAAAATAAAAAAAAAATATTTGCTTAGATGCGTTGAAAGTATTTTTTCGGTTGTCCGAATTTTTTTTTGGATGGAATAAAAGAAAACTTCGAGGCGTGAAATTAGCGGAATAATTTTTATATCAGTGAACTCTTCTGTCAGAATCGCATGTTAAATTGAAAATTAAATAATTCGATCCACATGCTTTTTTTCCCACGCTTTTTTGTTACTTAAATTTTTTCAGTTGATCTGTTCAAAATTTAATTTAACTTAAAATTTAATTGAATTTAATATTTTGAAATTTACTAGTTGGTTTGGTATGACTAGTTTATTCCATCCACACCACATGCTTATTTTCACGATCTTTATGACTTAAATTTTTTCAGTTTATCTTTTTAACTTAAAATTTGATTAAATTTAATATTATTTTAAAATGTACTGGTTGGTTTATAACCACTAGTTGTTGTTTTTTGTATCCACATGTTTATTTCACGATTTTTATGATTTTAATTTAAATCGGTTTATTTGTTCAAAATTATTTGCCTTAAATTTAATGTCAATTATTTTAAAATAAACTGTCTGTTTTGATACCATCGAAAGAAACGAAGGGACCAATCTTGTCACTATTTTATGTAGTATTTGTAGATAAGAAGAATTTGATATTTCTTAAGAAATTGATTTTTTCTCATAAGTTAACATGATCTTTTTCCGTCACTTTTATTCTAAAACGCTTCGTAACGCTTTTATCAAAAACGCGGATGAGGGGTAAAAATTGGACGGTCACGTGATCAGCGTACGCCGCCATGTTGCAAAAATTGTTATGATAATCTAGTAAGTAATGGCTGCAAACTACCAACAACGCTAAACTCAGACATTTCTCCACTTTAATTCCTCAACTTTTGACTGCTTTTTACAGACGACAATTTTTCATCAATTTTACGAAAACCGTGGTTTTGTCGGCCCGTGTTTACTTTACAAAACGAACCCAATCGCAAAAAAAAGGTGGGTTACGATAAAAAATTGATTCATCACATTTTTTTATAATGCACGCTGTTATATTATGCCGGTGTCTTCGATTTATGATTTTATTACACATTTTGTGCCTATTAACTATGTATGCTTTGCATAAATTTGTGGTTTGTGAATCTGATCGCGAAAAATTGCCGTAGGGAATCAATCGGTTGTTAATTGTTTACATTGTAATAGTAAACAAATGCATACGGGCTGCGAATATCAAGATTTTCTTCACTTTGAATTGAAATTGCAGTTTATTTCAGTAAACTATCCGCAAATATTTATCACAAATGTCATATTTGATGTATTGCAATTAAATTGCAGTTTATATTTTCATTGAAATTATTAATAAACGTAAGCCTAATATCTTATTAGTAAGAGTAGTTAAGTACATCGGTTGCATGATTTTGTAATATTCGTAAATTAAATATTCGATTAATTCAAATAAACATTCTTTTTGAATAATATTTCACTATTATACTTTAGATAATGTGAGTTTTGCAGCTACTCCCTTTTAACAATTTAACTCCACTTTAGTTGTTAATAAAACAGTTTTACATTTCTTTATTTATTGTATTATTTGTTTTATACTTAAGCAAACATTCAATAAACAAATACTATTTATTAAACTTTATATAATGAAGATTGAGATGTCCCCCATCTGAAACATATCAGTAAAAAACTAATATCCATTAAAATTTGTGGTGCAACAATTATGAAATTATCATTAAATTAGGTAGCTCTTACACAAAAGCCTAATAAACACGGTTAGAAAAATTACTATGGAAAAACTGGCTTACATAAATTTTAAAAGATGCTTTATTTGTTTTTATTGGCATTTACTTTTTTTCCTATTAAATCTAATTGTTAATTATGGTATCTTTTAGCTGCACGTATATTTCTCCCAAAGTTACTTACCTACCTACTATAATTTCAAGTAGCTTTATGACACTAAATACCCATATTTCTTGTAAATTTTTACAAAATGTATATTAAGAAATGCCTAATGTACTTTAGCAACAAAAAGGAATTTTACTAACAGGACATTAAATATTAATATACCTAAAGTATGTTATAATGTATGTATAAATTTGTTTCTATCAAAATTCAATACTTCAATGCAGCTTAAAATTTATGTGTCACAATCTTAATTCTTAAGGACGGTATTTCCTTTATTGCCCTATTATTTTACTTTATAATTTTCAACTTGTCACTTCCTGTATGACCTCATTCCTCAAAAGTATTAGAGTTTAGTTGGTATTTTCACATCCTAAACACTCTTTATTTTGTTTTGAAACGATACAAATGAATATAAATTTCTGTAGAGAGAATAATAAATTAAAGTTAACATAAGTTTGAAAAACACTTAACCCTTTCAGTTTCAGTATGCCATTTGGCATCATCATGTTTTTGATCATAATTTTAAAGAAATAATAGGGATGACATCTATTGGGATTAATAAAAATTATTTTATAATAAAAAAAGTTTGAAGAATTAAATCATGTGCTTTTTGGTACCATAAATGGCTATAGACGATCTGACCAGGAAAAATATTCTAAGATGATGATGCCAAATTGTCATTGGGACTGAAAGGGTTAAAAAAGTATTGAAATTATTATTTTTTTTTGCTACAAAAGCTCAAACTTTTAGACAAATAAAGAAATGAGTAATACATAAGTGTTAAATTGTTTAATAATAAAATAGTTAAAAATTGTTTTATTTATGACTGTTTAAATAAATTTAAACTAGATGTGTCTTAACGTAAAATCTCAAAATCTGTGCAATGTTTTCTCTCCAACCGTGCAGTTTCTATTTTATTCATTTATAATAATTGTTTTTAATAAACTGTTTGAAATCAAGTTCATCAATCTTTATTCATCCCTGTAACCTCTGTAGACTTTTTTTAAGTGTTTACAGATAATTTTTGGAAAAAAAAATATGATTTAAAAAAATTTCGAACTTTTAATAAAACTGCTTCTTAATGCTACAAAACTGTCAAGCTTGATAAACTTTTTTTTTTAAATATAAAAATGAGTGCTTAAAACCAAGTATGGGTCATTTATAATTCAGGTCCAATTGTTATTAATTATCTAACCTACTTAAATCAATGCTCTTGACACTAATCTTTCTTTTTTTTTCAGTGACTTAAGTATGACTGGGATCAACTCCAACAATAAATTTCTCCTCTGATGTGTTTGCCATGCATTTTGCTACTATTCCACTGCTTTCAGTCTTAAAAACGGTGCAATTAAAACTATAGGGAAAGGTGAATCATGGAATCTGTAAGCAATGGGGAAGTATTAGGCACTGGCCACAAAGACCCACCGAACGATTCAGAAAGTCAATCTCTTTCACCTGATGTTGTCAAGGCATTTAAAAATAAGGGTACAGCTGATTTAATTAAGACTGATGATGATAAAGAACTTTTATTAAATGATTCATATGAACCACAAAGCAATAGTAATGTAGAAACTCCAAATACCCCTGCAATTGATACAGTAAAGACTGATGACAAAGAAGTTTTATTGAACGATTCATCTGAACCCAATAGTAATGTAGAATCATCCTCTACTACTGAAGTGCTATCGAATGCTAAGTCTAAAGAAAATGGAATATCCGATGAAGAAAAACACACCGAAAGTGAAGCAGTTGTGTCATCTAGTCCTGATACAGTTGGAACTGATGATGTGAATCGAGAACTTGAAAATAATTCTTCAGGTCAATCTCAAACAGTTGAAAACGAACAGTGTCATAATGAAATCGACCAGGAACAAACTCATGAACTAGAAGAAAACGATCCTGATACTTCTTCACCTTCTAATTCTATAGCCGATAAAGAAAATGCTCCCGACGAGGTCAACACAGAAGTTGACTTGCCTTCTAGTCCTGACATTAAAGGTACCAACAACTGTAATGATGACCAACATGCTACTTCCCATAGCAGCATTGTGCCTACCGAGGAAAAAGTGTGCCAAGACGATACAAAATCCTCTCCACCTCCTAGTGTTGATAAGGAAGACGAATCTATGGACTGCTCTGACATAGTAGATTCTGACAAGGCTTCAATTCCTGAAACTGTCACTATAGATAAAAATGATTCTTCTATGCATTCTACTGATGAACCAGATAAAATGCTGGTAGAAGTAACTAAAAATGAAGACGAGTCAGATGGCCCACCCCTTGCTGAAAATGATCACTCAATAACAGCCGAATCTGTTGAAAGTTCGCAAGATGACAAAGAAAAAGTTGACTCAAGTATTGATTCTGATAACAATGAAAAATCAGTTGAAGAGGAACCTATGGATTGCGATGAACAGTCTGTAGAGATCGTAGATACAAACAAATCGGAACAGTCAACAGAAAACAAATCAGAATCAAGTCCAAATAGTGTTGAAATTGACAAGCCACATGAAACAGATTTAAAAGAAGCTGGCGAAAGTCTAACCAATTCCCAAATCAAGTCTGAGGAACATGAACTTGACAGTAATAATAAAACAAATGCTGTTCCTAATCATGAAGAAAAGAATGTTCCTAGCCCACGTGAAGATTCTGAATCAGAGGCAAAAACTTCAAGTTTATCTATTAGTGACAAAGAAAATAAAACTTCAGATTCCCTCACTTTGCAAGAAAGGCTCACTAAAGAACCAACAAATACTTTTGTGTTTGCTGAACTTACAAATGAAGAAACCGGCTTTCCGGATGCATTTACAGGATTAGTAAAAATAGGGAAATATATATCTGTAAAAGGAGACTTCACTCTTCGTAGTTCTGAGGCTTTAGTTGAGAGTCCATCATTAACTGCTCCTTACTTATTGAAAGAACCAGATACTTTCCCTCCGAAAGATAAGGACGCTAACAAATCGGAATTAAAAGACTTCTTCCATTCTGCAGCTGGTGAAATTCTAATTGGAATTGGCCTTAGTAGAGTCAATGAGTGGTTTCACAAGGACATGGTTAGAATAAAGAAACGACAAATTAAACGAAAAGGCACTCCTGAACTTGAGAAAGACTTAGAAGTGCACGAAAAGTTTTATGATGAAGCCAAAAAAGCTAACAATGTATACTCTTTTGACTTCCATTCGTGCAAAACATGTGGCTTTACCACAGAATCCTCTATTGTAATGGAAGGGCATTTATTAATACCTCATTTAACCCAAAGGAAAGAGTTCCAATGCAATTTTTGCGAGATCATAAAAAAGGATGCAAAAGAAATGATAGAACATATGAAACTAGTGCATAGGAAAGTCGGACGCATCGAGCCCCCAATCCTCTTTTTCGAGTGTATTTACTGTGCATTTGAAAGTAATTCAAAGGTAAAGCTAAACCACCACTTATTAAAATGTCAAAGAGTTTATGATCCAAATGCCAATCAAGCTCCAGGTAAAGACTTCGAATTCCCAGCGTTGACTCCCAAACCCATTACTGTGGCTGTCGTCAAAGCTTATGAAAAGTCCTTAGGCTCCATGCAAAAAGGACGTGGCCGACCGAAAAAAGACCTTTCTGACCCAATGCAGCATATGAATCAGTTTGCACCTAATTCTGGTCATGCCCTGGGCCACATGCCACTTTACAGGGGCAGCTCCAATACTCCTCTTGCAGACAGTCTCATGCAGAACCAAATGCTGTCTGGCATGCTTCGTACCGCACATGCCGCCTCCATGCTTCGGCCGGGCATGCAGCACATGACCCCACCCAACCGCTACTTCGGACAAATGATGCCGATGATGGGCAACAACCACATGGCCAACTCCCCCTTTTCCCAGAACCTCGATGTCGGCAAGAAGTCGACCTCCTCCATCTACAACAAGCTCTTCGAGAACAAGAACCCCTCCTCCAAGGCGCCAAGCCTGACAATCACCCCTCTGCCCAAGCTCACTGGCCCCTACCCGGTGGCCATGGCGAAGCCTTCCTCCTCGGTACAAAGCGGCGCCCAGCCACCTAATGCCGGCAGCCTGGTTGTCTGCGAGATCTGTGACGGATACATCAAAGACCTGGAACAGCTTCGCACCCACATGCAGTTGATACACAAAGTCAAGATCCACCCGAAGATGCTTGTCAGCAGACCTCCTCTCAACTGCCAGAAATGCCAGTGGCGGTTCTTCACTGACCAGGGCTTGGAGAGGCATTTGTTAGGGGCCCATGGGCTGGTAACCTCAAACATGCAGGAGATGGCCAATAAGGGGAAGGATGCTGGATGCTGTACCATTTGCGGAAGGGTGTATGCCAGCAAGCTTGTCAGCCACATGAATCAGGTACTTGCTTTGTAGAAACTAGTTAAATTGCATGTTTTTTTAGCTCTAGTGCAACTTCTTTTCAACCAAACCAAAAACAATTTATGGGATCATACTAAAGTTGGAGGGTGAACTGACACTTCTCGCGTTATGAATTATTTTGTAAACATGGTTAATTGGTTACAAATCTCTGGCTTTTTTTTGCAGAGATTATTTGCAAATGCTGCAAAAAATTGTAGGCATTTTATGTATATTTTAATCAATGAAAATACTCTTACTTGCTTCAGTATTTGTTATTTTAGAAACTAAAAACACAATGCATTAAATTTTTTATTTTAATAAGTTATTCTTTTTAACCAAAGAGGTTCACTTTCATTAAATAAGCTTGTTTGAACATTTTGTGTTATGAACTTTTATTAATATTTTCTCAAGACTTATGTTAATGGTATTTAAATAAATCCGTAAAAGTAAATCAAATGTATAAATATCAAATGGATAATCTTGTAGCTTGATATTTATTAAAATATATTCCCCAACTATTCCAGGTGCACAAGATTTCCCTCAAGCCTGCCCATCTCTCCTACAAATGCACCGTGTGCTCCGCAACTTTCAATCTTTACCGGTTATTCGAGAACCATGTATACCTGGTGCACAGCGGAGCAGGGAAACGATCGGCAGACGGCAGATCTAGTCCATCTGCAAAAAAACTGAAATCCTCTGAAGAAGGAGACGCTAAGAATCACAAAGATAAAGACACGACTTCAGAAGACGTTGTCGATGAGAATGCGAAGAAATGCAAGGAGTGTGGTTGTGACGTGGGTAAGGACAGCGAAGATACATGTGAAAAGTGCCTAGGCTCGGATGAACTGGTCGAAGAAGGCACTGTAAGTGCTAAAACTATAAAAGATGAGCTTAAGCATAAAGGAAAAGCCATTGAAAAAGCAGCTGCTTAGGTTTGTTTAAATGCATTAAACTAGTTATGAAACTAACTCACATTTTTTTTTAAATGCAACCGAATGTATTTTTAAATTTTGGAAAATGTGTCGTGCGAGGTTCTAGATCAATCCCAATATGAATTAATCATTTGTAATGATGTGTGTTCATTTTTTCGTGCCTCATTTTATGTACATATAATCATTGACTAGTATTTTCATCTAGTAATCCTAAATTTTGGTGGTGTACATAATTGTGAATAATTTATATACTTTCTCTAGCTGAAAATCATGTTTGTACTTAACTTGATTAAGTAAAAAGTAATATGTCAAAATTGTAATTTAACCTATTATTAAGCAAAATTGCCTTATAAAGTGACTATATGCATATTAACAGGCTTTTTATTCACACGCTTTAGAACCAGGGGTTCTTTTGAAATGAGAAGCTGTGCTTATTTTAAAATAACTCAAAAGGTTTATTACCTTACCGCTTGTTTAAGTGGTAATATTTTAAATCTTTATAGTTGATATAATTAATTGAAAGTTAGAGCAACCAAATAAATAATTGTTTGTTTGCACATTATTATGGATTTTTAAAAAATCCTAAAGTATTGCTGATGTACAATTTTTGTAATTTGTCAAATCTATTAATATCCAAATGTGAATTCTGCATGTCGTGTGTGTGTTTGATTAAAAGAAAATTGCCTTTTAATATCTGTGGACTAAATTTTATAAATTATCAAAAACGCGTAAATTAGAATTCTTATCAGGAAGTTACTCTGGGGTAAATATATTTACTAAAATGAACTATTATTAATGTGCCTGTTAATATGCTAGTCCAAAAATAAATTCCTACCAAAGATTATCTTGGAAACATGTAACCTAAATTCAACTAATCAGTTTTTAATTGAAAAATTTTAGTATTTATGAATTGAAAATCTAACTACAGTGAAACTTGAAAAGTTTTTGTGATTAGAAAACATTTTTTGTATTATAAGACCTTCCTAATTAAATGACTTATAACACTGAGCTTCTGTGTTTTATTTCTTTACAGTCTTAAATCAAGCAGCAGTAGCTATTCTAATTACCATTATATTCAGGATTCAGGAAATTTTTACTTGATTTTCACAAAAAAAAATTATTTTGCAAAAAATTCACTTTTTCATCTGTTGAATAAGTTGCACAAAAACCTTCTGTGTAGCAAGAGAGAGATAATTTTAAAATCTTCGTTATTGTTAATCTTATAGCTACACGAGATACTCTAGTTTGAAGATAAATATAAACCAAATCATCAGTAAATAGAATGAGATTTTGGGCTAACATGGGCAAACTATATTAACCATCAACTAATCACAACTGACAATAGCTGAGTTGTTAGAGCATTATACGGGTTTGAATCTAATTTCTAGCACAAATGTTTGAAATCTGCTATAAGCAGTCAGTTCTTGTTTAATTAGAAAATATAAATTATATCAATTTATAATGTTTGAAAAAAAAATCAGTCGTTATAAAAGTGATTCGGTTCCCGAGTGATTGGAGTATTGACCCAAAGACACTGTATAATTAAGTATCTGTATTTATATATATGTATTCGAAGCTGTTAAGCACAGATATTTGCAGACATTCAGAATCAGCGTTATACAGTTAATGCGGCAAAAACTCGCTATTTTTCTAACCTCTGTAGCTAAATTTATAAATTGCCCAAGTGTTTATAGAAATATTTTATTCTAAATTCTCTAAGGTCATTGCTCTTCTCTTCCGAATCCATCTTAAGTCTAGACTAGTATCGTTTCATACATTTCAGTTCTTTTGGATATTATATTTTCAATACTTGTTATATAATTTAACTTTAAAAAATATATTGGAGTGCAATCCACTAAGTATCTACTGGAGTGCAATCTAGACTTAGCAACTTATAAATAAAATTCGCAACTTTAATTCCATTTTATTAATTTACATGTTTTTAATCATGTTATTGTTGCCAGAACTAGGTCCTAAGCCGAAATTGACTACTTAGAAATGTCACCCCGGCCCATAATCTAAAATAAAAAAAAGTGCCATATCCTTCTCTTATACTAGTATTTTTACTTAATTTTAGTATTTATGTAAGTATTTACAGTTGAAGAACATTTTCTCAGCTAACCTATTTAGGCTATTTTGTTCATTGAATATTTGTTTTCAAGTGGTTGAAATTGTCATTCCTTTCATTATTCTACAGTGTATCACTAAATCGTATAGCATGCATCATGTCAACGCTTAAATTGAAGCTTGCACACTTTTTCATGCTCTTCAAAAACTACCATTCAAGTATTTAGGATTTTTTTTTTTTTTGGTTGGGGGAGAGTAATTAGATTAAAAGCTTCAATGTCTCGAAGAATAAATAGCAATCTTCAAAGCATTTAACCTTTAAAAAGTAATAAGTTAACTAAAAATTTTACTCTGAATACAAAAATCTATGCTTAAATTATACTGATGCTGCCCATCTTTCGTAAGACTTGAGGGCCATTTCCTTGGAGTGTTTTTGAAAATAAATTGAATATCTTTAATATGATTTCCTAATTTTTATTGTGCATAACTTAATTCGAAAAATCAAATATTTAGCTAATAAAATGAGTTTATGCTTTTGTATTAAATTACTTATAGTTTTGTTAATAATAAAATACTACGCTCCATGCCAACCTAACCAGGGTAAAAACAACGAGTAAACAAGCAGAGGGAAAAGCGTGAATGGCCCATCAGTTGGAAACCCCTTGGGGTAATATTTATATACAAAATGATCTGAATACAATTTAATAAAAGTACACTTCATTCCGATAAAATTGCCAAATTTTCTCAAATAATATTCAAATCTGTTTGATCTTAAACGAAATTAATGTTTTAAACATGTTTTCTGGATGGATTCACAAGTAATTTATGGAGCTCTTTACATGCGCAGAAGGATCTTCTCCATGGCATTTTCCTATTTACCCAACTTAGGTTGGCAAGGAGTGTAGCGAGTTTTTCTGAACTCTCATAATAGTCCTTGTGTAGCTCTAATGCTGGATTTACTCATAGCTAATAGTAGGGACAGATTAGTATTACAAACTGCAGAGTAATTGAAATATAAACATATCATTTAATTATTAATATTTGACATTTAAAATGGTGGAAATACTCAATGGAACATTAATAAAAAATCTCAATGCAGCAAAACACAAAGTTTGAGAACATGTGTTAAATAACACAATTTTTTTTTATAAAAAAGGAAGCTCTACCCACATGAAACAGTGATTTTTTTTTCCTCCTGAAAGTAGGATTTATATAACACTCTTGAACAATAGTTGTTTTTTTTACAAAATTTATTTATACTTTATTACAGATTTTTAAAGTCTAAAGCATGAAGAACCATTAATTCAGCAATTGGAATTAGCTATCAACACGTAAATACATAATACAATTCAGACAATGCTACACAACAGCTAAGTAATATTGTTTTTACAATAAGGAATCACCACTTCTTACAATTTACAAACACAACTGGTAATTACTTGAATATAATAAAACTAAATTTAAAACAAAAACTTTTTAGAACACATTAAACAAGTCAATAGTAATGTGAAAGAATAATCATAAAATATCTTCAAATTTTATTCTTTCCAGAAGTGATTCAAGCATTGATTGCAGCAAAAAGCAACATATTGAAAGGAAAAAGAAAAGTTTGATGAGACAGTCAACCAAGATTTTACTTCTCAAATATAGCTTTACAAAACACCTTGCTCGTCTCTATCCATCACATAGTTTGAAAATCTGGAAGAAAATATTTAAGAATCAGTTATAATATTTTTAATACAAAAAGGAAAACTCAGAACAAATATACTTTAAGGACTTAAAAAATTAGTCTATAGATTCTCGAAGGCCAATTTAATCAGTTTCTTCTATACATTTTTATTTTTAAAAAAAATTCTTATTCCAACAAACTTTTTAACTAAAATAGTTCAATGGAAAATATACAACTAAAAAACCAGGATATAAGATTTAGATTTTCTTTATGTTTGTAATGAAAGAAACTAAAATAATAAAGTGAAATACTTAATAAGAATATATAGATAATGATATTATAAACATTTTATATTTTATGCACATTAATGTTTTACTTTGGAAATAAAAACACATTTTTAAAAAGAACTTTAACACAAATATTGCAGATTGTACATATTCATATATGTTTGGAAACACTATTTTTCATTAAAATTATTTCGGTTTGTGATTCAAATCCTTATGGATATTAGATCATCTTTTGACATTTTGCTTTGACACTTTATTTAACTATAAATATTCAATTTAATCACACTGTATAATGTCTGCTCAATGCTCAGGGAAAGTTACATCGCCAAAATATTGAATCCAATCATTTATACATAGATTTGTATTAATTAATATATAAAAAAAAGTTTCTTTCCCTTGTGCATTTATTGCGCAAGCCTATAGGATAGTTTTTAAGGCACATTGACTTTGGTTTTATAAATAGCTACTTTTTTTTTTTTTAAGGAAGTTCAGAAAGTTTCCGAAGAATATTAGTGTGCCTTTTTCATTTTCTGTAGCCAGATTACAAATTTACTAAAAATTTAATTTCTTAATATTTGGCAAGATAAATTAAAGTGTCTGGCTAAAAAGTGAAAGAAGAAAGGGGTGTTTGACTTTCACTTAATAAATTTAATCGAATAAAATTACTTAGTAAAAACTAAATATAGTTTGATTGTATCTAAGAAATTTTTTCGGTAATTAAGCAAAATTTGCCAAACATATCTAGGCACAATAGAAAGAAAACAGGGTGGTTACAAAATCCTAGAAAAAAAGTTCCCTAATATTTCTATGATTTCCCTGATACTTTCACAATCCCTGGTTTTAATCCAGACATTGCGGGAATTAAGACTTTCCTGATTGGGATAGCCTACCTAACTTTTCTACATTTCCAAAAATCTAATAAGTTTAGAGGACTTCTGTGATCAGAGAATCATGTTATAATGGTTCGTGAGAGGGATTGACCCTTCCTAAAAGATTGGTTCTTCAGGCAATTTGAATGTTTTTTTATCAAGTGTCTGTTAGTAGTGAAAAGAACCTAAACCTGCTGTTTAAGCAATCCAAAATGGAAAAAATTCCCCGATATTTTCCAAAATTTGAAAAATTCCATGAGCATTCCCTGATATTTTCCAGAATGAAAATGTTTCTTGAGAATTCCCTGATTTCCAGGTTCTGTTACCACCCTGGAATACTGAAGAGGAATTTATGTGTTGATTTTTTATAAGTTAGGACTTTTGGTGTTCTACTGCAATATAACTTGACAAATATATTTGGCTTAGTAAGATACTTTATCTTACATACTTACACAGGGTGGGAAGGATTATGAAGCCCAAGCTTGTAGCATTTTAAACTCTTCATCCTCTTCTTCGGCAGCAACAGGCTTAGCTAAATTTGAAATAGAAAGTGACAATATAGAACTAAATATACAAAAATAATTAAATTAAAAGAGATGAATTTTCTTGTTACATAAATAAAAAGGTAACAATTTTAGTACTTTAGCACAGCAGAAAACACCTTTGTGTACATTAAAAAAGTATTTTATAATTTAAATCCTCTGTTAATAAATTAACCCAAACATAATACATTACATGGATATTTTTTCATGAAGCTTTAAGATGTTTTTTTGCCATTGCTGGACTTCAGACATTCATTGTAACACATTATCGGTCAAATAACAAAACATGTACATTCAAGGAATTGGCCATTTTCGAAAATAGTGTAATGAACTGTTACCAATTTTCCATCCCAGTATTTTTGTATGTTAGGGTTTTGTCTTTAGACCGACAATATATAATGCATAATATATTAATCTAAGCTTTTTCCAAGAAGCTTTTAGATTCTATATAGTATTGTGTTAAATAGTAAACATAGATTTAAAGATGTATATAATACTTTTAATATATGTAAAATAAGTTGACAGGAAAACTAAGATAGAAGAATTAAATCTTTTATTGTATCAACTACATATCAGGTGGGAATAGATTTTAGCGTTTAGACTCGAGGATAGTTCGTGGCAAAGTGCTTCACAAATATGGAAAGGAATGTCTAACGCTTCTTCACTGACCAATCAGAGTTAAGATTTTGTTATAAGAAAGGTTTTAAAAGGTCAAAATGTGGTCAAATGATTCAGCAAAGTTATGTGGGAACGATTGATTTAGGCAACTGTTTGTGATTGGAATGTTAAAGAACTAAGTGATATTAAAGATATGTGAAAAAGGTAATTAAGTTATTAAATTTAATTGGGGCTAAAAATATTAGATTTTGAGGGGTTAAGTTATAATATGTCATATTATATACTTAATAACACTGTCAATAGTTTACCTGGACGTTTTGGCTCAGCTACTGGTACATTAGGTAGTTCCGGAGTTGGGGTTGGTCCTACTGCAAGTAGTTGTTCATCCAATTCTTCTTGCTCCAACTCTTCGAGTTCTTTAGCCAGCTCGTCCTAAAAATATCCATATTTAACAAGCGAATCTAAGATTATAAACTATCGACTATTGTAATAAAATGCTTGATATGAAAATGATTTAATAATCTAGATCAATAATAAATTTTGCAAAATTATTATTAATATAATATGTAAAAGAAATTATGATAGAATATTTTTATATCAAATGCGTGTCGAAACATATAGTAACTACGATTCTTAAAACATTTTATTCTTTTATGAAGAGTTAATAAAATATCTCTAAAGTAAAATTGAATTTTACGATATTATATGCACAAGTTTGAAACTGTCATGCCTTTTTACAGCTAAAAGGATAGTCAAAATGATAAAATAAATTTTTAAGTAAGAAAAAAATAATGGAAAAATTCTGTACATTGAATATACTTACGCTGATAAAATTTTTATTTATACAATTTACAATACAAATAAATGTTTTACAATATTAAAGAACTTTAAATATGAAATAACTTTTATTATTAGGTGAGTGAATTTTAAATTCAGTCAGTAGGAAGCTTTCAGCAGTATATTATAGCAACAACACAAGACAGGAAAAAATTTACAGGAAAGACTTTACAGGAAAGACTTTAAATATCAATTATAATTGCAAGTTGTACATTTATCTGGAACAAATTTTTCCCAACACAAATATGATTAAAGTTAAAAGTGGAGACTTGAATAGTTAAGTTAAAAGTAAAAGACTTGAATGAATAGATATAACAGATTCACTCATGTCAAAATAATTAACAATAATTTGTAACCAATTAATAAATACATGATAAAAAAATTTACATTAATAACATCTAAATCATATAAAATTTATAATATTAAGTTAACTTTGAAACTAAATCTACCTCATCAAACTCTGTGTTAAATCCTGCAGGGTTTGAAATTGCCTCTGAAATCTCATTAGCTATTTCTTGCTGCTCTTGAACTTCGTCCATCAAATCATGGACCTGATCTACATCCCTAGAAAAAATTTCATAAACACATTTAAATAATAAAATAAATTAGTGAATACTTGGGCATTTTCGGTACCCAGTCTTGCATTGCATATCGCCAATTCTAAACCGTCCATCATATATGATGGCCGGTTTAGAATGGATGTGATATATCACATCCATTTGGAAGGTCGTATTTACTGCCTGGGAGTACTGTAACCTGCCAAAATATACTAGGTTATGTGTAGATCCAATAAGTAATACATTAAAGTTTGAAGAGTGCAGGGGGAATAAAATCTTCATCGCAGGTTGATTGGTTTGAAATATCGTTGCACCAGAGTTACACAAGGGACATTGGCAAATGGGAACTGACATTGTAATTTAGAACCCCAGTCAAGTGAGGAGCCGACACCCAAGTAGGCACCCAACGCAACAGTTAAGGGTGACATTGTACGCAGCGTTGGGACTTTGGAGCATATCGTGCACTCCCTCTACACGGTGTATTATTCGTAAGACATTTTTTACTGCATATGCCGTTTATAGGCCAGCAGTTATTTTGGTGATGCCCGGGCCCGAACCTGGGACCTGGATGCAAGTCTAATGCCTACCCAACATGGCTCCCCAGCCCCCTTCATCGACAGGATATTAGGCATTTTTGGCAACGACAACAAGTGATCTCCTAAACTGGCGTCAGGTAACCGGGTTTTCACTTGCTTCTCTCGCGGAAATCCTGATTCGCACAATACACAAGTCCCACATTAATATCATGAGAAAAGAATAACTTGGAAAACGGTTTTTCTGTCGCCAATGTCCGATTTAAGCAGACCTGAATACGGGAAGATTCCAATCGAGAGGTTCACTCCTGGACTCTTTATATGTTCCACCATATGGTGGTGCCATCTATGTGAGCAATTCTAAGGAGATACAGCACCCAATACTGGCATTGTATTTACCTATTTACATGCTCAGTTTTGTTGGCTTATGTTTGACCAGTACTTTACATAGAATGCTATAAAATGAAAACGCAGTACACATGCATATATTCCACATAATTACAATTCTGAGTTTCGAAGCAAAAACACTAAAGCCATATTTAAGATCAAAATGTTTGATTTATTCAAGAAACTCTTGGTATTATATGGTTTGCTCTAAGATATATATTGCGTCAGATCCATTACAAAAAATATCCATACTTACATTTCATGGGCATTTTTCAAAGCTTTAGCTGCATAGCCCATGATTTTCAAAACTTCTGTGTTCGTGTTGGCATTTTCCAAGGCCTCTCGTTGATATTCTATGGTTGTCAGAGTCCCATCAATTTGCCCCAATTGCTTCTCGTAACGCTTCTTGCGTTTCAATGCTTGCAGAGCAACTAAAAAAGTCATCGTTACAGTTATTTTCAATATAAGCAGTAATTTTCTATTAAACGGGCTGCATTTATTTAACAGATCAAGCCATTTGCAGACTGGGCATATTATCTAGAACTGAGAGTCATTTTTTTCGTGGCGCCATCTACCCGGTTCTTGCTTTTAATTTTGACATGCAGATTATATTGAATCTGAGATTTCTGTGATGTTAAAGTATGCCAAGATTTTAATTTTTCTGAGAGAAGAAATCCCAAGCCAAACGGGTACTCCAAGGGAACTTTTATATGGCACATAGTCATGTGACATGGGTGCCAACGATTTTCCCATCCTGAAAATCTGCTTACTCAGCCAGCGCACAACCCAGCTTACAAGGAGAGCATTTAATATCTCACAGCCACTGAGTTAACGGTAAAACAATAATTGAGTAAAAGATACAAGACTTACACTGACTCCGCTAATTGGAAGAGTGTAATACATTGGTATTTGAGAGAACTTCCTACTGCAGGACAATAATTAAGTAATCATTTCTATATTGCTTAACACATTAGCTATTATCATGTTTAGCTAGCCAGTCTGTGGTATCAAAGTTTGATCTAATATTGGAAGAAAAATGTTCTTAATTGGTACAACCGAAGTTAAATACTATATACTTTATTCATTCCAACAGATCAGATCTACATGCAATTAAGTTTGAGGCATTGTTCAACAGATTAACTATATATTAATAAACAAGTTTACAGAAGCAAAACTAAGCAACATACCTCTTTTGTTTTTAGTTCCATTCTTCTTGGCAGTGGCTAGTTCTTGTTCCACTTTTCGTTCCAAAAATTCCTGTTTTTTCATCAACATTTCCTCGACTTCTCGCAATCTCTGAATTGCTTCTGCAGGAGTAGGGGCTTTACCTCCACTCTTACCACCACCAAAAAGTTTAGTCAGGAAACTCATTTTTTAAAAAAGATTTCTACGTTACTCACTAGGTTGATAGGGAAACTGTACAAGACAGCTAGTGGAAGTTAAGTTAAACTAGCTGTGCTTGATGATAATTTAAAACATCTAATTAAATTTGTTACAATTATTTTAAGGGGACTAACTTAATCATAAGACGTATTACGTATTTACAATACAATTACATCAAAAGAGTAAAAACAGCGAACTGCCAAGAGCGAGATTATTTTGTTGCACTCTCGAAAACAAAATTTACGAAAAATTAGTCACAACTACGTAACCTTGTCACATAGCACTTTTTTCATCGATATTTTTGTCAAATATACAATGATATTTTCAAAGTTTTGAGTGGCAACAAAATTGTTAAGTGAAAATACAATATTTCTGGACTTCCGATTCACGCTCCGATTGGTGCACAAACGTCACAAGAAACTGAGCACCAATCGGAGAACCGATTAGAGGATTGTAAGGATTGAAAGCTGAAAGATATCCATCTTAAAAACAGGACATTTAAAGTAAATTATATACCGTATATCTGTCAGAAATATTTAATTTTATTTTAAATGAGGAAGGGAGTACAATTTTTTTTTCGAAAGTGAAATTTTTTAACATAAATTTGAAAACTTGGCAACATTTCCGAAAAGCTTCACTTTTCTCTATTTTGTTCTTGTTGCTTGTGTTGTGTAAATTATAAAACTTAAAAAAAATGGATTTAATTTATATGAGTAGAATATTTAGACGTGACTTCTCTACCTTTAAAAAGAGATAGATATTGTTATTATAGCAGTTGGAAGTACCTTGACGTCTTATAAAGGTAAAATTTACATGATCATAAAAGTCGTAGTTCCGAAATTTTGTTTACCTATCTAGCACACATAAGATGTTTGTGTTTTATTTTTTAAGCGAAAATTTAACTTTGGTTCATAGTTCTCAAGTCATTGGTAGTTATATCGAAGCAGAATATGTTTACATTATGATAGCACTTAAATATTTTGACTAGCGATAACGCGGTGTTTGGATATTGGTAACTTCATCACTTTCAATAAAACACTTTTAATTTTGTGCTTCGAATGCATTTTTTGAAAAGTTATTGTTGCAAAGACTTCTATGTGCTACTCCAGGGCATCGAATTGTATTGTGTTCAAAATGTAATTGTTTACAAAATTAATAAAATCTATGATGAATATAAATAGGAACTGCTAGGGTATAATGGCCGGTCCCGATTTGTGCTCGTTGCCTAGCAACGAAGATAACCAAATATGATAAACATTCCAGGGATAAGATTTACTGTACGGTAACCATTGGCGTGGTTTTCTTGGTTTGGCGATAAATAATTTTTTGTGGCAACATGTCTGATTTCAACTGATGATTCGAATTCCTTGACTTCGCAACGATGACTATTGCTGCAACCATATCTTGCTTATTTCGCTTGGGTTTCTGTTCTGGAAAGTCGCCAAAAAACGACTTTTGGCGCTATTTTGGAAAGTTCGCCAATGGTTACCGTACAGTAAATTTCTACCCATTCCACTTTATATTTCAAACAACGCGATGTATATAGCAACCCTACGAACGTTACATTTTCTAGCGCGATAATTAACAGACCACTGTGATATAATTGCTGTACTTATAAGGTTAATTATGCTATCCAATTGTAGATATCATTAATTGTATCCATTAATCAACTGATATAAAATTGTAAATTAATTTAATTGGTATTAAGGAGTTGGAGTTGTTACAACAAATGTTTGGTTCAGGGGTGCCGCAGTCCTTGAAAAGTGCTTGAAAAAAACATTGATTTTCAAAGTATTGAAAGTACTTGAATAACATAAACATATCCACCTTGAAAAGTCCTTAATTTTTTTGGGCTGACAAATTTATCTTTAAGTGTTGGCTTTTTCAATGTGAATCAGTTCCTATTATATTTTTTTGATTTATTGTTTGAATAATCCAAGAAGACAGAGCAAGTGATTTTAGGTTGATTTTTTAATAACTAAATGGTTATTTTATAACACATATTTAAAGATCATTTTGAAAGTTGGAGAGCTCTTAGTCCTTTTCTAAATAATTTTTTTAAACTATCATGAAATTTAGGTGTTGCATGTTCCAGTGTACAGTCTTTTAAAATGAAGAAATATTTCCTTGAAAAGTCCTTAAGTAGTCGTTAATTTTTTAACCAAAAAGTGTGGCAACCCTGTTGATTAAAAATATTTAAAAGGGGTCTGTGGCAAATTGCAATTAACAGTGGATCAAATCCCTAGATTTAGTACTTGCGAGATGTAGCCCTCTTAAAATTGAAAAAAGTTTTTTTAAAAAGTTACTTTTTTAGGTATGGTCAGTTTTTGACACTGCCCTAATATCAGGAAAATACTCATTTTACATCTAAAATCATCATGGAAGATGCCATAGAAAATGTAGATAGCTTTAATTTATGCACAGAACGACATCTGTACTGTAGGCCATATATTTAACTCGTAAATCTTAACTGCACTGTGTACCATATGTGGCCCAGACATATGAAAAGTACACCGGAAAAACCGATTGATTTTTCAGAGAAGTTTCCCTAGCAGGCCACTTTGGCGATGATAGCGAGTGATCGCCTAAACTTGTGTAAGGAAACCAGTTCCTACCATAGATATCATAGTTAAATTAATATAGTGGCAGATCACGTGACCTTCAATGCTATCGACGGGACGCGCAAGTAATGAAGTCAGTGTTGTAGGTCACGTGATATGCCAGTGTAGTACTATCTCTGTGGTTCCTAGCTACCAAACTCAGGCGATTGGCGATCCCGACGCTTGGACGAAGCGAAGAAGAGAAACCGGTTTTATGCCGCCAGGCGGGCAGTTGCGGCAGTCCGCCTAATAAATCAATCGCTTCTTCCCGTGTACTCTTCATATATTATTAGCCTACTTTTCTTTTTTTAATTCAAAAGAATTAAAAAATTGAAAAAGTAGGTAGGACATGCAGTTGATGTCCGTCTGTACCCCTTCCAAAATCGGTTCTATCCATACGATCTTAAAAATTCTTTTTTTGTTAGAAATTAGAAAGGTATAACATCAGAGGCGCAATTTTATACCTTTTGTCTGTCTATCTGTACAATCAAACGGACATTAATCTACTATTTGTCGACGTCTTTCCCGTTGAATTAGCATTGAAATTAAATTTCGAGTCATTTAAATTGCTGTTGCCAACTCAACAACGGCATGAGAAACTTTATTCATTTAAAAATATTATTTGAGCCTAAATTTATCTTGGTTATAAATCAGTTTTTAATGACATCGAAAATGTGATTATTTATTATTTGTTTACTAAGTGGCAAGGCATATTTTTTTGCATATAATCCTGATTTGTTTTAATTTTACATTTCTTATTTTAGGTGCATTTTGGAATAGTTCCATGTTTTTTAATATCAATATTTAATTACTCATAGAACTACAAATAAATCAAACGATAAGTAATATTAATTTTAATTGTGATAAAAATTAATGAAAATAGTTGATTTTGGCATTAAGAAGTTTAAATTATAGTTAGATGCTGTGTTTAGTGAAATTTATTCTAATGTGTATAAATGTATGTAGAAACGGTTGTAAATGACACTTACTGTTACGGACCTAGTTATTTCTCGAAAAAAGTTTCAGTAAGTATTTAAGTAAGAGGAAAGTAGGCTATTTTGGTTATTTTAGAACTTCTTGTTTGACTTTAATGCAAAATACATCGAACTTAACTAATTACCTAGTTAAAAAAAATTTGATTAATGAAATCTACCCAAAAAATCGGCTGATTAACTTTTGATTTTTTTTTAATTCGTTGATAGACCGGGTATTTTAGTTCTAATTATATTTTCAGTCTAATTACAAAACCATGAATGTGCTAACTCTAGGTATTGGCGGTTTTTGAAAACGGTGGGCCAAGTAATAATGCTAGCTAATTGAAGATATTAAAAACCTAATTCTTCGGCAGGAAAAAAAAATTGTGATGAAGGAATTAAAATCCCAAAAACACCCACAGTAAAAAAAATATCTAAAAGGTATTTCATAAGACATGATATTTGCTTCCAATTATTCTTTTGAATGCAAAAATTTGTCCCCAAGCACAGCTTATCCAACAATGTACCCGTCCTCCTTTGAAACTAGCCCCTCAAACTTTAATTTATATAAATAGCTTCTTAAAAAATACTAAATATATAATTTTTTCTTAATAATCTTTCTTAATATTAAATTTTTTCTTAATAATTTTTTATTGATTATAAACCCTTATATAAAACATACAACAATGTATTTGTAGTTACTAGAATTACATGATACATTAATAAAAGTTATACTAAATTACTATGATAGAAACCTTGTATAGGGAATTATAAATCATGATTTGCAAATTTTTCTTTGCTTGTATTGTGCCAAAACTAATCTTCCCTATGATAAACAAATTCTAAATTTAATCATTTCTTCAAAATATGTGTCGGTTAAGGATCTTATTTCAAATTAATTGTGGTGCAATTTATATATATATTTATTTTTAAAAAAATCAAAAGAACTGTTCATGATTTTTTTTTGTTAAAAACAACATTAGGAAACCCTTATTAATTGTTTTTTGCAATCTTTATTCTATACATATGAGTCACAACGCAATCATTTTGGAAAAAGTTACCAACCATTGTTTTAACCCATTTATTCTCCATTGAAGCATTTCTATATATTTTCTTTTAAAGATTTTTTTTCAACAGTCAGTGGTGATATCTGTATGGTTGATATCTGAAAAAATCTAAAGTCATTTGGTAAATTTGAATTAGAAAAATGCGCACAAAAAAAAATTAACCTAGAAACAACCAATTATAAAAGCCGAATATTTGTCAAATATCATTAAAATGCCATGACACGTAACATTAGTCAGTATTTCAAGAACTAAATAGAAATATTTGAAAAGTATGACACCTTATATTAACCAGATGATTTTTCCTCGGATTAATGCATTGTCAGCAACGAAAATTAAGATTTTAAAAGTATTGACAAACTTTAATTTTTTATTCTAATAACATTCAATCGACACCACATATTTTTATAGCAAAGTTTTATTTGACCATCTAATCATAGATTTTTCAAATACAGTACACAGAAGTATATTTTCCATAGCCCGCTTTAGCTTTAAAAAAAGCATTTGAATCAGCTACAAAAGCTTTAGATTTGTCACAAATCTATTTGTAAATGGCTTTTGTAAGGAGTTATAAAACTTATTGCGCATAGTTTAACTGAAAATAATTAAAATGCAATCGAACCCCTTTAACACGAAATCGAAATGAACATTGAAACATTTCGTGTTAACCAAATTTCTCGTTGACTGTCCGGTTGAAAAATGCTTAACTGAAACCTAGATTTATCTTTAAATCGATGCTAATTGTAATTATAACAAAATATTGATCTTAAATTAAAACTTATGATTCCACATACATAATAAATTTAGCCTTTTACATACGTAGTTTGCATTACATTTAAATAGATCCAAACTTGATTCTTTTTTCTCCTAGACATATTGGAATACAAAAATTTGATTAGGGAGTGCATTTCCATGCAGTGTGGAGTTAAGTTGTAGGATTTAATGAAGTTTTGGTTTTATGATGAGGAAGGCAGGACCCGAGTTAAGGACAAAAACCAAAAATGATTTAAATCAATGATTTTTTTTTTAAAAAAATTTGATCACTTGATTTAAATCAATCCACCCTGAGAATAAGTATAAAATTTTTAAGGTTTTATTCCACATTAAGAATGTTTTTAACAGGAATTAATACCGTATATATTGTGTATAAGCTGAGAAGATTTGAACAAATTTAGTGCCGTAAAAATTGGGGTTGACTTGTATACAAGACATCAAATTTCCTGGGGAAAAAATCCCCAATTTTTAAACTAAATTTCAATTTAACTTAAGGTGTAAATACTACGTATTTAAAATTAAGGTACAAGATAGGTTAAATTTTGGGAGATAAAATAAGATTGGTATCTATGTACGTTATCCACCATACTGATGCTTAATTCTTAGTTCTCGACATGGTATGTATTATGCACATATAGCTCTGGCACAGGGCAGTTCAGTCAACCAGTCTTCAAAGTGTACATAAAACGTCGGTCTGTGACCTTAGCTTTCCCAGTGTGGTCTTAACGCTTCACAGAATATAGTTAGAGCTAAGCCTTTCCATTCAGGGTCAGCAATGTCAAGGACACACAGATCCGAAACCTGTTTTACTTTCATTAGGGGTTGGAATATAGCTTGTAAAATAAATATTCAAAAATTAAGGTCTCCTCATAGACCTGTTTTGTCTAATTTTCTTCAGAAGGCTCTGGCCTTATTTCTCGACAAAATACTCGGGTTACCGATTTTGGAAGGATACTTGGTTTAAAAATGGGGAGGTCGATTTATACACGGAGTCTGGTTATACAGGAGTATATACAGTAGTGCCGACATCGGATTTTTTAAAAAAAAAATTATGTATTTTATATCTTAAAATCTCAGGATGTGATTTTTTCTTATTATACATTGTATCAAAAATCAAAGTTGTTAGAATCCAAAATAATTATGCACTTTAAAAAAAATGTTAGTTATGCCTAATATTTATAAAAAAAAATACTTTCATATTAATTTTTTAATGTGCGAGTCCTTTGTCTTGAAAAGGTTTTTAAAAAGTTGTATTTATTTTTCTACTATTTCACTAACATATATTTTTTTAATGTTTCTAGAATTGAAGGATATTTCTAACAGCTGAATGACAGGATGTCTAGCACAGGAGGAAGCTCAATTCCACGGATTCAGGTCTTCCGACCTTCCATGGAAGAATTTAGGGATTTTTCGAAATATATTGCATACATTGAATCATGCGGTGCACACAAGGCTGGATTAGCCAAAATCATACCACCTGAAGGCTGGACCCCAAGAAAGAATGGCTATGACAACATTAAGCTTGTGATACCAGCACCCATTTCGCAAGTTGTTACTGGAAGTCAGGGTCTATACCAGCAACTCAATATTCAACAGAAGTCGATGACTGTGAAGGAGTTTCAAGCTCTGGCTGAAAGCAATAAGTTCAAGACCCCTAATCACTTTGACTATGAGGATTTGGAACGGAAATACTGGAAGAATATAACCTACAATTCGCCCATATATGGGGCAGATGTTTCAGGATCTCTCTACGATGACGGTGTGGAAGAGTTTAACATACAGAGCCTTAACACAATTTTGGATATGGTTAAGGAAGATTATGAGATACAGATCGAGGGTGTGAATACAGCTTATTTGTATTTCGGAATGTGGAAGACATCCTTTGCTTGGCACACTGAAGATATGGATCTCTATAGTATTAACTATCTCCACTTTGGGGCTCCGAAATCATGGTATGTTGTGCCCCCTGAGCATGGCAGGCGGCTGGAAAGGTTGGCTGCCGGTTTCTTCCACGGAAGCCACCAGAGTTGCGCTGCTTTCTTGAGGCACAAGATGACCATCATCTCTCCCGCTATCCTCAAGAAATATACAATCCCTTATCAAAAGATAACACAGGAACCAGGAGAATTCATGATAACCTTTCCATTCGGATACCACTCTGGCTTCAATCACGGGTTCAACTGTGCAGAGTCAACCAACTTTGCGTTGCCACGCTGGGTTGAGTATGGAAAGAGGTCCACCCATTGCACTTGCAGGAATGACTGTGTGAAGATCTGCATGGATATGTTTGTGCGCAAATTCCAGCCTGACGTTTACGAACTGTGGAAGGCTGGAAAAGACTATGGTTGCCATCCTGAAGATCCCTCAAGACATTGTGCAGCCCCGGCACCTAGAAAGCTGGAACTGGCATTGTCGGCACAAAGAGAGGAGCGCAAACGAGTCAAAGAGAGTCAGGGGACTCAGAAGATAAAACGGCATCCCATTTCGAAGCTGGACAAGAAAGATTGCGACAAAGAATCCAAAATCCATCCCAGAGAAAGTGATGAAGAAACCGAGATGTATGATCCTAGTGAACCTATGAGCTGCAAAAGTCCCAAAAAACAAGTGAAGAAGAAACGTAAAAATAGCAAGTCCAGGGAAGTGAAAAAGGGAAGGGAGAATGGAAGTTACCAGGAGATAAATGAAGATGAAGGCGTTGTAGATTACGATGAAATGGAAGACCAAGCAACAAGTGACTCTTTGGAAGAAAAAGTTGATGTTTCACAAATTGGTCACACATTAGAAGATGCAAATGGAAGCATGAATGTGGCTGCTTTTGAAGAAACAGCTGGCGTCATTGCAGATGAAAGCTTGACAATTGAAGTTAATCAAACATCATGTGGTCAAAAAATTGAAAATCTGAAGGAAGTAAGGAAAATTCTTGAAGAAAATGAAATAAAACGTGAAACTCCCACTAAAATACAAAGTGTAGCATCTGTTAGCCCAAACATCAGCCCGCCAAAATTAAAACCATTTTGGGATCCTGAAAAGTCACCTGTTAAACCAAATAATGGCCAATCAATTGAAACCCCTGTGGACTTACTGAGCAAATATCCACACTTACGGGAAGCCATAAGTAGTGGTTCATTTTCTGTGACACCTGTCAGTTCAGTGCCAGATTCAATGCAAACGCTAAAGAAGTTTTCAGCAACTAAATCTCCAATGTTTTCACAAACTTTGAGGTGTGAACTGATAAATAATGGTTTAAAAATTAAAATTGTTCAACCAAAAATGATTCAAACTAAAAAGGAAGAACCAATAAAGAATGTAAGCAGGATCTCAATTGATGCGACGTCACGTACAAGCTCATCTGAGGAGGATATTTCAGAAAACATTAAAGAGGACCATGACCCAAAGTGGCAACAAAGAAAGGACTCTCGAGCGCCAAGTCCACGTCAAAAAAATAAACCACACAGGGCCACAAAATCTTCAAAAATGAAGCAGGAAAAATGTGATTCTTCACCCAATGGCTCATCAGTTGAAAGAGCTGACAACTTGGGTAATAATTGGTCACGTCCGTTAAATGACCTTTGGCAATATCAACCAAAAAATTTTGAAGCAGAAATTGAATTCAACAAAAAACTAGGAAGCATAGCCCCACATTGTGCCATCTGTATCATATTTACCCCTATGTACGACAAAAACATCTTCCCATTGGAATCCTTTAGTCCCCCTTCCTACAGTTCTGTCCGTATGCCAGCCTACTGCTACGGGAACTCTCTGAACAACGAGGGCATGTTCGACACAAACTCCCTTTTGAGGTCTGACGGCACAGCCCCTCTGCTAGTGTGCTCAGTTTGCAAGATCTGTGTCCATGCCACCTGCTATGGCATCTCCATGCTGCCCATGGGCTCCTGGGTTTGCACCAGGTGTAAACGGCAGGCAACAGAAGCAGAATGCTGCCTTTGTGTTCTCCGAGGCGGAGCGCTGAAACCCACCTCAGATAATCGCTGGGCACACATAATCTGTGCCATCCTCATCGAGGAGACCTACTTTGAGAACACCCAACAGAAGCAGCCCATCAACACATCCAAGATCACGCCCCAGCGTCGAAGGCTCAAATGCAAGTTCTGCGTCAAGCCAACCTTGCCCAAGGAGTCCAAGGGCATCTGCGTGCAGTGTCGGAGCGGGAAGTGCTACCTGCCATACCACGTCACCTGTGGCTACATGGCAGGCGTGATATTCGAGACAAGTGACTGGCCGGAGCCCATTCACATGATCTGCACACGGCATGCTGCCGCCAGAAAAAAGCCACCCAAAAGGGAGTTGACCAATGTTGCTGTTGGTGAGAGAGTCATTGCCAAGCACAGAAACAAGAGGTTCTACTGGGCAAACGTGAAGAAAAAGTATGTGCAGGAGTATTACTCCATTCTCTTCGAGGACAATTCCACCTCCACCAATATGTTACCTGAGGATATAGTCAGCAGGAATGTGGGCATGCATGGTCCACCAAAGCTGAATGACAAGGTTCAAGTGAAATGGAATGATGATCAGATTTACAATGGTTTTTTCAAGGGATCTCAGTCTTCAGAGTTGTATGTTGTAGAGTTCGATGATGGTTCTGTGCTCCAACAGGAAAGGAAGCAGATCTATGCTGCCGACGAGGAACTGCCAAAAGAGGTCCAAACCAAAATGTCCCATTCGAGTGAACAACAGCATTTTGATTTCATGGCAGAGGCCGAGGGTAAACGCATTAGCAAACTCAATCAAAAATACAGTGAAACATTTGAATTTTAAAAGGTGTTGTGACAGACAAACAACAATTTACATTTATGCTTTTTCATCTCTTGAATTGGACAAAACTTTGAGGCTTAAAACTCATTGTAAATGCCCTCATAAATTGCCTCTGCACATAAAATTATCTGAAGAACTAAACTAGATTGGGTTATATAAGGACAAAAATGTATATAATTTATTTCACCATTAATTAATTATGAGATGTTTCAAGAAATTAAGTGTAAATCTGTGGGTTCATTTGTTATCTTTAGCTATATGTATATACATTACAATTTTTTCAGTGTATATATGACATATATCAGATTATATTAAAATTTATAAAATCTTGATAGCATATAGCTTATGCAAAAAAAAAAAATATGCGATAAATCCTACCGTATGTGTTCCTTTGTTTTTGAAATGATTCATATTGTGATTTTTGTGTTTAAAAAAATAAGTCAAATGAGTCAAAAGTGAACATAAAAAATGAAGAGTGTCTCTCTACTAAATAAAATTTTGCTCACGAATTTGTTTGATATCCAGGCATGTGTTTGTACGTGATTGTTATCATTTTTGTATTTGCATTGATCTTAAACCTTCCAAGGTTATCAGTTTACTGTAAACTAATGCTAATTTATTGTATTTGAGTCATGTTATTTTCAAGTTTATATTTTTTGTTATTGGCAGAAAAGAAAAACATTTACATAGGAAAAGTTATAAATATGTTTCATCCTATTTTATGCTTATCAAACACACCTTACTAAAACATCATTTAAAGTTAAACAAGCAACTAAATAAAGTGTTTAAACATGTAACATTATAAAAAGTCTTTCAGTTAAAAAAAATAACCTTGTTAGATAAATGTAATTCAATATTTTGTTTCTCATAGTTATATTTATAAACATGTATTAAACAACTATTTTTATTGTAAAATTAGAAAGAATATAAATGAATTTTAAAAACAAGCTGTTTTGTAGCTACTGATGACAATCCGGATAAAATTGGTTTCAACTGAATGGATACAGCTTACAAATTTTTGTTAGCTTTTTTATTCTCTACTGCATTACACTTTTTACTCATGCACTTTTTTTTTCTGTGATAACTTTTTCTTGTATAAATAATTGCAATATCCAAAATTGAAATATATATTTATCATCCTAAAATGACATTGTTTATTTTGTATAATTTCAGTTTCTATTTAAATGTATTATTTATATTTGTTTTTCAATCTCTCTAATAATACAAAAATTACTTTCTCAATGCTTGCAGCATTTAAAAAAAAAGAGAGAAAAAATTATTTGAAAAAGTTTTGTTTCGTGATTATGACTGTATCTTTAAGTGTAACGTCTTCTGCCAAACCATAGCATAAATTAATATTTGAATGCAAAAAAAGTAAAGTTATGTTATATTGG
This sequence comes from Hylyphantes graminicola, assembly GCA_023701765.1. Lineage (NCBI taxonomy): Eukaryota > Metazoa > Arthropoda > Arachnida > Araneae > Linyphiidae > Hylyphantes > Hylyphantes graminicola. The sequence continues at coordinate 52,704,545 of CM043121.1, forward strand.
TTTTGTTGATATTCTTATTTTCAAATCAGGTATGACTTTCTGCTATTATTGTTATAAATAAAGTCCTGATTACAACATAATCTTTGAAAGTGTTTTCTTCCTCTACCCCCTTGTGAGGTTTTAGCAGGAAGTAGTGTGATCATCACTGTTCTAAACCTAGCTCCTTTGAGGTGTTGCTGTGAGGTTCTCAATTGCTTTCGGAACCCAAGTATGTTGGAGAAAAAAAATTGAGACCTTCATGCAGTTGCCTGGAAAACCACAAGAAATGGTAGGGGTACGAAAGTGCTTTCAAAGTTTGTGTTGTAATCAGAAGTACTATAACATATAAATCGAATGTATTATAGTAAGTTAAATATTGTTGCATATAACAATTATTCTGTACAAAAGAAAATCAAGAATATTTCCTCTTCTATGGTTGTTGCCTGTAGTTAGTTGCCTTAGCTTCTTCAAGATTTTCCCCCATAAGTTTTTAAATGTAAGAAGGAATCAAGGACTTGTGTTCAAATGGATATTTTAACTGTTATGGGGATAAAATACATTGATAATAATTTAATTTTTCTTAATCATTTAATATAAATAGCCTTTGTGTTGGTTACCATTTAGAGTGATTGCTTATCTCATAGTTAAATTTTTTTAGAGCAATAATTAAAAGTTCTTCTTTGTCATTTAATGTCTGTATCTCTTTTATTAGTGATTGTGTGACCTATTGATTTAACTATTTGTGCACACATTATGTAGATGATCCTTGTTAGAAGAATTGTTCAAATGTGTATTTTCTTGATGACTTTTTCTTGATTTTTTCGTAATTATAGATCCCTATTTCAGATTGAATAAAATACTTGTTATTTAAATAAATTAGATTTTATTATTTTTTTCTATAGGAAGCTTAAAAAATACTAGATAAATTTTACGTTCGTACTTATTTCATTCAACTGGGTTTTTTTTTCATTAAAACTTTATTAACGAATGGAAAGCTTACATCATCATTGCCAACAATTATTTTCATTGTAAATGATGATCCTATTATAGCCCATTCCGACAATGGGGATGTTTCAGATTTTGTAGCGCTCTTTCATTTTCCGTATCCTGTGATTTCATTGGTTGTTTCAATTTCTCAATTGATGAGAATAAACTTTTCTTTTTATGGGCAAGCTTTCTTAACGGCCCGTGCCGCCAAAAATGTCCGAAGAATAATACCCCGCGTAGAGTTAGTGCACGTTAAATACCCTTCAAAGACTTAACGCTGCATACGGTGTCGCCCTTAACGGTTGCGTTGGGTGCCTAATCGGGCGTCGGCTCGTCACCTGACTGGTTTTAAAATACGACGCCCGTCGCCAATAGCATTCGTGCTCTAGTGCAACGATAATTCAAACTAAACAAGCTTTCTTTATAAAAAATGATTTGAGCAACGAATAGCACAGCAAGATGTTGAAAATTGAGTAAAATGCTCTCAAACTCAAATACCGAATATAAATTTCACTCTTCTGGTTTGGAGCAACCAAATCATACAAAATAACTTCTGTGAACTTTCTGGTGTTCAAAAGTGAAATACAATGATTTTTTTTCTAAGAAAATGCATATTGAACACTTTTTCTGATGTTTAGCTAACTTTATTATTGACATATTTTGATAAATGTTTGAAATATCCTTTAATGCGCTGCTCAAAGTAGTTACGTATTTCCAACCATTAAAAATAAGCAAATTTTGTATTAATGGCAACGTTTTTAAAGTTCTGTTGAAATTCCGTCAACAAAACAAACGCACTGACTTATCACCCGCCAGGAAGTGGAAGTTAGCCTCTTCGACGCATGCGCATCAGCCTTCAATACTCAGCACCGAAGTTGGCGACTTCAAAGTAGTTGGCGATGGCGATTTATTTTTCGCAACAACCCATGTCGGCCGCCTTGAAGCTCGTAACGTTATATTTTTTTTTTGTTGAGTTTTTCGAACGTATTATGCAGATTTAGTGCCACAACTAATAAAAATATTAATAATTATTATGTGTTTATATTTTAAGGAGTCTAAGGTATGTACTTACTTTTATTAGTTTGAAAAATTGAATCTTCTACCTGTATGCACGTGGTGAGTAATGAATGAAATTTTTGTAACTTCTTTTGCTTAACTATGTTTTACGATCAAATTAATTGCCGTAGAAATTAATGCTGTTCACCATTAATCTTGAACATGTGTTTTGCTAGTCAAAAGAAATGTCTAAAATTCCTCAGCTACAAATAACGCTGGTCTGAAGTATTGTGTGAAAATATGTAAATAACAATTTCACAATGCCGATGTAATATAGATTTCGCTAACTGTATATTGTAAAATGCTTGTAAATTGAAATGGTTTAAAATTATTCCATAGCATGCGTTGCAAGTTTAATAATTGACTAAAGTGCAAGTTAAATAACATTCTCTTTTTGTAGGATGCTGCTCAAATCGGTTTTATATCAAATATGGGTAGTAGTAATGAAAATATAAGTAAATACAGTCATTTAAATTTTTTTCTTTGTGATTCTGTATTGTCTGATGCGAAAATTTTCTACATTAAATGCTTAAATCTCTCAACTCAAAATAAAATGTTTTTATTTGATAAAAATAACTTTCTTGAAGAAAAACCCATGCCTAGAGTTAGAGAACTGCATGAAGGATTTGCAAAAACTTTTCAATTCTTAATGATTTTTCCCCCATTCTTTGTATGATGATTTTGGGATGTTAGTTCTTGTATTTATTGATATAAAATGACCTTAACAATGACGTAAGTAAAAAAAGCCGCACTGTCTTAACAGACGAAAGAATGTAACTAAATTGGAAGTGTCGTCATCGATGCATGTGCAATCAGCCTACCATGAAGAGCACAAGGTCAGTATATTCTTCTTTTAGATTTCTAATTATTAAGTGTTCTGAAAACTGCAAATAAATCTTCTGATAGTATGCACATGGTGAGTAAAACATGCATTTTGATGGTTTAAAGAATAATAGCATAATTTCCACAGGTTACCACTAAGCTGGATTATTACGTCAAATTGAAAGTGTAAGTAAAAGAGTTACAAAATACAGCTATTATATGTTCATGTGGGTTTTCTATGATTAATAATGGATATATCCTAATGACCATCCTCTTTGATTTGTCCCAAATTAAAAGATAGTGGCATCTCATTGCAGTTTGGTTTTTCGGAATCCATTGTGGTGAGTAAGTAACACACTAAGCATGTATTATTTATAATGGAAAAATCAAGATAATAAAATATCTGTGTATAAATTTGAGAAGTAGATTCGTCATGTCGTCATCGATGCATGTGCAATCAGCCTACCATGAAGAGCACAAGGTCAGTATATTCTTCTTTTAGATTTCTAATTATTAAGTGTTCTGAAAACTGCGAATAAATCTTCTGATAGTATGCACATGGTGAGTAAAACATGCATTTTGATGGTTTAAAGAATAATAGCATAATTTCCACAGGAGGTTAACTACTTAGGCCACTTAAGGTTACCACTAAGCTGGATTATTACGTCAAATTGAAAGTGTAAGTAAGAGTTATAAAATACAGTTATTATATTAAAGCTCTAGATTAATGGTCGCCAGTCGCCAACTGGAGACTATTACACCAAAAGTGGCTACCTAAAAATCGAACCCCAGTCGCCAAAAGTGGCTATCATATTTTTTAATTTTTGTTCAACAAATAATTAATACTGAAGCTGCATTTCTAAAATAATAATAATAAAACGCTCAGATTCGATTCTGTCGGAAAGAAAGACTTGATGACAGTTGTTACTTGTCGGTGAAATTTTCCCCTCATCATTGGCCGGTGTTTTGTGTGGATGTCACTGAGTCGGCCTCCGTGTGACGTATATGGAGCTGGACGACAAAAATCTTAAATGCAAATTTGATTTTCAAATCTTGCTTTACGATCGCGGCAATTTACAAGTGATTGATTTACAGCTGATTAAGATCTCAACTATTCCTTTAAACGATTCTGATATGAGAAAATTTCATGAACTATTATGGCGATTCGAATTCTCCGAAACTAATAGTATATAGTTTGTACATAAATTAATTTTCTTCTTTTAACAATGGCCAATCACATAATACTTACATATTTGGTATTATCCTTTTTTTACTGTCAATCTTTTTTATCAAAAATGTCTTTAATAAAATTGTTTTGTGGAAAATCGCAGTTTATTTTTGCCTTATATACTTAAATTTGAAACTGGCTACTATAAATCCAAATGTGGCTATCATTTTTTGTCATTCTGGTAGCCACTGGCTACTATTAAAAATTCACAGTCTAGAGCATTATATTATATGTTCATGTGGGTTTTCTATGATTAATAATGGATATATCCTAATGACCATCCTCTTTGATTTGTCCCATATTAAAAGATAGTGGCATCTCATTGCAGTTTGGTTTTTCGGAATCCATTGGGGTGAGTAAGTAACACACTAAGCATGCATTATTGATAATTTAAAAATCAAGATAATAAAATATCTGTATAAATTTGAGAGGTAGATTCGAGCAAATTTCCTTGACACTAAAGTTGCTGTTTTTTGCATTGCAAATTATAAGTTGTGAGTAGAAAAGATGTCATTTTTTGATTTAATAGTTGTGTCCCAATTTTTTTTTTTTTATCGCACTCTCTTGTCCACCAGGAAGCGGAAATTGGCCTTCCAGGATGCGGTTGTTAATTTAAATAGTTCAGATTGTAGAACTAAAAATATAATCCATTTATTGGTATTCATGGTTTTTAATTAATAAGAATATATTTAATTTAAAGAATAAATTTGAAATATTCTTCATTTTAAGCTTATATTATTTTTTAAGTGACAAGTAAAAAAGTCGGTAATCAAATTCCCAAGAATATGCAAGATAGTATGCAATTATTGCCTTAACAAATTTTAAACTTTTGTACATTAATGCAATGCGTCTAAATTTTCGAGATATTTGATGGCAGTATTATTACTTGTACTTGTTCTCTTTAAATTAACAGGAATTTTTCCTCGGTTTTAAAAGTTTTGACAGTAGAATATTATTTAAACAATGTATTTACATCATTATTATTTGTATTAAATCACAACTGCTACTTCATTAATATTGAGTTCAATATTGTTTGTTAAGTCTAGGAATTATTCAGTTAAAAGTTTTAAAATGTATAATTCTGCTCAGCTAATTTCTATAAAATTGCAGCTGTTTTGTTCATATTATGTGTAATATATACAATAAATATTTGTTTGCATAATAAAGTGAAATTTTTAAAATGTTGTTTCTTATCTGTGTGAACAAAATAAAAAAAAATTTTATTGTAAACTTCGATGAAAAATAAAGTCAAGCTAATATAAAATGTTATATTTGTCAGTTCATTACCATTAGAAAGAATGTATTTTATGCATTCAAATTTATTAATGGAATTTTTTTTTAAATCTTAACTTGATTTTAATAATATCTTACAAATGATTTAACTTAACTGTCAAATGGTAATAAATTTAAACAAAATTTCTCGATAATTTGAAAGAAATTGATTTCCATTGTAATTTTTGTACTTTTTAATTAGCCAGGTTCAGTGGTGCCTATAAGTACTGGTTGAGGGGGTTAAAAAAATAAAACATTTTTTCGTGCTAATTGATAGTAGATAGTCATCTTTGTTATCAGTGGATTAAGAAGCTGCTATCATACCCTGTTTTCTTAATACTTCATATGTTTCATTCCTGAATTATCGCAGAAAGGTATAAATAAAATAATACAAAACACAATATGAGCTTGGAATAAAGATTAAAATTAGTGTTTTCCCAAGTAGAACATTGTCCTTTTTTAAAACTTATCATCACTAGCTGTATTTCTGCTTATCTTCAATTGATGAATTCAGGAGATTTTGAAAAATTCTGGCAATTCAATAATTTGTTGTCAACAAAATGCATGAATGAAATACGAAAATGATATTTTAAGTTTTTATTGCTTGTTGAAGTATGTCAGCTTATGCTGTGCTGGATATGTAACCTTAAATATTAGTTCAGTATTGCTAATAAATGCATTATAACAAGAGATCTTTCAATAAAGCAGTTGCTTTCCCTTATATTCTAAGATTTTAACTTATCAGAATATAAATTGTTAATGTTTATAATTATCTTTAAAATCTTGTGCCTAAAGCTAATGTGACCAAATTTCTAAATCAAAACATTATATTTCCTATAACTCTCATAATAAACAACAAATAATTGAGAAATAATCGTAATTATTATCTTTATGGCAATGAAGGTATAAAAACTATTTTGTATTTTAGTGCCATATTAATATTTAAAAAAATATATATATATATATAGCAAATATTTTGCAAATCAACCTGTATAATTTGTAAATCGGATTTATAAAAACAAAATCTTCATATACATGGTGAAGATGCATTTTGCGAACCTCATTTATTCAAAAACAAAAACAGTTCACTTTGCAACAGATAGTTTACGTTAGAACGTCGCAACATGATGAAGCAATAAATGATAAGGAATGCATTACATAATTTACTTAGAGGGGACAAATTATACAGGGGGGATGATCATGTTTCAATTTTTCTTTTTCGGCAAAGGTATTGGGTTTGAAATACACTGCTCAAAACAGTTAGGGTTGAAGAATTTAATATTAAATGAGAATATGGTAAAATAAAATTAACTCTAAGACAGTTTTAGAAAATAAATTGACCATAAATTTTTTAGGGTCAATTTAGGGTGTTCTTGCATTTTTTAGATGTTTAAAAATAGATTTCAACTCTTTTTTAACAAATAAAGTTTTGAAAAGATTGCTGTTCTAATGAAAGTTTTTTCTCCTGTTTTTTACTATTTCTTTCCGGATGTATTATGAACCTAATTTCACAAATTCTCGATTTTTAGAATGAAAATTAAAAAGTTGGGAGTGAAGTAAAAGTTGGAAGTAAAACGTGCTCGCTAATTGCGTTGATCAGTGTATATTAATTAATGCTAAGGAGGGGTTTTTCACGTTCAAGATTTACCCACACGAAAGGTAACCTAGTTTGTAACAGACTTTTTATACTTGAGTACCTGTACCACCAGATAATTTTACAACGCCGAGATGTAAGGAATATATAATTTAATATAAGTATTGAGACTAAGCGAATCCGTTACATATAAAAAAAGAACCAAGAGCATAGAAAGTATGTTAAGTTTTTTTTTATAGGAAGTTCTTTGGTTTGTACAGCGATACCTTGATCCTAACCTATAGCAAGCAAAATGATTCTACTAAATTTATTAAATAAATTTATGAAATCAAATGTTATTTGTTGAAGGGAACATCAGTTTTCAAGAAACACAAAAAACGTATTAAAAAAACTAATTATTCATGAATTTTTTTTTAATTTGCATAAAAAACTAATATAATTTTGCATAAAAAAAACTAATTATTTATCAACAAATGTTTAAATTTGCATAAAAACTTATTTATAATTCGTATAAAAATTAAAAATCATATTTATGTATTCAGAAAATAACAGTACAACACTGCAACCGCTTGGAAATTTCCAATTTCGTAAACATTGTAGAAATTAATACATTAATACAAGTGACGATATAATGCCAAATCTGGTTTCCATCTGGGCACCAGTTTCTAAAGCTACGGCAGTCGGATTCTGGTGCGACTGTCGTATACGGCAGGCGGAACCGATATGATTGGTTGCTATTTGACTTCCTGGCGGGCGTGTAGCAACGGCCAAACACAAAACCTCCCCAAGTTCTACTTTTTAATTTTTAAATAAAATTGGTAAATTTAGAAAAGGATTTCAGCCATATTTTGTAAGTGGATAATTTATTTATAATATAATCCTATATAATATTACTAAAAAAATAGTTGCTTTTTGCGTCTTGAACGTTGTAATTGTCCGATAAATGGTCACCTACGATATTTTGTTCAGTTTTTGTTTACATAGCAGACTAACAATAGCAAAAAAGTCTTTATAGAATACCCTAGGTAAAAATGTAATTGTGTGCTGCAAGATATTTTTTGTGCGATGAGTTTAGATTAACATACTGAGTTGTATTAAAATATAAAACATTGGCTAAAAAAAAAAGGATCCCAGAGGTTAGTATTACACTTTTAAATTATTCTGCTTTGTTTCGCTACTTGAAGAAGCTTGAGTATTTAGAGAATGAGAGTATAAAAGAATGACTTGAAAATTGCATTGGAATACAAAGTGAAAATCTTATTAGTTAACTTTTCAACTAACAAATATTATCCAGAAGTGTTTTCTTGGACATACTCAAAGCTTTCCTTTAACAGAGGTATCTTCCTATTCAGAGTTAGATCCAAGTACCCTTGATTACAATAAGTTATACCAGGAGCAGCTCTTATGCACATTTGCTCAATTCGGAATGTTTCATACATAAACTTTAACCATGTTTGCTTAAAACAATAGATAGAAGTTAAACTACAGCTGCAGAAACCCTTAAAAGTGTGAGATTGTTGCAGGAGCATGAAAGTCTACAGAACAATATATTTTACCACACTATGCCATGTTTTAATCTTCATTCATTCACCGAGCAAAAATGTCACAGGATATGTGATAATATCCTTAGATTGGACAGATTTACTGTACAGTGACAAGATTTTTTTTGGATGTGGCGATAAATATTTTTTCTGGCAGCCTGTATGACTTCGATTGATAATTCGAATTCTCTATTTCACACCAATGACGTTTTCCGGCAAGCCTAAGAGACTGTAAAATTCGCCAAAATGCAGACTATTGGCGCGATTCTGAAAAGTTCGCCAAGGGTGACCGTACATCCAATTTTTTGCCTTTTAGATTATCCGTGATCGTGCGAGTTTGGTTCAAAAGTTAAATTGGGGATTAAACTGGTATTTTTTTTTTGTATAGAATATATATTGACCACTTTCGATAATTCCCATGTTTATGCTTTTCATTGCCGACAAGTTACTTATACCATTTTTTATAAGCTGACAAGCAAAACAATGCTTTGTAACGGATAAAATAGTTTCAAAAATTTTGGCACACACAAATATTGAAGTTAGTTAAGTCTCGCTAAAGGGATCGAGTTAGTCTTTTTGGGATATTCATGCCCTCTTTAATCCAAAAGTAATGTACAATACTGCTTATTTCTCTGCATAATCACTTTGACCATTAAAGCATTTGTCATATCTGTAAACAAGCTGTAAAATAATCTCTTTATAAAATGTATAGTCCGACCACGATAACTTGGCAACCACGATAACTTGGCAACCAAAATATTTTGATTGTGTACCAGTCCACTTCGAAAAAAGGTAAGGAAGGTTTTGGTTTTGGGCAAGAGTTACTATGTTTGGCGATTCATTGCTTTTGGGCGCGTATTTCTTTAAGGTTTAGAAACAGACTATCAATCGAAGTGTAGATCGAACTTGCATCGGGATTACTCTTATATTTCCCATTAATACTTAAGTTATAGCGTCCCTCGGTGTAATTCCTAGTCACAGTTATATTTTTAAGTTTTAAAACCCTTCATCAAAATGAAAAAAAATCATAGAAGTATACTGGGAAATATACTCAGTGGAACTTATAACTTAACTATGACTTTGTTTATTAATTTTGAACTTTCTTTTTAGCAATGGTTAATTAAATTTCTGTAAAATAATCATAAATTTAGTTATTTCACGATTCAAAATATCAAAGAAATACATGTGTAATCGTTAACCGCTACCAGCAATCAACAACAATCCTCTGTAGCCGATAACTGATGTGCAGTTCTAGTGAGATACATTATTTACAATCGCACTACACCAACAAACCCTATTCTCGCCAAAGGCCTTGAGTCGGCAACCCTTCCACCTTCGGCTTAAAACCTTAATTCAAAGTGGAATCTTCCACAATCAAAATATTTTGATTGCCAGGTTATCCTGGTCGGACTATAGCTGCCAAGTGAGAATTGAGAGTTGATATTCCTTTCTCGCAGCCAGAAAGGAACAGTGAAACAGAAATTCATCGAAGAATGAATAGAGTGTATGGAAACACTTTATGGGTTGTGGCGTTGTTCCTGAATGCTGTTGAAAATTTAAGGTGGGCGAACTGATGTTCATGAAGAAGGGGACCAAGGAAGCAAGTCTGTCGCTACAGACGGTATTATTCAGTGGGTTAACCAAGTGTTTAGGCAACTTGAAGACAGAGTTTTCCATAAGTGAATTATCGATTAGTATAGTGGCTTGGATTGTAGCGCTTCCAAATTAATGTAAAGTTCTAAGAAACCATTTCAACTCCCTTGTTTACAGATATGATGAATGCTTTAATCATCAAGGTGATTCTGTGGTAAAATAAGCATTATTGTACAATACTTTTGGTTATTTTTTATTTTTTTTTTTGTAATTTTGGACCCGTCTTTTTGTTACAGCCCATCAGAGGTTGGCAAAAAGCAATAATTTTTCATCTCTAATTTAATTAACTGTTCTCTAGCGATGCCCACAAGCCTGCCGAAAACAACCCCCAACAACCACTGCCGAGAAACCCTCCGCTCCCACAGCTCTCTCGTCAACATCTGAAGAGCCAATCGTGTTCTTCAACCGGGCACAGAACCTGGGATCGTCTGATCGCCAGGACCGGCCTTCCGAGAGTTGACCAAGTGTGTAAGGAAACTTGACGGGTTACCATAAGTTAATTATCGATTAGTATAGTGGCTTGGATTAGTGGCGCTTCCAAATCAATGTAAAGTTCAAAGAAACCGTTTCAACTCCCTTGTTTACAGATATGACGAATGCTTTAATCATCAAGGTGATTCTGTGGGGAAATAAGCAGTATTGTACATTACTTTTGCTTAATTTTTTTTCTTCTGTATTTTGGACCCGTCTTTGTTACAGCCCGTCAGAGGTTGGCAAAAACCAATAATTTTTTCCTCCCTAATCAACAGTTCTCTAGCGATGCCCACAAGCCTGCCAAAAACAACCCCCACCAACCACTACCGAGAAACCTTCCGCTCCCACAGCTCCCTCGTCAACATCTGAAAGAGCCAATCATGTTCTTCAACCGGGCACAGAACCTGGGATCGTCTGATCGCCAGGACCGGCCCTCTGGCCACCAAAACCTGCCCAGGGCTGAAGAGGCCGAGGGCCACAAGCTGTGTGACAACAAGCACGAGCAGCAGATCGATAATTCGGACACGGTCTTGGAGAAGATAGCGAACTTGTACGCTGAAAGACTGCTGAGCGATATCACTCTGGTGGTTGGGGAGAAGCAGTTTGCGGCCCACCGCCTTATTCTGTGTGCTTCCAGTGATGTTTTCCAGGTTTGTGGTTTTAGTTGTAATATTGGGACAAACTATAGTAGGTCTATTTTGAATGCAAGCTTTCCTCCCCCATCCACGAGTGCGGTTTTCTTGGAACAGGGTGATTTATAGCTGTTTCGGTTTTTTCCCCACCCTACATTGGGAAATACTAGCTGTTTTGATTGTAAACCTCAAGAGCGCTAGGATTAGATAAGCGATGTTCCCCCCTTTTCGTAGAAAACCCAGTGGGGGAAGAGAGTCTTTTCGAAGCTTACATTCAAAGTAGAAAGGGTATAAGAGGGATTGTCAGTCTTGTAGAGCTAATTGCATTAGTTTTGGAATCACAACTTTTGCAAAAAATAATTGGTTTGTCATGTTATCCCATTTTCACCAGGTTTAGGAATCATAGTAACATCAATTTAAAACAAAATTGTAAAGAAAAGAACATCTGGTTATTTAATTATTAATTGGTAAGGTTTTAAAGTAGTGTCGCCATCTGCCGTATATTTTTGGCATTTTAAAACTTGAAAAATATATAACTAAATAATATTTTTGTTCCAAATTTGTTTCATTTTGATGTTTTGTTGATTTCCATACCGGGGAAAAAAGGGTTAACATGGCAAAGTAATACTTCTGCGGAAGTTGTGATTCCAAAACTAATGCATTAGCTCTATGGTACTGACAATCCCTCTTAAAAGAATTTCAAGTAGAGTCTACTATTTAAAATTTTTAAAAATAAAAGAAAGATATACCAAATACAAAAATTGTCCACCAACAGCAGGCCAACAAGGTTGGTCCATATGTTTACTATTAAATTACCAGTCTCAAATAACTATTAAGATTCTTCTTCTATACCCTTAATAATGTAACTAATTCCTTTCTGTTATATTGTACAAAAACCTATTATTCTTGTATCATAATTATACAAGAATAATAGATTTTTGTAAAAGATGCACAAAATAAAACGTGTAAGAAATCTTTGAATTATTAATTCTAAGTTTTTGGAGAAAAAAAACCTTTTTAGTTTATTAAGCTGTACTGTCATACTTTATATAAGTAGTAATGAAAGGTTACAATTAGAAGTAAAGTATTGTCCGAGACAAAAAAAAAAGTAGATGGATAATTATTGTCATACTAAACGAAAATATAAAACTTTAATAAATGTATAAATTTATTAATTAAAGAAAATAAAAATATGAAACTTAGTTTTTTTAGTTCAAATATAAAATTTTAATAATTTGTTATTAATTAAAGAATGCTTTAAATGTAATTTTAGATCTAAAAATTTTTTCCATCAAAGAATTATTTTATAACTATAAATACATAAAGATTATTATGCATTCATATTTTCAATGCTACTTCAATTGTTATTCCTTCTTAAGCTGCTTTGTTGCATATATAAAAAATATTTTTTCTGATCATAAATCGGTACAAAACTCTTTAGTATACTACAAACTCTTAAACTAAATGAAAAGAAACCAAAATTATGTCTGCTGATTAATAATAAATTTCCTTATTTTCCTTAGGTAATGCTGATGAATCCAAATTGGAGCGAATCTCAAGAAACAAAAATATCTCTACAAGAGGATCCAGCCTGTGCAATGATATTTCCCGATTTCCTCAAGTACTTGTACACTGGAAAACTGCATATCAATCATTTCCTAGTACTTCCTTTGGTGACTCTTGCCGATAAGTACAACGTCAAGGATTTGGTTCATCTTTGCGTTGATTACATGTGTCGACATGTTGTGTCGGCTACTCGTCATAATCAGTTGGTAATTTTTTTTATTTTTTTTATAGAATTGAACTTATTTATTTGTGAATGTAATTAAATCTGATTTAATTTGGGGCTTTGCTTTTAGTACTTGCAAAATATTGCTTGAACATTTTTAAAATCTTGTTGAATATAATTATATCTGATGAGCTATTTTGATTGGTAGTTTTTTATTCCTGCAAAAAGTTGCTACAACTTTTTAAAGTCAATATATACAGGATATGTTACTTAAACTTCATCATTATAAAATGTATTTAATCGGCTTTTTGTATCCTATTTTAATTACATTAAAATTTAACCTAATATTTAGCTTGCATGCATTAACATTTAGCTTAGTATTTCTTTTGTGATAATAATATTTATAATTACTTGTATCCATAAATAAATTAAGTCATTACTTTTATCCAATATATGTTTGAATGTATGCGATATATGCAAAATATTTTGAAATAATTAAAAAAAATTAATAATTGACATGGCTTAAATAAGTTAATTCCTTATTTACTTTTTATTTAAAAATATCTCTGTTTCTAGGTATTATGGCTGCAGTACACTTTAAACTGTGGTCACGACTTGGTGTACAAAGCATGTGCCAGTTTCATTACTTGGAATTTCGAATTAGTTGGCGAAATGGAAGACTTTGGCACACTAGAAACAGATGTCTTGATCAGCTTTCTTCAAAAGTCAGATTTAGTGATTAGTGATGAAGTCGCTGTTTTTATGCAAGTATTTTGTTATTATTGTCAGTCATTAATCATTAACAATTCAGTCGTTGATATGGCAAAATGACTAATTGTGTGTTTTCTTTTTTTTTTTTTGTTTTTTTTTAATATTTGATCTGGTCACTTGAAGAAATTAAACTATTTTTAAATGTTGTAATCATGCAAAAACATTGTTTTTGTATACATTTTTTATTTTTTATATGTTTTTTTTCTTGAAAAAAAATAGTTAAGTTTAAATATAGTTTTACTTAAATTTTACTTTTATTCAACATATTCTTAAAATGTATGACTTAAACACATAAGTGAACAGTTAGAAACTTGGTCCAGGCATCTCCACAATAACTGACGACCTATAAACGGCCTGTGCAGACAGAAAAAAGTCTCGTAAATAATACCCTGTAGAGAGACTGCACATTAAATATGCTTGAAAATCCCGAAGCTGCATTCAATATCATCCTTATAATTTGCGTTTAGGGCCTACTCGTGTGTGGGTATGGCTGTGATTCTAAGTTCTAAATTACAATGCCTGTCGCGAATAGCCCTTGTGTTGCTCTAATGCGACAATAAATCAAACTAACTTGACTGTAATTTCCATTTCAATAGGTGTGTGGCCAAATGCTGGCCATCCATTAATTCAAGCTACTCTCTATGCAATGCACTAATTATCCAAAAGGATTTTATATCATAATCCAATCTACCACTATCCTCTAAACAATTAACTTCAATTTTCGCAGGTGTGTTGCCAAGTGGCTGTCCATCCAGGAGTTCAAGCTGACCTCCATGCACGGTGAGGTGGAGGGGCAGTACCATTTCGCTAATTTGGTCTCCGAGGTGATGTCCCACGTTCGGTTCCCCATGATGTCCCCAAGGCAGCTCGCCAGTCTGCTGATTCACTCGCTGACCAGCCGCTTCAAGGATTTCTTCATCGAGCGCATGGCACTCGCCATGGGATTCCACAACAACCAGAATGACCACAGGGTGGGTGGATCACCTTAAATATCTAAACTTTATTCTGTATTTTTTGCTAGAGTAAATCTCACCAAGCAGAATTGTTTGGTGGCAATCCGCTGTATACACAGTAAATGGACTACACTATACGCAGTTAATGTGCTGCAAATTATACCCATGATGGACTACAGTATACTCAGTTAATGAACTACATTATGCACAGTTGTACTGCAGAATACACAGTTGATGTACTGCAGAATACACAGTTAATGGACTACAGTATACACAGTTAATGAGCAACACTATACACAGTTAATGGGCAACATAATGACCTCCATGTACTGTGAGGTGGAGGGACAGTACCATTTCGCTAATTTGGTCTCCAAGGTGATGTCCCATGTTCGGTTCCCCATGATGTCCCCAAGACAGCTCACCAGTCTGCTGGGTCACAGGGTTGGTGCCTTTAAGGTCCTTGCATCCTAGAACCTAAACATCCATCCGGTCTTTAATGTTTTACTGACATTTGTAAAAATATTGATTCTTGTAGATCATTGTGATTCTTTCTGAAATTCACATTTGGTTTTCTCCCTGTTAATCCAAAGTCAATAATACTTCACCATACAATTTTATTACAAAACTGTGTTTAGTTATAGTTGATGCCCATTACATCTGTTTCATGATAATGATGATTATATGGGACCAAAGGTCTCATAGAATTCTTCAGTGATTTGCCGACAGTGGTCCTCATAAAGGTCTACATAAGGCGAGTTGGTGATTTGCTGCAATTTCGCCAGGATGGCTGTACAAGAGAAAAGATGTTTTAAATCTAGTTCAGAGTCGGGGGCAGTTTCTGCAGCTGGAGTATTTCTGTTTCATAGTTCACTGTTTTGATAACTACACAGGTTGATTTAATGCAAGCTAACTTAATATCTTTTACTTCAAAATTAAGATTCACTGTTCTTAGTTTTTGCCTTCTTAATAAGAATAAACCATTGCCTAACAACCAATACACATTTTAATAATTTTATCAACAATTGAAGTGTTTTAAAATGTTGACAACATTAGCTTATATGACTTATTAAATCTGACAACTTTCTACAGTAGAACCCCGATTATCCGAGTTAATGTGGTCCGAGACTAACTGGGATAACTGAAAAACTTGATTAAAGAGAAAATTGTAAATAAAACAATTGTGTGTGTCTAATTGTATATTTTAACTAATACAAATTTATATAGAGACACCTCATGCAATTCATATGCATATATGATACTTAAAGAGTTCTTTTACTTGAAAAAAAGTCCTTAATTGTTTTTAGTTTTATGCTATTTTGGCTTTACTCTGCAGCAATGTCTAAAATCCTTTGTGCCTTTTTTTTTTTAAAGAATAACAGGATTGCTGGTGTCGCTTCTTCTTGTTGTTTTATATATTCAATAGCACTTTTGATAGCTTTTAGTAATGGGGTAAATGGAATATTGTTGTTGGATTTCTTTTTTCTGAGGGTTTGTGAGATCGTGTTCTGTTCAGATTTTTGTTTGGTAGTCATCGGAAAAATCTTAGAAATATTTAAAAGCTCGGTTAAAGTGAAAAATTGGATAATCGGGGCTCGGATAATCGGGACTGTACTGTATTTATTTACTTTTTTTTCTACAGAGCTTTTTCAATAACAAATTATATTTCTCCCAGGTTCTTGCAGTTCTGCAAGAAAACGGTGGGCACCTGTTATTTACCCCACGCCTCTACACTACCGAGCAATGGAGTGCATCGTTGCTTATCGAGAACTATCCATCACTACCGACCTATGGAGTGAGGACTTTGGTATTCAATACTCCAGTCAGCTTCCAGGATAGTTTAAAAGAACACTTCTTTGAGTGGACTGTGGATCTGTACCCTAAAGGTTTGTAGTAAACTTTGATGGTGTTTTATAAGTGTTATTTACGTCATAGAAGTATTTAGAATGGGGTATTTAGTAGTTATTGGTTCCATGAAATCTTAGTAGTTAATAAAGTGGTTGCAGGGCTTCAACTAAAAATTCTGATTACATTATAAAAAATTATTGTTTTATTACGTTTTAAATTGTATTAAAATTGTTGTTTCGTGTGATTTTCCCTCGATTTGAAATTTTGCTACCCTGGCAATCATGTGTATCAATTGTTTGTGACTTTTTTGAGTTGCCTATTCTAAGTAAGAAGTTAATTAAGGGGGTTCAGTATGTTGTATATCGGTAATGTTAAATTGGCCAATTGCAATGTACCTTTTCACAATAACTACTGATCAGATCATCTTAAAATTTTCTGTGTGTTTTATACCAACCTTGTATATTAATCTGAGGTTAATTTTTTTTTTTTTAAATAACTGTTAGATTTTTTAAATAAAATAAGTTTTAAAGTACCCAAAAATCATGAAATGTTTCATTTTTTTGCCTCATAAAATTTTTTTCACTTTAGTTTTATTAAAATTTATAACCTCAGATTAATCTATACTATGTATTACATCATATAAAAAAAAGTTTATGAGAAAACATAGCATAGTTTTTGAGAAATGGTACATCAAAGTTCAAAAAATCAAGTTCTGAGAAAAACGTGTTTAAAGTTTTTATTGTTAACCTTTTTAAGTAAGGAAAGGGTTAAATAAAATGGCTTTTAATGTCAAAAATATTTTTCCAATCGTCTTGATACTTTGTGATGTTATTAATAAAGGTTGTAAAAGTATTTTAAGTCAATAATTTCTTTTTCACCGATTTTGGGGTACTGAACCCCCTTAAGTTTGTTGCACTATCAAAGCTTAACCATATTTTTTGCTACCACTGTCTGCTTAACAGAAATGTTCACCTGATGGTACCTGGGACCCTTAACTTTGTCATGTTTCTGCACTAGTTGCTAACCTAAGTTGGGTAAATGGAAATATGCTATGGAAAAGATCCTTCTGTGGATGCAAAGAGTTCCATAAATTATTTGTGAATCCATCCAGAAAACATGGTTAAAAACATTTATTTCATTTAAGGTCTAACAGATTTGAATATTATTAGAAAAAATTTCGCAATTTTATCAGAATGATAAGTATTTTGGTTAAATTGTATTAAGATAATTTTGTATGTAAATATTACCTTACAAGAGTTTCCCACTAACGGACCAATTGCGCTTTTCCCCCTGCCTTTTTACTATTTGTTTTTACCCCAAGTTACGGAGTGTGGAATAATAATTTTTATCAGAACATAATTGCACTAGCAAACATTCAGTTCTTACTTCTTTGGCGCAGGCATAAGAAGAAAAAATAATAAAGTCACTAAGCAAAATATAAAATTGTTTAAAATAAACTAAAAACCTGTACTTTACAACCATTAACTTTTCAACCTGCAGGTGTCTGGTTCAAGAAGTTCTACCTGATAGTCTGGCAAGGGACATTGGAAATCCCAGAATCGGTCTCCAAGACAGTCCGACTATCCTTGACCATCAAAGACTCTTACGAGACCGCCCGGGTCTCCATCGGTATCCTTATCTGTGGTAAGCAAGACGGTCTGGAACATGTCCGGAAAGTGGTGCAGAAGAACTTTGTCTTTTCTGACGAGAGGATGCTGAACATCAACGATCTGGTACCGTTTGAGGATCTCAATGACCAGAGGTCGGGGAGGTCTAGTTATCTGACCGGGCCCAATTCGGATTGCCTCAAGCTGCATCTTGTCATCACGCCTTTGCCCTCATTTTAAGGATGAATGTGTTGCCGTTAAGGTTTAATGAGCCCCTCTATGTTAGTCCAGGGTGGAAAATATTTCTGAGCCACATTTATCCACTTTATTGAATATTTTTACAAATGCTTTTTTAAAAATGATAACTGACTTACAGGTCTCTATCATCCCACTTTTCAAATTTGTTTAATTTTTTTTAAGTTTTACTTATTTTTTTGCACCAAATATGCAAGCCAATTTCAAAAAGTGGAATTATAGAGACCTGTAAGTCAGCTACATTTAAAAACAGCGAGAAATGTGGCAGAGAAAGTATTTATTTGTCCATTGGATTAACACTGATGCACTTTGCTTTGGAGACCCACGATCCAGTGGGCCCATTCCCCCTTAAAGCTTGAAAATCGGTTACATTTAGAATTGAAGTTGGGAAAAACATATCATTTGGAATATTTTTTGTAATCATTACTATTCTGTACTAAAGTTAGAATTAGCCACTGGCCAACATCTAGGCTTTAAAAAATCTCTTTGTCATCTCCTTAATCATTAAATTATAAAGAAATTATTAAAAGTATTTTTATTTCTGTGAATTTGAAACCTGTTTTTATTTCATCTGAAACATTCTGTTATTTATTGTCAACATCAAATAATAAACTGGTAAAATTTTTTATTTAACAAATCCTCAAACTTTTAAACCAATGGGAGCATTACCCAATTTTAATTCTGACGCCAACCGATTTTCAATAAATAACGGTAACTCATACAAGATATTTCTATTAAATGTATTTTGTATTAATTTTAATGTTAACTGTATTTTGATGTGCCTTTGTTAAGAGGTTTCTGTTGGCAATATAGACTCTACATGATTAGTTAGGAAAAGAAGTTAAAGATTTCAATGACTGTTATGTTGTTTTTAATTAGAAAGGTCAAGTTAAGTAACTAGACTTTATCCAACTCTGATTCCTGCAAGCCCTTTATTAGTTTGTTATGGTCCTTTTATTATGTATTGTTGCTTGATATTGTGATAACTTTTCATAATGACATTTTTTTAAGTACCTTTTTTGCTTTCGTAAGGAAAATAATTATTTCTTTGTGCAATAATTTCAATAGGGGACTGAACTTTAATGGAAGTGACTTAAAAAACAGTTTAACGTTTTCTTAAATACAAACTATGTTTTATATACTTAATTTAAAGAAAATATTAAAAAAATCAATTAAATATTCCTTTGTTAGTTTACGATATATTTTTCAATATCATTGGTATGATTCTGGCAGCTTATGGTAATTGTTAAACCTTTAGTTTTGTCCATTCAAGTGTTTGAAACATTTAGGGTTTAGTATTTTTGTGATTAATGTATGCAATAAAAACCATTTATACTCGTCAACTATTATTTATATTTGGTGTTTGGTATAAATGAAAAATAACATTCATATCTATATTTTATTAAAAGAAAAGTGAGCATTATTAGTATTTGTGATTTAATTGTTTATAAATCAAGTTCTTTTTGATTGTTTCCTTATAGTGTTAGAAGTGTTTCATATTTTACCTTTATAGTCCTTGAGCCCTAGCAATTACATTAAGTAGATACCTAGTGTTTAGATGTGAGCTTCCTTTTTGCTAATCACTTTCAACTATCTTACTAGATTAAGTATCAATAATCTTTTTTTTTTTTAAAACAATTGAAGAGCTTGGAGGAAGAATGTGCTAAGTGACAAAAAGGTGAAAACGAGAAAATGGCCTTTAAAGCTTTTTGTTTGCTCTCGGATCTGTTGCAAACGGTTTTGTAAAGCCTAAAATATTTACTAAATTTAAAGTTTATGAAAAAGGGGAAACTTGTTATCGTTAAAGAAGTTAGTAATGTCATTTTGTTATGTAATTGACTAAAAAATCCCAATTTTTTCATAAATATCACTTAGCACATTCTTCCACTAAGCTCTTCAATTTGGCACATAATTATTAAAAAGTAACTGTATAAATATAACTACATAAGTTGTGTAATCAAAAGGGCATACTTTTTTGTTGAAAGTTTGATGGATTTAATTGGATTTTTTAATGCTTTTCAAGATTATAACATTCATTCTACATTTGTCTTGCTTTGCAACGCTTTATACTACAAATTATTTCTTTATATATATTTTTTAAATGCTCTATAATTGGCGCCAAAAAGTGAAAACATATTTTGTTCATCAGTAAGTCATCAAATCATCTAAATAAGTGTTAAAGTTTTTTTTTTTTCAAAAAAAAGGCATTACATTGTAAAATCATTTTTAAATACCATCATAATTGTTACAGACATTTGAATGGTATATACCTTGTTTAGACTTCTTTAATCCATTTTGCATAATCGCTAACACTGAATGCATCATGTTATTCATCTAACTTCTTACCTTAAATATTTAATCTAGTACATTAAGAGAATATTTGTGGAACTATGAATAGCTTATTTCTAAAAACTAAAAAAAAAAAAACCTTCTACAAATGTGACATGGTATGCATACCTTTGGCACTTGTAAGAGGTGGTGCAAAAAAATAAAACGAATAAATATTTTAAAATAAAGAATTGACATGTATATGTATCGCATTGTGCGTGTAAAAGTGGTCTATTGGCAAAACACTGTTGTTGTTTTTTCAGAGAAATTGTCTGAAGTTTGTTTTTTGTCCATTAGATTTCTGTATAAAAAATATTTTTAAAAAAGCTGCTAACTGTATCCCAATTCAACTACCGATCGATTTAAGATTTGTTTCAATAGCTAGATATCAAAATTTTGAATTTTATTACACTTTTTAACTTGAAAAGCCAGTTATGTCTGATACGTCACTTTACGTGCACTGTGTAATATAATCTAAGGAGTTGTAGGTCTTAAAATATGCAAGAGATTTGCGGATGTATAAAAATATTGGTGTAGTAGATAATTATGAAGCCTGTTTGAGAAGATTTCTGCGTAGATGTTTAAATTGTTTTTTAAACACGAAGCAATTATCAAATATATTACTAAAGTTTAATACCCTTTGTAAGTCTTTATAGGTATTCCACAAGATCTAAAAATAGCTTTTATGTTTCCCAAAAGATAAATAATATTAAAAAAACAGTTCTTTATAGATATAATAGACTTGTTTAACGAGGGATCTGGCAACATCTCTGCGGTCTTGTTTTCATTTTTTCTCAAATTACTTTTGCCTTGGTATTCCAAATTGAGTTTCCTAAGAATATTTTAGTTATTTTTTTAAATTCCAACTTCTTTCAATGCAAGTTTTCCTTGATAAATGATTAAAACAGCAGCAAGGTGATGCAATTTAAAAAAATAACAACTAAAATAACTTTTCCTTAGAAAACTCAAGAATATAAACAAAATTAATTCGAGAAAAATGGAAACAAAACCACAGAGCTGTTGCCAGATCCCACGTGAAACAAGCCCATTACCAAGCAAGAGAGTTGGGTGTTTTAAATTCAGCTGTGATGAACATATGTGAAAATTCCCATTGAAATTTTGTATTTGCTTTTAGTGCACAATACCACTATCTAGTATGTATAATCTTCCATCATTGTCCTTGGTATTAATATTTTTTGGCTATAAATTCATAAATTTTATTTGAATTTTAGCTATAGTAATTTAATATTTTCTGTGAGTTAATTTTTTTACTAGTTGTTCAATATTAGTTAGATAAATTCTATAAGTAATTAGTTTTTAGTCATATGCACTAGCTCCCAAAGCCCATATTCACAATTTAAGTGTTTTAGTACTTGATTAAAGACTATTAGAAATGTTGAATCATTCTGTGCACCACAGAGTATGAGAACCACTACTATGTATTCAGAAGAAAAGAGGATGACTTTATGGTAATTTGGTAGCATAGTAGCATTGTATTTGATAAATTACTTTATTTGGAAGTTCCTTTTTATATTAGTTTATTTTTTTGGCGAATGCTTACTTCCAAGTGGGCACTTTATGAAGGAATTTGTATATGCATGTATATTTTAAAATATGTATATAAATAAACATTTGTATGTAAATGTACTTATTTAAAAAGAAATGACATATTTATCAGAAATCCTTCTATTATCTATATAAATTAGTGTGTGGTTTTTATATAAAAACTAATTTTTTCCATTATTAAATAACATGTTATGAAATTTTAATAAATCGTTACTTGAGTTCCCACATGTGCTATCTCACTTTGCACAACGGATCAGATTTACTGTACGATAACCCTTGGCGATATTCTTTTGGATTTGGCGATAAATAATTTTTTGTGGTAACCTGTCTGACTTTGTCTGAGGTTCGAATTCTTTGACTTCGCAACGATGATGTTTTCCGGCAACCCATCTGACCATTACTTATTTGCGCAGTATAGAGAGTGTGACATCAAAAGTCGCCAAAATACAGATTGGCGTGGTTTTGAAAAGTTCGCCAAGGGTTACCGTGCAGTAAATTTCTACCGTTGTGCAAAGTGAGATAGCACATGGGGGGAACACAAGTGACGATATTTTGATATTCTTGTGTGTATGTTATAGATTATATGAGTGTTTTATGTGTCTTCATAAAGACAATTTACATTTATTTTCTGATGTTAAAGTATATTTGGAAATAACAGTAGTTATTTGCATAAACCAGCTGTATAGGGTGTACTAAAATAATTATCCCATTTTAATGTTGAACCCAAGGGAACCATGACGTTTTTTTATAGTGATGAGTTTGCAAGACATTTTGTGTTTGTATAAATTTTACAATAAGTAGCTCATTAAATGGCTATTGCGTTTAAAATTAGCAGATAAAACCCGTAAATCGACAGAAATAATTATCCTTTGTGGAACTTTTAATTTGCAAGAAGTAAATTAATTCAGTAAAGATTCTATTTTTGGTTTAGTTCCACAAATGTTTCTTTCTGTCTTTTCATATTTTTTATTTATAAAATGTGACATCAATTCAAAATAGTAACAATGTTGACGTGACACTTTTTGTGTAAATGTTTACTATTTTTGCTTTCACTTAAAGAAAACTTAACTTCTAACTATGACTAATAACGCATAAAATTTATGTTTATAATTTTTTTGTTACTACATATTAAGTTTTAGAATGGGATAGTTATTTTAAGGACACAGGTTTTTTCTGTGTTATATGCGAAAGCAATTTGTAATCAGATTTTGTATGTGATAAGTTTGCAAAAGAAAATAAATCTTTTTATGTGCTTGTTAAATCTATTTAAGTAGTAAATTAGTTCTAAGTAGTAACTTATTAAATCCACCCTGAAACTTAGTGTCTTGTAATTGCAATAGTAGCCTCAGGCGTATTTAATATTAATCTATAATTATAATCGATTCCCAGTTTTGAACGTGCAGTCTTTTGAACGAACAGTCTTAAAACAGGAGTGAAATCCACTCCCATAGGAGAAGTGCATTTTCGACACTGGAAAAAGAGTGAAATTTACTCCTAAATCGCTCCTAATAGCCTTAAAGTCGCGCGTTTGATGTTAAGATTGTTGAAGGTTTAACAAAACAAAAGAGCGAAATCCACTTCTTTGAGGGAAGTGCATTTTCGACACGGAAAGGAGTGAAAATTAACTCAGACTGAGTTAAAATCGCTCGTTTGTTTTAAGAGTGTATGTTCAATTAGCTTTCAGTGTTCCTTGCTTAACTCTTTCAGTCCCACTGATGCCATTTGGCATCATCATGTTTCTGATCATAATTTTTAAAAAATAATGGGGCTGACATCAATTATTGGGATTAATAAAAAAATATTTTCTAATAGGAAAAAGTTTGAAAAATAGAATGATGTGCTTTTAGATAATGGCTATAGACATCAGAAACAAATTTCTAAAATGATGATGCCAAAAATTGTCTTTGGGACTGAAAGGATTAAAGGCTAGCCATAATGTGTTTACTTGTAACTAAAAAAGTTCTTGTGAAAAAATATTAGTCACAGCTTTGAGTAGGTTGACTGAACCTCTTAACTAAATGCCATTTTAATTAAGTCGCAGTTGTTACTGTTGTGAATTTTCCCATTTGAACTCAAAACAATCAACTGAATTATGTATTAAGAAGTCAAATAACAAAAAATTCTTTGGGTTCCCTGTTAGTCCTCAGTCAACTCAAGTCGCCCTTAACGGTTGCGTTGAGTGCCTATTCAGGTGTCGGCTCGTCACTTGACTGTGGTTTTAAAATACGAGGCCCGTCGCCACTAGCCCTCTTGTAGCTCCAGTGCGACGATAATTCAAACGTAACCTAACCCCCAACTCAAGCCCAAGTGTGTGTAGCTATAGTGCGAAGACCCATTCCTGTTGTGTGAAGGAAAGTGGAAGTTGTAATCATTCACGTAAGTTTGTTATTTTAGCTATTTATTTTTTGTAATAATCTATACACTCTTGATTTTTTTTACTTTCAATATTACTTATATGAAATATAGGTATATTAGGTAATATGAAATATAAGTTAATGTTGTTGTTGTCGCGTGCCTCCTGGCCGTATCTTCTGGAGGGCAAGAGGGTTTCAGTAGCACCCGTTGGCACAAGGCTTTGAGTACCCATAAAGGGTGGGTGTCTGACTCCTACTCCGCGATGGCGCCACCTCCTCAATTTAGGCATGTAGTTGGAGGGGAGGGGCAATTTTCTCCGATCACCGGACTTGCTGACCCACACATGACAGATTTAACGAGAACGTTCTCCGCATGTACTCAGGACAACACAATTATCCATATCTTACCCGGGATTCGAGCCCGGGCCCACTCGCTTGGCAAGCGAGGGTCGCTTTAAATCCACCTCTGGCTGTCATGTTCCCTCATTTAGTATACTTTAATTTCAACTAAAACGAAAATCTTACCAAAAATGTCACCATAATCGATTCTAAGAGCTGCATATTAACCCTTTCAGTCCCAAAAATTTACTACACTACAGAAACTTCTGATATTCACAAAATAAGCTTATTTTAGGTCAAATATACGAGTTCCATAGGGGAAAAAAATTCATTTTAATTTTTTATATGGTTTTTGAAATAATGCCAAATTTTTGTAACTGTGGAAAACAACAAAATAAAAAAATATATATTACCTAAAAACACTTCGAGTTATATATTTTAAGGCATCTGACCATATTACTAAAAAAAATTTAGTAATTATTTTAACCGAAATAGTTTAAATTGTGTTTTAAATATGTGGAACTGAAGTGAACTTATCAAAAATCAGGTGAAACGCTTGTTGGCTATTTTCTGAATTAAAAAAATAGTAGTTCTGACTTCTATTGAGATTAATGCAAAATATTGTCTAATAGAACAAAGTGTGAAGAATCGAATGATCTGTGTTTGGATGTCATAACGGGAAATAAACATTTTGAAAAAAATATTGAGTGATGATGCCAAATGGCATCACTGGGACCGAAAGGGTTTAGATAGGTTACTAGTAACAAGAGTGTCTTAAGAGGACTCCCTTGGAATTCCACATCTTGAAAATCGTAATGTTATTCCTATGGAAAACATTCGCAAGTCAATTACCGCCCCAATTTTAATAAAAGGTTCCTAGTTTCTTAAGACGAAAGAAAACGATAAACAATCTTAATAAACAAAAACGATCTTAAGATAAAGAACGAAAGGAGTAGATTCTGTAAAATTAATTTGTTTTGTGAAAATCACATATTTAGTATTTTAAATAATTTTTTGAAGTTAGAACTTAATGCGAACTCCATTTTTCACTAACTTCAAAAAATTATTAAAAATACTAATTATGTGATTTTCACACAACAAATTAATTTTACAGAATATACTCCTTTCGTTCTTTACAATGATACAAGAAACTAGCAACCTTTTAATAGAATTGTGGCGGTAATTGACTTGCGAATGTTTTCAATAGGAATAACATTACGATTTTCAAGATGTGGAATTCCAAGGCAGTCCTCTTAAAAGTACATGAGAAAGTATTAAAAAGATCTTGCAGTTTTTCTGTATAAAGCGGCTCAGTGCATGAGAGGTTTAATGTGTCCTCCTCTCATAAGCCCAAAGCCTCCTCTCATAAGAGTTCGAGCTACAGCTGAGTCGTCGGACTTTCTGGATGGGAAAATCCTGGGCACGCATGTCATATGATTATGTGACATGTGTAAGATCCCTAGAGAGCCCATTTGGCTTGGGTTCTCTCGGCAAAATTAAATGTCGGCCTCCTTTAACATCCACACGTGGAGAATTCAGATTCATTGTAATCTGTGTGTCAAAATTGGTAGCGAGAGTCGCCTAGATGGTGCCACAAAAAAAATCACTCTCAGCTCTGGGGAATATGCCGAGTCTGAAAAGTCTTGACCGCGAATATTACAGTCCCATTGGAGAAAAAAAAACTTGTCTGTATAAAAATCTTTAATATTGTTACGACTTAACTTGAAAATATTTTGTGAAAATCTTTAGAACCTAGCTAGTTACACGTATTGGCAAATTATCATACAGAAAAACCTCTTCTTAATCATTTTATGAATGCTGATATATTAATGAACGATCGTTAGAAAGATTTACAAAGTTGCCACACATTTTTTCCTTAAACTCAATGTCGCAAGTTGACACCTTTACCACAAGATATTCTAATTATTCCATTTCGAGGAAGAATACTCTTGCAAATTCCTGAGAAGTTGCAAAAAATATCGACAGTTCCTTTTTAGAGATCTTCCCTCAAAGGCCAATAATGTCTCTAGGGTTAATCCTTGATTAATACCTACACTGACCAAGTTCAGAGTTTGACCTTTATCTCAGTAATACATTTGTAGGAAAATATATTTTTAATTCGCGGAAGTGTAACAAAGTTTCGATTGGCAATTGGGCATTAAAGGTTTTGTCGTGTTGTGGGTTATTTTGTGTTTTAATTACTCTTTTTTTTAATATAGTATAGTATCTACTCGTGCGGAGTTCACACAATTATAATATAGGGGTAAAAATCTCAATAATTTAATAAACCAACGAAAACAATGCCGTCAACTGAATGTCGTTAGTGTAGTTACTCAAGGTATTATATATTTATCAAAAACAGCATAATTCTTTACCTAGAAATAGCTTATATTTTATACTATAGTCATTGAACATTTTTAAAAATTATTTGAATATAGGCACTACAGAAATCTTTTTAATGACGAAAATCTGAAATTAAAAAAATAATTGTAATAAATGGCCCCTTCGCCCTAAAAAAAAGTGCTCATCATCTCTCACGTTTGCCATACAGATTACTGTACTACAGTGCAAGTGTGTTTTAAAAGTCTTAACAGCCCAAAATTAATAATCGAGCAACAAGCAATTTTCTTGTTTAACTTAAAAGATATTTAATGCATTTTTTTAATTCATAAATGTATTGTTATTAAGCACCATTAAAAAAACTACACCAAAACCGACCTTAAGTTTGCAGTATACAAATGTTCTACGAGAAAAAAGGTAAATATAGTTCTCATTTTTGAGTGCGAGAATCGAATACAGAAAGGTATTTCACATTCAATAAACAAATTCAAGACATATTATTATTTTTATTAGTTTAGCTTCAGTTAGAGTGTTATTTTAATTATTTTTTCTTTTCGATTTTGACGTAACAGGGCGCACGAATATCAGGGTCGAAGGAGCAGCCAATAGGAGCAGGCGAAATTTCGGCGCCAGCAGCGTTGTTTACGCAGATTCCTCCGCCTAGTACATTTCTCTGCTGCAAACTTAAGCTCGGTTTTGGTGTATATTTGTTACAACTGAATGCTTCCCTTAGATGTTCGTCCAGATCTAATATTTCAGTAGAGTACTAATATTCGCCTTCAATTCCTATATATGTGGCTTCTGTAGAGAGAGTTATATATCAAAGGGAAATCCTACATAGACACCATTATTGAATTGAACATTTGCCCTCTTCTATACTAAGGTATATACCAATACACAATTTTCTCCATCTCAATTTCTTATTATCTATTCTATCATTATGAAGTATTTCTCTACACTGGTGGGATTTTTCTTTATTACTATTCGAAATTTAGAGACATCAAAAAATTGCTTTGTTTTCCATTTATTTTTTGAAGTGTTTTTAAATAAATTTAAATACTTACGTCGTGCCTTTATAAGGAATATGTTTTTTTCTTCTTTTTACTTTTGATATAAAAATATAAGGTTATCCAATATAGAATATAAGGTTATCAGTATGATGATGGGATCGAACATCCGAAATAAACATTTTGCGTTTTAGGCACGTTTTGGTGGGTGATGATTGTAAAAAAGTTGTTTTCTCTGGCCCTTCTATCTGACTGATATCCCTTTACAGCTAGATTTAAAAAATCTTCGTACTTCAAATTTGGTACGCGAGTTCCCAGTACCCGTCGGATGTCATAATAAGGCCCAGTCGATAAGGCGATTGCCTTGCTTGTCAAAGGTCCCAGGTTTGGGCCCGGACATTGGCAAAATAACTGCCGACCTATTACCGATCTGTGCAGCTAAAAAGTTCGACGAATAATTTCCAGTGAACAGGTAATTCACGTTAACCCTTTCAGTCCCAGTGATGCCATTTGGCATCATCATGTTCCTGATCATAATTAAAAAATAATAGGGCTGACATTCCATTGGGAAAAAATATTTTGTAATGTAAAAAGTTTGAAGAATTGCATGATGTGCTTTTTGATAGCATAAATAGCTATAGACGATCAGAAAAAAAAATCTAAAAGGATTATGCCACTTTGTCATTTGGACTGGAAGGGTTAATATATGCTCTAAAGTTCCGACGCTGTTGTATCTTCCATAAAGTATCGTGGGGGTCCTACTCAGGTGCCAGCTAGTCACTTGACTGTGGTTCTAAATTACGATGCCCGTCGCTAGTGGCGAGTCTAGTGCTACGATAGTTCAACTCAACAAATGAAGAGGCTTTAGCTGAAAAACTATAATCTTTTGACTACACTTTACACTCTCTTAAAACAAAAGAGTGAAATCCACTCATATAGGAGAAGTGCATTTTAGACACAGTAAAGGAAGGAAGATTGACTCAGACTGAGTTAAAATCACTCGTTTGGAGTGATCTTTTCGGAGTTAACTAAATAAAAGAGTGAAATCCACTCCAATAGGATAAGAGCATTTTCGACACTGAAAAGAGTGAAAATTAACTCAGACTGAGTTAAATTCACTCGTTTGTTTTAAGTGTGTAGATAATGTGGGTTTTGCATCTGGATTCCAACAAGGTGCAGACAAACAATACTGTTAACCCAATAAAAAAATCTAATTAAAACACCCATGTATACAAACATTTTTATGCAGATTCTAACCTAAAGCTTTCACACCACAAATTACCGACCTTCCATCTTTGTATGTCGGCCTTCAGCTTGCCACTCCCAGGTGAAACCAGAAAAGTTTTAATTTCTTTTTTACCTGTGGGTTTTTGTCTCATACACCCAAACAACATATTGGTCTACTTTCTAATAGAAGGTCAAGCCTGTTGACCGGAAGATAAGTATTTAGAGACTGAGATTTCGATTGCAAGTGGTCATTCCGATTTGGTCCCTTCATTCGATTAGAGATGCCTTCTTCTAAGGTGAGTTCAGTTTTTTAAAAAATTTTATTGATGATCCACAATATTTCAGTTTTTTTTTTAATTGACTATTAGTTTAATTAGATATTAACCCATAAACAATGACTTTGTGAATATCAGCCCCTTCATTTCCAAATAGAAACGGTATTTAAAAACAAATCGTATTTTCGAGTAAATTAATTTGTCCTACACAAATTGTTCAGGTCTATGGTCTTCATTTGTCTTATATTTTGTTTATTTAGAGAAATTCAAGCAGAAAACTTATTTTCAAGTATCCAATGTCTCTAATGGGTTTATTTGTTTGTATTAAAATACTTTTTATTAAAAAATGGTATACAATAATTATGTGGATAATTATATTCAATATTTTATTTACGAAAGCCTTACGATCATTTTTAAGCCCACTTGAATTTCTTTTTTTTTTTTATTCGAAAGAATTTTTGAAAAAAAATTGAAAATTAGGTATTGACATACTGGAGATGCCCGTTCGTTCGTACCCCCTTCCAATATCGGTTCTATCAGTCGGATATTATTATTTTTTTGTTTGATAGGTATGACCATAGAGACCCATCTTCCATACTTTTTGTTCGTCTGTCCTGTACGTCCGGACGGACATGTGTCTACTCTAAGGTTTTAATCTCTAATTCTCTATGACATCAGAAAGTCATCATTTCTTCGAAAATCCATTAAAGTGCATTGTGGTTAGAACTAATGTGATATAGGATTTTGATCTATTTGCTTTATTCCTTTAGTGTAAGAATATTCTCTTGAGAAACAGAAAATTTCTGTTGTTTTTCGACAGAAAATGTATGTTTTCAAAACTTCAGTAATTTACTGTAAAATTACATCACATTTTCTCTGTAAAATGATAAATCTGTAACCACTAATACATGTTATGCCACAATTTTTTTTTATAGGGCAGGGTTACGCGAAAATTCTGTCAACATATATTTTTCATACCCCTACGGATATTTTCTGGCAACTTTGCTACCAGAAATTTTCCTTAATAGTGCATTTTTTTTACTGTGGTATCTTCTTCAATTTATTTTTAGGCTGTGGTCGTCTTCATTGCTGTCCTCTCATTTGGTGGTGTTCTGTCCAAGCCGACAGTATCAAGAGGAAAAGATGTAAGTTAATTTTTATTCTTGTTCGACATAAAAATTATTAAAAAATGTCTAAGAAAGAATTGCTGTGGGATCTCTTTTTCTTCTTCTTTTTAACCGTACTTGTTTCATTTACTATTCAACTGCGCAATATCCGTACAATATTCAGATACTATATCTTTTTAAGTGGATATCACCATTAAAAACATTAATTTCTGCTAATATAGTAAAAACGCGATGATTTAAATTTCCATACACTGCTATTCTTTCTTTATAGATCGACGATTTTTTGCCTATTAAACTCTATTCCGAATTATGAAATCGAACAATTTTTAGATTTGGTTATGTTTGAATTATCGTCGCACTAGAGCTACACGAGGGCTATTGGCAACGGGCGTCGTATTGAAATCGAATAATAACTGACAAGCGTCGTTTTAGATCCTGCGACGGATAGGACGGTTTAGGAACCTGCATAGCAGGATCTAAAACTTCTGAAAGGGAAACAAACGATTGGTAAGCATATAATAAAATACAATAAAAAAAAGGGCTTAACAAGATAGGACATTTAATAAATAGACAGAACAAGAGGACATTATACAATACGAAATAGCAAAATGCATCGTCAAAACTCTATTAAATTAAAATTATCTCATTAAACTCTATTAAAAACTGTTTAATTTAAGTAAAATTAATTCTATATTCAAAAGTAGTAGAATATAATTTTTAAAAAAGTTCTGAGGCAGGAATCTTGTTTTGACAATAATTTCAATAAAATCATACTAAATTAGATAAACTCGTTTCCTCCGACAGGTAAACCAACCGCAAAGAAAGGATACTTTTGAGTATGACAACAGGGGCGTAGCTACCGCCGTATCAGCCGTATCAATTATACGGGGCCCCCGGGCCATGGGGGGGCCCCCTACGTGCGTAATCAAAAATAAATAAAAACGTTCCAATTTTTTTTCACAAATGACAAAAGTATAAAAAAAATTTATTTTTTCCCGCTTAAAGCGTGCGTTCAAAAGTTGTCAACACCCTACATCGGATGTTGCGGGCTGCGGGAACATAGATATACGCGGGAACCAAGATTTCAGAGCCTTTGCGACCTGAGTAGTATGTTCAAAATATTACAACTAAACCGGAGAAACTCCTGTCTCCTTCAAACGAAGAGATACTAAACGCTTCAGGAGCACAAAACTGTCGGGACATCTCAGTTAAACTTATGATCAATTAAAGGCTCTAAAAACATGCATAAAATCTGAAATTCTAAAAATTCATTCCATTAAGGAACTCTTTGAATTATTGCTGATAAAATTCAATAGTCTTGCATCCAGTTTTCCCGAGGTAATAACAGCATGCTGTTTTATTCTTGACGCTTCCAGTTACAACCACAACTGCTTGAAGAAGTTTTTCAGAATTGAAACTGATAAAAAAAAATACCTACGAATTTCGATGGGACAGGAACGCCTGTCAGACCTGTCACTATGTTGTCCATAGAGCTAGAAACTTTCGAAAAACTAAAGTCATCATCATCCATAAATGATTTAATAAATCAATTTTTCGAAAAAAGGCAAGGAGAGTGTAAATTTAATTTTAATTTTAGAAAAAGTGACAAATACATAATTATGATGAATAACTGGGCAATTCTACCATTTAATTTTATTTCCCTTAGGAATAACCTTAAAAAATTAATATTTCTTTAAAAAAAAATTCGTATTATACTAAAAGACTGGTCCTTCTATAATTGCAAAACGGAATTTTAAAGCAAAGAAACGCTAAAAAAATTTGAGAACACAGAACAATGCAGAAAAATCCTTACCGTAGTGTGTCCCAAATGTCATTTTTTTTTAGTTTAGGGCTCAAGCCAACATATTTCTGAGCTAAAAATTACATTCATTTATATTTTAAATTGAACTAATACTGTAGCTTAACAAATTAATTCCACTAAATTTTTTGCTTTTAATATTTATAATGTGTTTTTCTGGTCTCCTAAATATGTCCCTGGGTTTTGGTACATTCACTGACCTCATTCCTAAAGTGGTGAAGAGAGGCACTGGATTGAGCTACAGTGATTCTTCAACCATAAAAACTGTATTGCAGAAAATTCACATTTCAGTTAGTAGCCACATATTTTTGCTAAAATTCACCAATCAGCCCAACATAAAAAAAATTCAGTAAAATTGGCTGCGAGGCTTTATTGCTTTCCTTACAGTCTCCCAGATAAGGCTAATTTAGGCTTGATAATTATTTTTTTACTATAAATATGTTAAAGTGGAGTACAAGAAGTAAAAAGATCAATTTTTATTTAACTGGAGTTAGTTTCAACATAAAAAAGCGTGAATGTCCTTATCTTCCGTTCCTGATTTACCGATCCTTACCGTCGTAATGATCTAGGGATGGAAAAGCGAAACCAGTTTTAAGACTAACCGGTTTTTTGTGATTTCTGTTTCATTGAAAAACAGTTATTTTCGTAAGGACAGTTTAAACCAGTTTCTTTTTCATCGGTGTTTTTAAAAACGGCCATCCCTTTTTTTTATTATTTTTTGTTTTTCACAAATGAGCTTTGCTGAACTTTTTTTTTCGTTTTTATAGAACCCTCATAAACCTTTTGAAAAACATTTAAAGTGATTTTGAAAAAATTAATTAAAAAAAAAAATTATACCTGAAATTAAAATTTATGGTAAAACTGCCCAAATATTTCTTTTAATTTTATGCATTTTTTTTCCCCTTGTGAGAAATTTTTACCCTTCCTAAGGGCCCCCAAACAAATTTTTATACAGGGCCCCGCCAAGGCACGCTACGCTTCTGTATGACAAGTTTGAGAAGTAAAAAAAATTTGTAATTAATATTTAAGTTTATTAGTTGTTTTTTCAATCGTTTAACTTGATCTGCTTGCATACACATAATTTGAAGAAAAAATAATGGAATTATGCATTTTGAACAACAACCTGTTTTTAGGTGAATGTATATCCATACAACGTATTATACGTACATCTAAATTATTATTAATTTTTTTTGCTCAAATGGGGCTGCAACATTAGCGATCAAGTCTTTGCAGACTCGGCACATTCCCCAGAACTGAGAGAATTTTTAATTTTTTGTGGCACCATCTAGGCGGCTCTCGCTACCAATTTTGACGCACAGATTTACAATGAATCTGAGCTCTCTGTGGATGTCAAAGTATGCCGAGATTTAATAAATATATCTAAATTAAAGATATCTATAAACACAATGTCGATATATAGAGTCAATAATGGCATATTCATTTTGAAACATAAATTTTTTATAAAATATATAACTCAAAAGCTAAATGAACAAGATTTAATAAGTTTTTGGTCTGATATAACAAAACATACCTTGACCCATTAATTTCATAATGGAGAAATAATCAAACATATCAGATTGGTTGCGTGATAACTTAATAAATGGTAATGACGTTTCATGTTTGATGTTTCTAAACTTTTGACCATAACTAGTCTGTGCTAGTCACTACTCAATCACTAATAACCAACGCCTTTTCCTTATCGGAACTGGTCTGCGTAAAGTCTTGTAGTAAAAAAGAAAAACGTTCTCGTAAAGTAACAGATACAATGTTAATGTTATTCTTATCTATATAAGTATATTACTTTTCCTTTTTAAGTGAGAGCTTTTTTAAACGCATTTAAAAAAATTCTTTTTAACTCTTACAACGTTTTATATTTAAAGTCTTCCCATGATTTTAAAAAGAACGTGGTGCTGCATAACGTTACGAACTTCCTGAAAAATGTATATTGGTTTCCCTGTATAAATTTTAAAATTGTTTTTTTTTTAAACTTTTTTTTAATGAATTAACTATTTATTTAGAAAATAAGAATTAGCTTCATTTTTCAAAAGTTGTCATCAAAATCATTTCTAAGTGATCAAAGTATAGAATATCAATTTCTTCTAAATCGTTATTTATAAAATTCGGCAATTTATGCTCATTGCTAGAAGAACTTCGGCATAAAATATGGAAAAAGCCGGGTCTTTCGCTCGGAAGGTTAAAATTGATTAAAAATTATTTTTTCAAGTAAACTACAGTATGACACCCTCTTAACTAGCTTAAGCAGTTTGCAAACAGATTAAGCGAAAATACAATTCCCCTTTTGTTCAATTTATTAAAGTAATACAAGTTTCAAAAACCATTTAAAAAATTATTTCTATGAAGACAAAAAACGGAAACGTTGCCACAGTTTCGCCCCTTTTCGCAACTGCATCACGTCCTTGGGGGGATCCATAGCGGAATCGGTAATTTTTAGCTTATTTTTACATTTTTAGGGTAAAAAAAATTGGCCTGTAAAAAGTGGAGATCCGATTAAACGGAGTCCGGTTAAGAGAGTGCCCTTTGTATTACACTTTTGACGACCGTCACCTTTTTTTCTTAACCCTTTCAGACCCAGTTCATCATGTTTCTGATAATAATTTTTAAAAAAAATTAGAGATGACATCTATTGAGATCAATACAAAATATTTTCTTATATAACAAAAGTCTGAAGAATCGAATGATGTGCTTTTTGATACCATAAATGGTTATAGACGATCAGAAAAAAATCATGATGCCAAATTGTCATTGGGGCTGAAAGAGTTAATCTCGCTTCAACTGAGAAAATGCCGAATAAAACTCTTCAGTTTATGCAATGTGTTTTTTTAATACATATTAAAAATTTCTAGGACTCTGATACTTAAAAGACAGATTATAAAGTTTACAAAAAATTAAAAATTTAAAATTTCACATATTACCAACAACATAACGCATAATATTTATAAAACACACTGACAATTTATTTTCGTTTAATTTATTTTCGTTTTTTGCATTTCTGTTGCCACTTAAGACCTGAAGCATGCCCATTACGTCACCTTAAAGCACATTAGGCGCGTTTTCATGAGCCATCGAATCCGTGGATTGAAGAGCAAACTCAGCAATTTTTCCCTCTTGGGGATTTTCTCACAGACAGAACCGGAATTGCATTGGGGGGTTTCGCAAACCCTTCTCCGAACTGTTTTCCCCCTAATGGGGATTTTGGCATTCCATGGATTCGATGGCTTATGTAAACGTGCCTATTTGAGTCGAGTGAATGCTATCAAATGAATCATTTTCCTTCCTAGAACAATTGCAACCCCTTTATTATAATCTACCACCCTTGAAAATCTTGCTTACGACCCAAAATGGGCGTACCAGTAGTTAAAGGAGTAATAATAATAGTTATAAAATAATGAATATATTTTTGTTTTACATCCCAATGAAAACATCGATTTTCGCAATAACGTTTCTCAAACTAAATCTTGTATTTTCTATTTCTAGTTTTCTTGGAACGAAAGTTGTATGTATTAGCGTTTGTAGAATGTAGGTAGGCGTCGTTGGAATGTTTTGTCCTAATGTGATATTGTTTAGTGATCGAAATGATGTATTTAATGCTGATAAAGAATTGTTAAAAGGGAGTAGAGGAAAATTAACTGGTTTTATTGGGCAATTATTGTGAAGGAGTGTTTTAGTTTCTCTTTTGTGAGTGAATTTCAAGGTAAGGCTTTGGACAGAAGAATAACTAACGCGATTTAAACTATTTGATAGTGTTTGGTTTTGAATTTCGTTCTTAAAAACCTTTTTTTTTTGTTGCAATTTATGATTTTACAATTGAATTTTTTTTTACTGTCTTCGATGCGTTGTAGCTTTTCTTAATTGTATTTTATATGGGATCACTATGATTTTTTATTTTTTAAAAATATAGGCTTGTTTTATCAAGTTTTATATTCATATTTTGCTCCATTATTTTTAATTATTTTATTAACAAATTAAAAACAATCAAATTCGTAACAGAAATCGTCCTTTATAACCGTTTCCATGCAAAATCCCCCACCAATCTTCTGAAGCATTTAGTTTGATTTAAAACTTTTGGAGCTCAAATTTATTTTTACTTTTACTTACTTTAAAAAGAATATTTCGATTAATTAGAACACTTTTCAAGGAAATAAAACATATTATGGAGGAAAATGGTACAGAAAGTTTTCAAACTTTTGAAAATTCTAACTCGTATGTTTTGTAAAAAAAAATCTGTTTATTTTACAGTGGAAACTGATCTGGTAAGCCAGAAAAAAAATCTGTATAAATTTACTGAGAAAATCTGTCTAAGTTTAACAGATTAAAATAGATAAATATAATGAAATAAAAAAGTTTTTCTCCGTAAATTATACGGAATTTTTCTGGCACACCAGCTGACAGTTTCTCCACATAAAACCCGTGTATTTTAACACAATTTTACTTGCTACAACTTATGTATATATATTTTTATTTTCAGGGCTACAACTACGAAGTTACTCATTATCCTGGAAAATCCCGAATGCACATGAATACTGGTGCTTCGTCTAACCATCGCCGGGTATCTCACGATCCTTACCTCAACAACAACAAGGAACAAGTCGAGGGCGGATACATACCAAACCCACCATCAGATCATCGTCCAAGTCGCCATTATGCCGACGACGTAAAGACGCCAATTGGACATCCGTCTAACGAGCATGGCTACGTCTCACACCCACCATCAGATTATCGACCAAGTCGACCCTACGATGGACACTCATCCCATGAACGTCCAGAGATAATACACGAACCACAGCCAGAATATCAATCCCCTTACGATTCTGTGGCCAAAAATCAATACAGTGGGAACGATGTTTATGAAGGTGAAGGCAAACCGTATGCTGACAACGATGCCTACTCTGTCCATGGCATTCCTATTCCAGATGAAGGAGAGACTTACATCCATCCCTCAAAAAAGAACGTACATGCTTATCCCAACGAATATGCCAGTGCGCCAATCGCTCAGGACTATGTAAATCCGCACGTCTCACATGATGGTGCTGATTCCTCCATTTCGCAGGAGCATATAAACCCACATATTTCTCAAGAATACGTTAATCCGCCAGTGTCTCAAGAATATATTAAGTCGCCAGAATCGCATGAATATGCCAATTCCCCTGTTGTAAACCACTATAGACCTCAAGAACCTATATATCAGCCAGTGTCTCAAGAACCAGTAAATCAGCACATTTCACAGGAGCCTCTTAGTCCACCACTTTCCCAAGAGTACATTCCTCCACCCCAAGAACATCTTACCCCGGTTGTTTCCCAAGACCATGTGGAGCCCGTTATTTCCCAGGAGCCAATTTATGCTCCAGTTTCTCATGAACAAGTAAACCCACACATTACTCAAAGCCACATTAAATCTCCTGCTCCTCAAGAATACGTGAGTTTGCCTGTATCAAAGAAAAATGAAGTCCCCCGTGTTCATCATGCAGAAGCTGTGCCCATCCCTGTAGAATACTCTAACTCGCCAATCGAACAACAGCATATCGACCCGCAAGTTTCCCAAGAATATGTAGACAGCCCGGTTGCATCTCAAAAAACTGCCATCCCATCTATTAAAACAGAATACTCTGTACCTCCAAAGCCAATTATCGAACCCGAACCAGTTGAACAAGTTTCCGTTCCGGTATACGATGAACCAAGCAAAGCAGACTATTCTGAAGGACCTAAATACCATTTGGTTCCATCTGGCCCTGCCTATGTTACTAATTCCCACTCCGCCGAAATTATCCATCCTCCTCTTCCAGACAGTCATAATTCTGGCCCCGTCGCAGTTCCGGTAGATGATTCTCCCTCAGTCGCTGAATTCAAGCCAGTTTCTGTGTCTCATGCATTCCGTTTACCTATCCCATCAGCACCTAGAGGACCACATGGGGACAACATCGCACCAGAAGACCACATTGGGGGCACCCATCCCTCCCATGCCGCGAGGCTTCAGGTCCCAAGTTCTGGTCCAGTAGATGACTACACCGGAGACAGTTCTCCCGTGGCACCCATCTCCCACTCCACAAGACTTAACATCCCCATCAGCTCTCACCCTTCGGAAGAAACCGACTTGGAATCTCTGCTACCCAAATCGCAACTGGATGTCAAGTCTCCGGGAAGTTTCCAGAACATCGGTGGCGACGACCTACCCCCATTTGCCCCATTTCCGCAACCTGTTGCTGACTTCAAGTCTCTTCAACTCGAAGCTGAGGCAGCAGGAAATGCGCCTGAACCTCTGGAAGTCGATGATTACAATGGGCCATCCAAAGATGTCCATGTCCAGCCACCGATATCTCATGCTTTCAGGTTGAGCTTGCCATCCGGTTCTATCCCAAGTCTGGATCTACCACCGAATCCGAATCATGGGGCGAATCCTGTTGAGGAAAAAGTATCTTCATCTCTGGGTGCACCTCATGCCCCGCTGTCCCATGCTTTCAGGCTGAGTGTACCTTCCCAAGGCTACTCGCAAGATCTCTCTGCCGGGGATGTTTCGAAATCCTATGATTCTGCATTAGTTGAATCAAAGCCGAAATCAATCAAAGCTTAGATAGCTTTCCACTAAAAATTCCTTATTTATAAAAAATAAAAATTCTGGTCATGCATGTATGTGTATAGTTTTACAGAAACTTAAAATTAAAAATCTGAATTTAATTATGTTCCGAAAAAATTTAGCATTTTTAAGGTTTCACACTCCATAAATTTTAAATAATGAAAGTTTGTTTTTTTTTAAGTTCATTTACTTTTGTTGGTTTTGTGTTTGTATTTATTTCTTTGATACAATATTTTTTTAAAAAGTACGTTTTATGTGTTTCAGTGTTTAGTACAATGACTATTTATATAAATAAAAATGGATTTCTTTTTATCTGTCCCTTGATTTATTTTATCATCTTTTTTTTAAAATTTATATAGGGGTAGGTAGTTGAGTTCTTTTTCTATTTCCTCTTCTTGCTCCCCTTTACATGTAGTTATGTTCTATAGTGCACCAAGTTATCCAATAACAAATTAAGTGCGAGTGAGCTCCAGTCAGGTTAGGTTGTACTATTTTTGCTGTCTATTTCTATCCTCCAAAGAGCTTAAAGCAGCCAATTACGCCTCGAAAGTTAAAACCCTAGTCAAGTGACGTATTCGACACCCAGGGCCCATTCTCATGCAGTGCAAACGCCGGCGATTCGCCGGCTATCAGGAAAAAATCCCTCCCTAGGGAAAATTTCGGGAGCGAGAACGTGCCCGCCTCGTAGGTAGTAACGATTTCACGCCACCTCAGCATGCATTGCGCATTGCGGTTTGTTGATGAACGGAATATTTGGTGTTAGTTACTCGGGCATAAAATTGTCAGTTGTATTAGAGGCAATTGTTTTAGAATGCTAAAATGCTTATAAATCAGAGAGTATGCTGACCAATCGAGGCTCTTTAAATAATTTATTTTCGTTCTTTGCGTTTCTGTTGCCACTTAAGACCTGAAGCATGCTCATTACGTCACACTAAAGCGTCACATTAGGCGCGTTTACATGACCCATCCAATCCATGGATTGAAGAGCAACTCAGCAATTTTTCCCTCTTGGGGATTCTCTCCCAGACAGAACCGGAATTGCAGGGTTTCATTGGGGGGTTTCGCAAACCCTCCAATGAAGGAGGATTTTATATTTCATACCATGGATTCGCCCACAGACTATAATTTGGCTTAGAAATCCTTATCGACCTCTTTTTCCCCTAATGGGAATTTTGGCATTCCATGGATTCGATTTCTCATGTAAACGCGCCGATAAAGTTCCACAAAGTAGAAGCCTAAACGCTGGCTATTTCCAAGCACATGTGAACGCGCCTCAATTTGACTATTCCAAAACGTCCATTAGCAAAGTCGAGCATTTGGAATGAGTTCCGCACTTTTGCGGTTCTATTGGTAAACTATTCTTAAAATAACTAGCAATCACAAGCAAAGAGGCTCCTACAGGAATATTTCTTATGATGTCACAGTTCCGTACTGCGATTTCATTGGTAGGTTTGTTTCCTTTGACGAAATGTTGAAACAAGCTCATTGGTTTTTTATAACATCACGCGCTCCAAGCCGCGATTTCATTGGCTGTTTGGTTATTCTTTGACAAAGTTTTGAAACAACTAAAGCTACTGGATTGATAAATTTCGTTTGTATTGTATACAATTTGCTTGTTTGAGATGATGTAAGTGAGTTTTCATTATCCTTCTGTCTTCCCTTGATAAATGCTCTGATTCGCCAATCGAGGCTCGAGAAAGAATTTATTTTTATTTGGCATTTATGTTGCCACTCAAGATACGAAACCTGCCCATTATGTAAATAAGTTTTTTTTAAAAAGGATAACAATTGTAAAAGGTTTGATGCATTAAAATGGACAGAGTTTGAACTGGTCGGAGGGGGAGTTTTTCTATGGGGTGGAATTAATACAGTGTTTAACGTAGATATGAAGTCAACATATTCAACAACATTTCAGTCAAAATACAAGTAGAATACAAGTATGAAGTCAACATATTCAGTCAACATTCGTGACCATTGTAGTTTGGATAAATTAGCTGTATGGTTCTCGAAAGTGAGTTTGCATACAAACTTTTCTTTCAGTCAAAGCTTTTCCCATGTTCTTAAACCACGTTAAATTGCTGTCTCACAATTTCGCTTCAACTTTTTTTGCTTAAAACAAGTTTTCCCTCAACGTTGACGCTTTGATAATGTCTTGCATGAATGAAATTTAAATGGGTTGTGAAAGATGACTTATTTCTCAGATTTTCTTTTTTTCTTTTTCACGATATCATTGGTTGTTTCGGTTTCACTCTTAATGCGCGTTAAAAACCACCAATATATATTTTTAGGACAGGTTATTTTATATTTAATGAACTAAAACCATTAAAAAGTTTTTAAAAATAGCAGAAATAAAGCAAGTTGCAGG
This sequence comes from Hylyphantes graminicola, assembly GCA_023701765.1. Taxonomy (NCBI): domain Eukaryota; kingdom Metazoa; phylum Arthropoda; class Arachnida; order Araneae; family Linyphiidae; genus Hylyphantes; species Hylyphantes graminicola. The sequence continues at coordinate 52,746,279 of CM043121.1, forward strand.
CAAAGAACGCTAAAAAATAACACAGCATAATAAAACCGAAACTATTAAATAAACTCTCAAAACAGCAAAAGTAAAGCCTGGGGAGATAAACGTCACTTGAAACTACACGATTATTAGAGTTTGTTTGCGTTTGATACTAGCGCTTTTAACGGCGTCTACTTTAACTACTTGTATTTTGGTCGCTGACACTATTAAATATCTCTACATAAAGTAATAAGCAAAAAGTGAAACTGGTCTGAAAAAGATGGCGGCATTGTGTTTGTTTCTCCCGTGTTGTTTATATCTCGTGTTTTTGTTTACTCATTGTTGAATGGAAATCCGTTAGCCGAAAGTGAAAGCAACTTCACGGCCAACTGCACCCGTTGCTTTTTTACCATTGGAAATGTAGAACAAGAAAAATCGTTTAGATAATCCCTCGAAGAACTTAAGTTATATTTTTAATATGTATATTATCGCAATAAACTATGACAGCGCCGTGACTGAATGTGTGTTAGTAGTGTGATCTGTGATCGGAAGGTGTTCTGGATAACGAGAATGTGCGGATCTCCATCGGAATTTGTGTTGTGCTGTGTTTATTTATTTGATTCCTTCCAATAACAAAAAATGACTTCCACAACTTTGAGGGAGATGTTGGTGAAACAAGAGCCCCGTTACTCGAGCAAATGTTATGTGTGTTCCGGCTCCAGGGCCGAGTACGCGGTATATTCCAAGCCGTTCCGCGACGGCCCCTTCTTCCCTTTTTTAGAACACCACCAGCCCCCAGAAGGGGCCGAGAGTATGAGGTCAGACGGCCGGGTACTGACCTGTCTGGTCTGTTATTCCTTGCTCAACCAGCAGTGGGACAGCCACGAGAAGAGCAACACCCCTTATAATAAGCGGTTGTACTGGTTGAAACGCCTGGACGGGGGACCCTTTGCCGGGATGGAAGTGAACCTCCAGCAAGATTACGAGTCTCTGTTTGAGTCGTCGAATGCCGCCGTCGAGCCCGAGTATAGTCGCCCGAAACCTACCAAATTGAACAGCAACCACAAAGTTGAACCAGCATCAAAACCGGAACAATCCAATCCGTTGAACTTCTCGTTCTCGAGCCAGAGTTCAGACAAGGCGGAAAATTCCGTAAGCAGCATTCTAGACTTGTCCGTGAGAGTCCCGTCTCGTTCTTCGATTTCGTCTTCGCCAGGTGTTGCGTCTGAAGTTTGTTATGCCTGTGGCCAGGAATCGAAGACTCTTATAAATGTGTTTGTGAAGTTCGTCCGCAATTGTCCCTTCTTCCCCAGTTTGGCTGCGATGCCAAAACCGCCAAGGGCCAAACCCATTGAGGTGGACGGAAAGATTCATGTGTGCAGTAACTGTCACCTAAATCTCCTTCAGCAGTATGACGGCTTCAATAAGCAGAATGTGCCGCACCATGACCGGTTGTATAAAGTTGCCTATGTCTCTGAGGTCGTTAAAAGTGAAGTTCAGCCTAAAGATAAGTCTTTTGTGTGTTATACTTGCGGCATGGTGTCTCAGTTGTCCGTTCAAAGGTTTATAAGTGCTTACTCGGAAGGGGATGGCGAACCCTATTATTCCTTTCTCTTAAACTCAACCCCACACCCTGGTGCAAGCAAACTGTCCAACGGCAAGGCTTCCGTCTGTTCTCTTTGCTACAAAGCATTCTTCCGCCAGTTCCAAGTGTACGAAGTTTCCAAAACCCCAGAAGAGCACCGGAAGTACCGGACCTTAAACGAGAACGTTCCCGACAGTAGCAGCATGCTGCGGAGGCACCTCGAGAACGTTCTCGAAAAGATGGAATGCTACCTTTGCGAAACTGTCACCGAAAAGTTTTATTCCGTCGGAACAAACCCCTCAGCAGAGATGCACTTTCCATTCATAAAATCATTGCTAAAACCACCATCAGCTTTCCCAATCGATGAGCACGGACTAGTTCGAATCTGCAATCAGTGTCATATATCCCTATCCTACCAATGGACGTCCTTCGAAAACGCGTTTATTCCGATCAACCAACGACAGTACAAAATCCCCGGCCTAAAACCGCCACCGGAGAACCACTATGCCCCAGTTCCAAAGTCCAATTCCAACGAGTTTAAGTTCATCTCGAAGAAAATTCCTCTGGACTGTTGCGGCTTTTGCGAAACCTCTCTGACTCCAGACTCTGCCTGTGTTGTGGAGACCCTCCCTCGGGAGAACTGCATGTACTTCCCCTCGGTACGGACCCTCGTGAAACCGTACTCCCTGGACCAGTACGGCCGGATACTGAGTTGCGGCCTCTGTTTCACGACCCTCAAGAAACAGTTTGAGGTGTTTGAGTCTGCCCATGTCCCCCACAACCAGAGGCAGTACGAGATATTCCCTCCTACCAAGCTACAGCGTGCTGCACATTTTGAAAGTGATGGTTTATCAGAAACCAGCTCAGCACTTCACATACAGGTACGAGGCTCATGAATATATATATAAATAACACTATCCATGTATATTACGTAATCTGAATCTAATATTTTTATTTATATTCTTTAATGCTGCTGAAGGTTAACAAATTAAATTTGCTGGTCTTGGGTTACCTGTGTTGGTCAACTGCCAAAACTGTCTTTTCAAAATCAGCAAACCCTGGATTTATGCTATACTAGCTGTTATACCCGACGTTGCACGGGTAGAGGTGAAAGAATAATTTAATAGTCAATTTAACTATTTTCTCTTTCATTTAAGTTGCATAAGATATGAAAATTACCCAGTAATTTTTTCCATTTAATTACCCATCTAGGATATAGTAATAATTAATTTCAAAAATACCTTTGATAAGAAGCTCAAATTAAAGAGAATACATATTTAAGTAAAAAAAATAATCAGTAAGAATTAAAAATAACCTACTCCAGCAAACAGCAAACGATTTGCATTTTTTATAAGCTTATTTGCTTTTTGATAAGCTTATGTTGCTGATACCGTTCTTTATTAAAGTACAAAATCCCGCTACTTATATTACATCAAAAATACAAAATTTAAAAAATGCTATAAAATTAACAGATAATGTCATAGTAATTTCCTAAATAAAAAAATTTTAGCTCATTTGGCGTGTTTGAAAAATTTGGCGAAGAAAATATATAGCTACCATTACACCCATTCAGCTCTGGCGCAAAGACCATCGCACAACCAACCAGCTATTAAAAAAATGCTCTTTTGCACGTTCTTTGTAATAATTTGGCGAGTTTGTCAAAGTAATTGGCGAAAAAAGGAAGACATGGAACCCTAATATGCATCTGTAAGTAGTGCGACAGTCTTCAAAAAACAACATAGTTCAGTAAAAGCTTAACTATGCTTTTAAAAAATTCATAATTAAAATCATATATACACAATAAAATAATAGAATGGAGACTGGTAGGATTACGTAACTTGAAACATATCCAAATATTTTTTCAAACTAATAATTTAGTTTCTGAAAGCAATGAACAAACATTAAATAAATTAAACATTTTCAATTTCAATTGTTTTCTAAAAAGTTTTATTTAAATTTTTCTGCCTGATGGCATCACGAAAGAGAAAAAATGATCGGATTTGAGCGAAAGTGGTGTACTTTTCCCCTTAAAACGATCGAAAACGATAGAAGGAATGGTCTGATTCGAAAAATTCTTAGCCTATGTTTGTTCTGGAGATGAGATGAATTTTTGTGCCAAATTTTGTGACGATCTGTTGCGTGGTTCTTAAGTTTTTGCGTCCTATACAAACAGACAGACAAACAGTTGTCGCCTTTTATGTATATAGATGTAAATGTCTTATCTTACATGAAAATAGTCCAATCCTGTTAACATTAAATTCCGCTGGGGTGGCTAACTGTTAAAGGTATTCCAATGTTAAAGTTTAAGGGTATTTCCTTGTCTTATAAAAAGCTTTGAACTAATAATGCTAAAAAATTGACTTAATATGATGTGCTTATTATAAAACCATGTTTAACATGTGAAGTTTAAATGATGCAAAATTATTCAATTGAAAATTTAAAGGAATTTAACTAGGTAAAATTCTTTCTTTTAATGCTTATTTTTAATGAAAAATGTCATATCTTCCAAAGAACCTAAGGTCTATTTTGCTGATTGTTAAAACTTTAAAAAAAAAAGATTGGTTTTTATCACAAGACATAAATATTTAATTACTTCTTTCTTCTTCGTTTTGTTGAAGGTAACAATGTATGATTATTTAGTTGTTGTTGCTTGTATAATTATTCCTATATTAGAAGTTACAAAATGGTTCTTTAAGATCAGTTTGGGTTAAAAATGAGTTTTGTGTCTGTGCAAGATTATAAGGCAGAAAACAGTGACTTTGACCAATACCAAACTGAGTAGAGAATCAGGCATGACATCCAAAAAATTAGCCTTGTATTTAAACTAGTTTACATAGAAAATGATTTCACCTTGCCTGCAGTATTACAGCTGAATTTTATTGGACGGGTACTATACCCTACTCCAATGAAGTAGGAAAAAAATTTACTAATTACTACCTCATATGAAACAAAGCTCTGTTCGTTGCTCACTCGGGAGGTGCTTCCAAAAGGTGTAGTTCCATCCATATGCTATCATCAAGTAACAGTTTCTTGCCGAGGCCTGACATTCTAGTTAGTTTAGCCTTGTTGATTTTATCAGGTTTAAAGTATTATTTGGTAACAGAATGTTATGTTCCCACGAAATGATAGATAATGCACAAATTAGTCAGTTCAATGTACTATTTATTGAATAATTTTATTTGGGTAAAATGAAACACAAGATTACATTACTTTATTCTTTATCATTCAGGTATCTTCTCCTGACCTAAAACTCGACCTGGCCAAGCATCCATCCAACGTGGAAACCCTTCTCACCACAGTCAACACAATCCCCATCTCGAGCATCACCATCTCAAACGCAGCAATAACTTCATCCAACAGCCCAGAGGTCAAACCACCCAAACCCAGCCTCGAAGAACCCGTGCCTCGCATATGTGGACCACTGGATGTGCCCTTCATACGACCTCTGGTCCTCGCCGTGCCAATAGCTTGTTTCGTTTGCGGCGAGATCAACTCCAACCTGACATTTCCAATCCGATCTCAACCATTACCGGAGTCGAGAATGGACAAGGCATCAGACGAGGTGCCATTCTTCCCTTTTCTGACCAAGCACCACGTTCCGGAGGGCGCAGAAAAACTTTCCAACGATGGCAACGCCTTGGCCTGCATGTTCTGTTACCATTCCCTGGTGTCCCAGTGGCTGGCTTACGAGACCTCGACCTATCCTGAAGATGAGAATCGGTGGATGAGGAGGTACAACACCCACAACTATGTCTGCTACATTTGTGGCATCACTACCTACCGTAAGAGGGTCTGTTCCATTTCCGTCAAGAACTTTCCTTTCCTGCTGGAGCATTCGAGGCCCCCTGGAGCACTGACCATTCTGAATGGGGAATGTGTGGTGACTTGCCAGACTTGCTTCCAGTCTATCACCTCCCAGTGGAAGGATTTTGAAAGGATGAAAGTTCCTGTTGAAATGAGGAAGTATAACTGGATTGTTTTGCCTGCCCCGCCTGATGATGAGAACAGCAGAGGCTGTAAAATTTTGGTGAGTAACTTTTCAAAAATTTATCGTTGTCTCAGTAAAGTTTTCATTTGGGTCTGGAGATTACTAAGTTGTGCATTTTTATGTAAGAATTTCTATAAAATTATTTAATTTCTTAGTTTACTCTTTGCCACCCAAATTGCTCTTTTTTTTCTGAAAAGTATAAAACTAAAAATGTCTCAAAAAGTGAGAGAAAAAACTAATTAAAAAAGTACACCGGTTAGAGGCTTTTACACTGACATACTAAACTTTTTTTTATTACAAAAATCGCTCTTCAATGCATATATAAGATACGTAGAAAGATAAGATTGACACTTCCAAATCGTATAAAAATGCCCAAAAATTGGTTCAACGCATCGCCACAATTTCTCAAACACTCAAATTTTAGTCCCTTTATTAAAAAAGGTTGCTGACTACTGCTCTAGAGCATTTGTTGCCTTTTTACTTTTCTACTTCAAACGGAATGCATTGCATGAGAATTTGTGTTATCATATTGACGCAATTTTTAGATGGAATTCTCCCAAATCTTATCAACTTCTCAATTCCAATGAATTTTTTGCAAGGGGAATTAGAAATTCTTTTTACTCTCGCAAATGACGTATTCCGTAGAACAATTTTTGTAATCACTCATTTTTTATTGCGATAACATCGATCTTGATTGATACTTCTTAGCTTTTTGAATATCCAAAAAAGAAAACTGTTGTTAGAAAAACTGGGCGATAAAGCTATTTTTATCCTTTTTTTGATAAGATAACGATTATCGAATATCTGCATCGCCTTTTGATCTGTAAACTAATATATTTCGTGGTTGGTGTTGATGATCATAGAGATAATAAAATATATGACATAACCCCTCAAAAACTTATATTTTAAACCTCAATTAAACTTAATAACTTAATTACCTTTTCAAATATCCTTAATATCACTTAGTACTTTAACATCCCAACCGTACCCTGTCGCGACAAACAGTCGCCAAATAATCGTTTCCCACGGAACTTTTCTGAATCATCCGCCTACACGTTGACCTTTTAAAACCTTTCTTTTAACAAATTCCTATTTTCTGATTGGTCAGTCTGGTAGCGTGGTACATTTTTCGCAATTTTTTTGAGCATTCCGTCCTCAGTCATCGTCGACTTCAGACGATCAATTTTTTATCTCTTTCCAATGCCTAAAACAGCTAATAAAGAAGACAAACTGTTATCTAAGTTTCCCTGTCGATTTATTTTACATATATTTTTTATTATACCGTATGTTTAGTATAGAATTTTTTTAAACTAAATAGTAGAACTAGAATCGATTACAACGCTTCTTGTTATGTTCCAATACCAATAATCTTCATAGGAATGTAATGATATAATAAGTACATTTTGAAAGGCTTTGACTTAGGGTGATCAGTTAGGTTTGGTTAGAGTTATCGTCGCACTAGAGCTACACGAGGGCTATTGGCGACGGGCGTCGTATTTTAGAACCACAGTCAGGTGACGTAGGGTGATCAGACGCACTGTTTTTAAAGCTAATTGTCGGAGGTTATTCTCTTTGTAACACTGTCTTTTTTAACATGTCCGTCATTTTAATGTCTTCTTTTTGTGTGTTCTTGTTGTTTGCATTGTCTGTCATGATGTGCATTGTAATTGGATTTTTTTTCTGTTATGTGCATCTGAAACAAATAAATAAATAAATAAATAAATAAATAAATTTCGCTATACAGTTTAGTTACTTAGTTATCGAACTATTTAGCTATAAAAAGTTCGCAATTTGTCTCAGTTAAATTTTTATCGTTTTTTTTTTCAAACCAGCGGGTGACCGAGCTCTGCTCGGAGAAAACAGGTATCGAAGCTTACTCGAAGATTTAAATTTTCAATTGTGATTTATCAAAACAATACGTACCATAAGAAAATTTGTGAAACCATATCGGTGAAAAGATAACCGGTTAAAGTTAATGTAACCAGATTTTCAAAATCAAAAAGTGGAACACTCCATCACCACCCCCCCCCCCCCGGTGTATTTTTTAAGTATTTTTTTAAGCACATAATAGTCCCTTCACACAATTACACACTTGGTATAAGAAAGATAAGGAAGGCGAGTTCAACAGCAGCAGTGGCTCCAGGCAAACAGAAACCATACTATACCAATTTGTTGATGACTTTAACTTCATTTAACAATTTCTAAAGACGTCATAGCGTTTTACAACGATTATTCATAAAAAAAAGTCTATTTTATTTAAAATTTCCTCGTTTTTCGGGACTTTGCGGGACTTTTACAAAAAAGCGGGACTGTCCAGCCAAAAGCGGGACGTCTGGTCACATTAGTTAAAGTGCACCATTGTAAACAAAGTTAGAGTTTGGAAAGGGAACTATTCTATACAAAGGTAAAGTTTTAAAAGTCATAGGAAATGAAATGTAATTGATAATTGGCGTTTCGTTGAAAAGCAACAAAAATGTCGAAATGTGGTAAACATTCCATTTCATACTTCATTCAACTCGATAGGTATAGCAACCATACGTTAAATTTTCAAGATCGCCAAAACTCGCCAATGAACAGAATAGAACTGAAATCGTCTGCTGATTGGAACTAAGAAAATATTCATGTTACCATTTCTGTAAAACTCAATAAAGTTTAAAGCAAGGTTGAATTTATTTAAATTTGAAAAATTAAAATCTTAACTAAACATTTGTAGCTTAAGCAGAGGCTTATAGCTTTAGCAGATGGCATCAGAAAAGTAGCCATTATGGCGTACTAAGTTTGAAAATATCCTATCTGTAACTCCGAATTGCCTGACCGTAGCGCTTCAAAACCTGTGCCAATCGATTCGTCGTGGCCAAAAACCCCAGACCCCCAAGTTTACCGGAGTTTATTAATTCTGGGGCGATTTTCGACTTGGCACCAATTCCTCGTATTAATGGAATGTTTACCACATTTCGACATTTTCGTTGCTTTTCAACGAAACGCCAATTATCAATTACAATCAATTACAATTATCAATTACATTTCGTTTCCTATGACTTTTAAAACTTTACCTTTGTATAATTGAAAAGCAACGAAAATGTCGAAATGTGGTAAACATTCCATTTCATACTTCGTTCAACTCGATAAGTATAGCAATCATACGTTAAATTTTCAAGATCGCCAAAAATCGCCAATGAACAGAATAGAACTAAAATCGTCTGCTGATTGGAACTAAAAAAATATTCATGTTACCATTTTCTGTAAAACTCAATAAAGTTTAAAGCAAGGTTGAATTTATTTAAATTTGAAAAATTAAAATCTTAACTAAACATTTATAGCTTAAGCAGAGGCTTATAGCTTTAGCAGATGGCATCACGAAAGTAGCCATTATGGCGAACTAATGAAGTTTGAAAATATCCTATCTGTAACTCCGAACTGCTTGACCGTAGCTCTTCAAAACCTGTGCCAATCGATTCGTCGTGGCCAAAAACCCCAGACCCCTAAGTTTACCGGAGTTTATTAATTCTGGGGCGATTTTCGACTTGGGTCCAATTCCTCGTATTATAGTATAAGATAAAAACAATGTAAATAAAATATAATTTATGAAAATTTAACGATCATTTTTTCGTGAAAAGTTAATCGCTGAAATAGAACTGGTCAGGCTACTTTGACCCAATTTAAGTGATTGTTAACACTATACTTTGACCGGAGTCGCGAGACCCGAGTCACTCGGTACCATCTCCCCTTTCATTGTATCACAATTGACCTTCATCGATATTCCATATTGAAAGAAAATGAGGTCAAACACACGACCCCGAAATCTTGTGCGTCGGCGTCGTAGTGTGGGGTGTTAAAGGGTTCATACAAAGGAGGATACCTTCGCAGGTTCTGTTCTGATTTTATCCCTCTTATAAACGGATCGTGCTGAGAAAAAAAAAGATACTCATTAATAAATATATCCTTGGCTAGTTCGCGTTTAAAAATAAAAAAAGTATAACATACAAACGCATGATATAGATTATAGACTATACAAATTAGTTGCCTAGTAGTTTGTTTGTGGGGCTTAAGACAACGTTTGACGTAGCTGTGACATCACCGCAAGCGTTGCCGTTGTCCATTTGAAAACCTGCCTGCCACGACTGTTAAGTTTTATTGTTTTCAATTGCAATTATCCTCTTCAATAACAATAGCCAGCAATTAAGTAACTTCGCCAACTATAGCCAACTGGATTTCCTAATGGCTTTTCCGGCTGAAAAATGTTGAAGGTATTCTCGCAATTACGAGACCACTGACCCATACCTAAAGTAGAGCTCGCCCAACCAGTTTTATGATACCCTCTAACCCCATCGGGAAGACCGCTATTTTTTTAATGATAGTTCTGTTCAGTTTTTTTAACCCTTTCAGTCCCAATGACAATTTTGAGTTTCATTTAGGATTTTTTTTCTGGTCGTCTATTGTCATTTATGATATCAAAAAGCACGTCATTCGATTCTTCAAACTTCTTTCCTATTAGAAAATATTTTTTATTAATCCCAATAGATGTCAGTCTTATTTTTTTTTAATTATGGAAGAAACATGATGATGCCAAATGGCATCACTGAGACTGAAAGGGTTAAAATACAAATCCTTTTTGACTGGACGCTTTTCCTGAAGTATCAGACTTTCCACGACAATAGGGGAAAAAAGCCAAACATTCTTCTAAAGAATTAAAAAGCTTTTTTATTCCAAGCCCGATTTTTTTTTTAAAGTCTACTCCCCCCCCCCTTTTTTTTTAAATTCGAAAGAATTTTTAAAATATGGACAGCTCGCATCGGAGCGGATGCTACTGATTTAACCCGAGCAATTTCGTAATTATTCCTCGAACGGCAAATAAATTAAACATACTTTGTAATTGATTTTGCTAAAGAAAGTTAATTAAAAAATTTCATTTGCCAAAAAAATAATAAAAAATGTTGGCTTTTAAAAGTTTAAATTTCGACCAAATGCTGTGGGTGCGATTATTTTTCTTTTTTTCTCCCCGTTCTAGGTGACAGTTGCTGTTACAAACCCACTTGGACCATCAGAATATTATCCAAATTTATGTATTAGAAAATTATTATATAAATTAGAAAACCATGTAAACCATGAACGTCGCTTGTAAATAGCCCTTCAATTTTTTTTATGTGGCTTTGAACTAAATAAAACAGTTAATTAAACAACCAAACCATATTTTACCACACGAGTTTACCACGAATAACAGAACAAGCAAAGATGTCCAACTAGCCGAGTGAAAGTTTTCGCCTTTTTTCGCGAGTTGAATAATTCTACCGTTTGCCCGTCTCGTCTTGGCGAAAATGAGGTCAAGGCAAAAGAGAAAAAGCAAGGACGTCGTGATTCATTCTTTTGGTATCATCGATTTTTCCGTTTTTTTCTCATAAATTTTTTTTTTCGCACTCACAATTTCGGCGTTGACTCTAAAATACCGAGATTTTCAGCATTTTCTTCAAAGGGGGAAATATATGTAACCACCCGAATTTTGATCGTGTTTCAGAGACGCTATTAAAAGGGAAGAAATATATAAATCGTTATAAAATTCAGTATGTTTATACATTTTACATTAAAATTCAAAAATTAGATTTTTTTGTTCTAATTTTTTTCTAAATAGCCGTAATAAACCATCTACTGTGATGACGTGGATAATAGTAATCAATCGACGGGAATTCTAGGTACTCCAAAAATTGATCTAAAATCAAAAAATTTTACATGAAAATGTTCTTATAAAACTTACATCTTCTAGTTAAAAAGTTGAAAAATTGAAAATCAACAAGCCTCAGAATACCTTTTTTTCTGTTTATGATTTTGAACAATTTATATTTATTAAAAAACTTAAAAATAGCTATTGCTTTGCTATACTTCTTCGGTGGTTTAACCTCTTGGGATCTGACGTCCCCATTTGGGTATATTTTTTAAAATCTCCCCACAAACAATTAACGTGTTAATTAGTTCCGAAATTGACCTGGTCCGATAGAAGAATATCAGTTATCAGTTTCATCCTTTGATTACAGGTATCTTTCATTTATTTCTATAAAAAAAAGTTGAACGAGGGTCAATACGATATTAGAGTTCTCAAATAAATAAATAAAAAAATAACATTTTTTTTCTATAACTTTTTAAAAAGTACATTAACTAGTTAATTTTAAAGGTATTTTGCATTTAAAACATTGTTAAAATAAACTGTTAACTACAAAAAAGTGATGCGGCTTTTCTCTTTGCATTTATAGCACAAAAATTGTGTTTTAAAGTTATTGAAATCACTTAATTGGGAGCATAATTTATTACCTTTAAATATGCTGATTTATTAAGTGATTATTGAAAAACGTTATACACCTCTAGTGTTATAAAAAAACGATTTGCCTGATTACTGTATATTGATTGTTACTGTATATAGACTGGATATAGATTGTTTTTACTGTATTTTAATGTAATGGAAAAATACTGTTTTTACTACTTAAAAGACTGTATTTAAATTTAATGGATATAGATTGTCGTTACCGTGTATTTTAAATTGATGTATAGGGTAGACTAACCAGTGAATAAACGCTTAAGACGTCACGTTCGCCAGTAAATGAACACCAGGATATAATGACCAGGACAACCAACCTTGGTCAGATAGCTTCCTACTACATGGGAGGAAGTCAGTGTTGCCAATCCATATAGTGGAATGATTTTCAATCCTTATATTTTAATTATATTTACTAAATGTTCATTCACTGGGGCCTGTTCACTCACTGGTCAATCTACCCTATAGATTATTTTTCTCTAACACTTCAGAAATGCATCTTTTTCAATTCAGTTTACAATTTGTTTTTGTTTTTTAGGAAAATTCAAGTTTATTACTGATGGGTCTTCCACAGAACGAGGCTGAACAGTCGCATCTAGACGAAGCAGGTAAGTGCTGTAATTTTTGTCCCAATATAGATGCTTTTTGTGGTTAGTTTTAATCATCTTATTATCCAAAAAATAATTTTGGTTTACGATATTTTGGTTACTATTTTGTCTTTGAAAAAGATTTCTTTTGGACGATTTCAGTGTGGAGGCATCATTAGATTGTTATACTTTGTGTTGTGTAATTCGTCGATTTCAGTTATTTTTTTAACGGCCGCTTTATTTTGTATGTTTTTCGTATAGATGGCAGCACAAAGCATTTTTTTTTAAAAAAAATTTCTTGTTATATACCGTCAGTGCGGGTAACTTTGGCCAAAATCATAGTTTTTATCACAAAAGAAGAAACATTTAACTTCAAAAACGATTTAAACACCTAAAAATCCTAATGCATTCTAAGTATTGTACATTTAGGAATAATTTTCAGGCATTTTTGTTACATTTTATAAATTAATAAAAAATTGGTATTAATTTTAAAAAATAAGACCCTGTTAGGAGCCGGGCGGGTAACTTTGGCCACCCAAGAAATACATAAGAAACATACTTTTTAACATCCTTAAAAGCTGTGTTAACGATTTAAATAGCAATATTAAAACTTTAAACCCAAAAATAACAAAGTTATAAGACATATAGTTATTTAAAATGGTATATAACTTAACATTTACATTGCAGTGCATCGTGGAATGGCATTACACATTGAATACTAGTAGTATTGTTTGTCGCTTAAAAGAAAGAAAAATAAACTTCTATTTTAATAAGGAAAAAAGAACTTTTTTGAAGCAAGATTTAATAACAAATATATTTGTAAAAAGCAAACGATTTTATTATAAAAGGTGAAAAATAATATACTTATAATTAGGAATTTGAAAATGTTTACCTTTCGACATTTGCGATTTTGAGTGGAATACGTATCTTGCATTCTATCTTTATCTTTTTAATGTTTAAAATCATGAGATTTAAAAAAAATATATCTAAAAAATGAGTAATCATAAAAGTAATAATTTTTTCAAAAATAGTTAAACTTAATACACTTTTACATACATTTTTTAAAGTGCAAAGTTCCATAAAGAAATATTTACATCTATGGCCAAAGTTACCCGCATTCATCGGCAAAAGCTTCCCAATTACAGATATTTAAATACAGCATAAAAAGTAGTCAACTTAGAAAAAAACAAATGGTGTAATATTCTTCCTCATTAATAAAAGAATCGAATAGAGTGTTTTATTTAAATACTAGCAAATTTATACCCGCACTTCGCACGGATTAAATAAATATCAAATCGATCCAAGTATGTGTACCATATAACCTGTTATAAAATCATAAACTTAAGTTATTCTCTTTCCACTCGTTATCAAGTAAAAAATCTCAATTCATTGCCCTAATATTCTAAAATCAAAAATACGCTGTAAAATGTACTCATAAAAGTCATCACAATTCCCTCATAAATACATAAAACCTTTTTTAACTCTTTTGGCTCGTTTTGGTAAATAATTTGGCGAGAAAATAGATATAGCTACAAACACACACACATTATACAGCTCTAACACAACGACCTTAGCATATCCAACCAGCTTATAAATTATTTTAAAAAACATTTTGCCCATTTGGCGAGTTTTAATAAATAATTTGGCGAGATTGGCAACATATTTGGCGAAACAATAAAGACATAATACTCTAATATGCAGCTCTAGTGCGATGGCTTTATAAACCATCATAGTTCAGTAATAGCTTAACAAACATTTTGCTCATTTGGCGAGTTTTAATCAATGAATTGGCGAGATTGGCAATGTATTTGGCGAAAAAGTAAGGACATAAAACCCTAATATGCAGCTCGTGCGATGACCTTTATTAACCATCATTGTTCAGTAATAGCTTAACAAACCATTTGCCCATTTGGCGAGTTTTTATTATAATTTGGCGGGATTGACAACGTATTTGGCGAGAAAATAAAGACCTAACGGCAGCTCTAGAACTTCTTGGTAAACTACACATTTATTGTTTGAACATGCATATTTGTAATCAACAGAACCATCATTGACGAAATCATCAACTAAACCCAAAAGAAATCCAGGAATCAAGACTTGTTGGAAATACGTCACTTGAAACATATCAATTATTTTCAAATAATGAATTTAGTTTCTGAAAGTTATGGCAACACAATAAAATAAACATTTTCAATTTTATTTATTTTCGTTGAAAGTTTTATTTAAATGTTTCTTCAGATGGCATCAGGAAAGAAAAGAAATCGTCGGATTTGAGCCAAAGTGGTGTAGTTTTCCCAGAAAATTCGAATTTTCTCTAAAAATAGAACACTTTGAGCTCTGAAAGTTCTTATTCTGCAACTCAAGTATGAACTACGTATTTGTACCAAGTTACGAGTCAAACAAATGTCTAGTTTGTGAGTTTCAGAGAGACATACATACATACACACAAAACTTCATTTTTATTATTATAGATTTTCAATATTTTTTTAAGTGTTCCAGACAAAAGTTGGAAGAGATAGATTTTTGTCATTTTATGCTCGTAAGAATGAAAACAGCATTTGTAGTATTGCCAGATTTAGAATGAGATTTTTTTTTACATGAAATGAAAGGCGATATTTCCACCTTTCCAAAAATGCAAAACAATTTAAGATGAGATCATTTTATGAAGAGAAATTAAGAAACAGCCTTTTTCCGATGCGTGGCCAAAGATACCCTCTTTGACGGTATATGTTTATCTTTATGTGTTTTTTTTTTTAAATTTTCTAACATTTAAATTTATAAGTTATTCAAGCTTCAGGATGTTTCTTAAATATTTATTTATATGAGTGTAAGTGTGCCGTGGTTTTAGTGATTTAAATTTGCACCGAATAAACTAGAAACGAGACGCCATTTAAATTTTTCAACCAAAAATGACTCTGTCGAAGTGAATTGTATTTTTTGTGTATCCATTATTTTTGTTTTTGTGCAAAGTTTCATTTTGTTTTGTTTCTTCTGTCCGACCTTTATTGTCATGCAGAAATTTACATCAATTTTTGATTTTTCCCCTTAAAAAATAATCAAATACCATTTAGCTCTTTGCGTGTTGTCGTATTAGTAAAATTCGAAAACAATCAAGCTATGGTTCTCTTGCATAAAAAATTTCACTTACAGTTACTTTACTTAATTTGTATCAAGAAGTAAGTAATACTTGAACATGAACATTGAACAACAATGCAAAACATAAGAATAAGTTCCTTAATGTGGTGCTGCCATCTATTTTATTTTTTATGTAGCTATTTTGATATTGATGAGATTTTTAATGATGGGTGCTGCCATCTACCGCATAAAAAAAGCATGACACATTTTTTCAACAATGTTTTTACACTATACAGACACCTCTTGACTGATAAAATAGGTAATTCAGAAATACGTTTATGGAAATTTGCCTAAAATTGGCAAGTATTTCTAGAAATAATTCTTCAACCCACCTAACCGATCCCGACTGCACTGTTTTAATATTTATTATTATTCTCACAAAACATAATCCAAATTCTTGATTGTATTATTTTAAACTTGTGAATTATAGAAATTATTTTATTTATTTGGACGCAGGTATTTCAATATCTTAGAAATAAACGCGTGATCAATGTGTCTATTTATTAAATTAGTATTTACTTGAAAAAAAACTTTTCCTGGTTGTTTTTAAGTATTACCTATTAAGTATTTAATTATTAATTCATATTTTTAAATTACTAAACTATTTATCTATGTAAGCTATTGAGCTAATCAGTTTTGCAATTTGATAATTGCTTATTATTCGTTTAATTTAATATTGTTAATCATCAATTACAAATTATTAATTTTACTTATAATAAATTTATTAGTTAACTATTCTTACTTAATAACCGTTTTCTTTTCCCCCATAACCACCGAATCCCTCAAAATGATCTCCGTGTATGTCCTTTGATCGTTTTGATTTGCAAGCCGATAAACCATAAATAAAAAAAGATCCCTAAAATGTCCCTAACCTACACACGTAGCAGTCGACTGGGAAACGGCACACCTGGTATTTTCGCGTGCGTCTGCGCGCGCATCG
Organism: Hylyphantes graminicola; assembly: GCA_023701765.1. Taxonomy (NCBI): domain Eukaryota; kingdom Metazoa; phylum Arthropoda; class Arachnida; order Araneae; family Linyphiidae; genus Hylyphantes; species Hylyphantes graminicola. The sequence continues at coordinate 52,762,779 of CM043121.1, forward strand.
ACAGGCTGTCACTACCTGCCCCCCCCCCTTATCCACGACACTTCACACCCCTTGTGCAAAGTGAAGTTCATTGATTGTTCATTATTGGCGACAGGTCGGGCGAATTGTTGGCGGTAAAATTTTCAAAACATATCACCATCCAATTTTGGTACGCTCCTTGCCAACCTAAGTTGGGTAAATACAAATATGCTGTGGAGAAGATCCTTCCGCGCATGTAAAGAGTTCCCTTTATTGTTTGTGAATCCATCCAGAAAACTTGTTTAAAACATTAAGCTCGTTTAAGGTTAACAGATTTGAATATTGTTTGAGAAAATTTGGAAATTTTATTAGAATGGAAAGTGTATTTTGGTTAAATTGTACTCGGATCATATTGTATGTAAATATTACCTTACAAGAGTTTCCAACTAACGGAACCAACCGCGCTTTTTCCCTCGGCCTTTTTACTTTTTGATTTTTCCCAAGTTCGGATGACACGAAGTGTAGTTTTGGCTTTCGAGGAAGCAAACGTAAGATAAACAAATGGTGAAACACACACACACACACACACACAAAACAGTCATAAAGAGAAAAAGATTCGCCTGATAAATATTAATTATGAAAAAAATGAAATATTTGTATAGTTTTTCGCTCTTCTATCTTATCATGTATTTTAATGATATATGGCAGAGAAATTCCTAAAGTTATATTAAAAGAAAAATAATGACGCATTGTTCCATTATTTAAAATTGGAGAATTTCGCATTGGGGGGTAATATGATTGATTATATTACGAAGCCGGATTTAAGTTAAACTTGGAGGAAAAAACGAGCCAAACTTATTTCCTGGAGTTGTAAAAAGTTTTTAGAACTTCTGAATTTTAGGAAAAAAGTTTCCCAGTTTTAATATTCCAATAAAATTTTTTATTTGGTTCGTTTTCCGTTAGAGAAGTGTTAAACTTATTTCTCAACCGAAGTTGAATACCTACAACGAATGTACTGCAGTATATTTACCAGGAAAAATGTATTAAAAGATAACACAGTGTTACCACGGTTCTTGAAAACTTTTAAACGTGCTTGAAAAAAAACAACATTTATTTTCAAGGTCTTAACAGTGCTTGAAAAACATTATCAACCTCGAAAAGTCCTTAATTTTTTTGGGCAGATAAATTTATCTTGAAGTGACCGTTTTTTCCATGGATTGAAGTAACTTGTTACTTACATCTGTTCCTTTTTTTTCGGTAACGCCATGTAATGCTGTTAGATTTTTTTAGAAAGTAACTGTAATTGTAACTCAGTTACTTTTATTAGTAACGAAGTAACGAAAATTTTCGTCACTTTTCAGTTACTCCTCACACCGTTCTTCACGGATCTTTTCGGTAGCTAAATATTTATTTTCTAACACGTATGAAAGTTAGAGAGCTCTTATTTGTTTTTCTAAATTAATATTTAAAAACTATCGTGGAATTTAGGTGCATTTTTGAATATACAGTTCTTGAAAATGGAGAAATATATCCTTGAATAGTCCTTAAATAGTCCTTGATTTTTTTTTACTTAATAGTATGGCAACCCTGAGAACACTGTTTGCTGAAATACTGTTTTGAAAACGTTAAACTAAAAAAAAATTAAACAATGTATTTAATATAATATGCTTCGAACCTTTTGTATTCGAAAACAAAATCAAATTTTCAGTCATCATTTCTATCCCAAATTTTACACATGCATTTTTTTTTTTTTGTGATTTGTGAGATAGCCTTATTTTTAGTTATAAACATAAATTGTTATGATGCTGAATGTAACTTTGTATAAGACCTTCTGTCGATTTTTTTTTCTGAACTCAACTTTTAAAAGAGTTTCGATTGTATTCTTAAAGTTAATTTTCCTTCTCGGTTCATGTGTTATTTGTTGACTGTTTATATTCATCGAAAATTAAACAGCAACATAGCTAAAACTCTTCAAAAAATTTCGAATTGTTTTCGATGTGATCCTTTACCGTGGTAAAAAAAAAACTTGGATTTTATATATATAAATCAATCACTTAAAAAAATTTAAACAAACTTAAATAAATCCCTGTTTATTCGAACTAAGAAAATTATAGCCACCGTTCTCTTTTCTATCAAACCAGTTTTTAGATTTAGAACTATATAAAAATCAACAAGGCTTTAATTTTCAGACGATTCACCGAGTGTTATTCCGAATGCATGTCGTAAACTGTTTATTTTCTGTCCGGATTCTAACTTTAAACTGTTTGTAGAAAAAAACATGCATAAGTTTCTTTTTGAAATCTATCTGGATCCTGGAAGCATTTGAAACCATATCCCCCCCCCCCCCCCCTTCTAAAATTAAAAAGTAGAATTTTCGCTTGATATCTTAAACTGCTGAGTTGAAGTGTCGATGTCCTGGTCATTGTTGATTTTATTGTATTTTCACAATCAGACGACATTTCAGTTCGTGGAACATGAGACGTGGGGACTTTTATACAAATGTAAACTTTATATATAGAAAAAGAAGATATTAAAGAAATTTAGTCATATTCTATATATGTACTTTCAGAGTTGATTGCGTTTCCTGTAATTTGAGAAATATTATAATTTGCTTCCTAGTGAATAATGTACTTTTCAAATTCTTGTTGAAAGAAAAAATCAAACCAAGGGTTGCTATAATAAGTTGAAACTAAAAAACAATTATGGTTGGGTTAAAGAATTAATAACACTTAGTAAACTCCTTTTCAATAAAGATAGATGGGTAACACATGAGAAGCGGTGATATAAACGATAAAGCTAAACTCGGTGATTAAGTTAGTTTTTTTTCTTAATGAGGATTCGATAATGCTCTTTCTGCGACATGTTACACGTCAGCGAAAGTGCAAATAATATAATCGAGTCGGTCCCAGGTACGGTCCCAGGATCTTTTCATCTATATTGGTCATTTTGAAACCGAAGCAACCATGATGAACCGAGTGAAACCGAAGCAACCAATGAAATTCATTACGGGCATAAATGAAAACAAGAGCGTTGCATCGTCTGAAACATTTTCATTATCATTCGAATCGACTCCAAAGCGCGATAAAGTCGCCAAATCTGGCCACACCGCCAAATCCTTTAATTCCAAATCCAGTGTTTTGATGTGCGACGGCACGTTCTTGTTTTACGAACGAACACAAGTCTTTCAGTTCCTCCCCAACATTATTGCTGTCCGCTGGGCCGTTTTTGTGCGATGGAGAAAAACGGCTCTCTAGTCTCTTTTAGTTAGATATGTGATACTTTTGGTGATAGGAATAGTGTTTAGTGATAGTTTTTTTTTGTATTTTTGAGTGATATGGCTTTGAATAATTTGTTTGCCGCCAAAGATAGTTTTGTTCCTAGGCCGTTTGGATACTTTGAATACCTGGCTTTGCAAGGTGAGTTTTTTTTTTTTTTTGGTGATATTATAAAGTGGTGTTGCTTTCTTAACACTAAAAAGAATTATTTCAATTTGATACTTCTTCTGATTTTTAATTAGTATATATATAACAAAAAATTTTAAACCATAAAGAACTTTTGTCATTCGTAAGATCGTGTTATTTAAAAAAAAATCGACATTTGTAACGAAAAAGGAATGGTGTCAGAAATTAACGAAATCCTAACACATATTTGTATATTTAGCGTTTCAAATTTGTTGAACTCTTGTGAACAATCTGCCGAGTCAGACGAAGTTAAAGTTAAAAATTTGTTTTCACGTTAAACTAAACTTTATTGTAATAACATTGTTTGATTTACCAAACAAATCAATAAGTTTCCCAGCCAAAAAATTCTGCAGAATTGCTTCACAAAAAAACTTTATAAAAACTTCAAAAAAACTTCACAAATTCTGAAGGGATTTGAAACACTTGGTCTGCAGAATTGCTTTAAGAAAACTGCAGTTTTTTTGAAGTTTTCGTAAAGCAATTTTTCAGAATATTTTGGCATTTTTTTAAGAAAACGTGGCGCCATCTAGCGAAATGTTATTAAAATAAAAATTATAAAGAAATAAATTATCGAACGAGTGGGCTGTTTTTCTGACCATTTCGGAAGTAGGAGCGCGGGAATTGATCCGATGGGAAATGGGCAACAGTCGAATGCTCTAACGACTGTGCTACAGAAGGTTGTTATGAAGTTGGTTCTGTTAATATATGAGCAAACTATATTTTAGTTAGAAAATATTCTCGCTCGTCTGTTGCTTCAAAATAACTAGTTTTTTTTAAGTGCCAAAATGACTTTAGAATGACTGTAGAATTGCTGCAAAAAAACTTCAGATACACATGTGGTCAATTTTTACATTTATATTGCTTCAAAATAGCTGCAGTTTTCTTGAAGCAATTATGCAGACTAAGTGTTTCAAATCCCTTCAGAATTTGTGAAGTTTTTTTAAAGTTTTTTTGTAGTTTTTAAAGTTTTTTTGTGAAGCAATTAGTGACTAAATGACTTCAGAATGGCTGTAGAATTGCTGCATAGAAACCGCAGATATATCCATAGTCAGGCTTCACTTTTCTATTGCTTCAAAATAACTGCAGTTTTTCTGAAGCATTAAAAATGACTTTAGATTTGCTGCACAATTGCTACAGAAAAACTGCATAATCCCCATTCGATATACTTAAATTTTCTTTTGCTTCAAAAAAACTGCAGATTTCTTAAAGATAACTGCAAGATCGAAATTTTTTTGAAGCAATTCTGCAGAATTTTTTGGCTGGGTTGAATCAAATGTAGTTTTTGTACCTACAGAAAAAATACCTTTTTAATAATGATATAAAAATGGTACTTTTACCATTTTTATAGAACGAATATTATTTAATTTGTTATTCCAATGATGGTGTTTATACGATGGATTCTGTTGATGCTATTGCACTTGTGTTTTTTTAAAGGATAATAATCATTTTTTTAAAATATTTTTTGTTTGTATCTTTATTTTATCTATTTTTGAATTAATATATTTTTGAAATAATTTGAATAATTATTTTGAATCGTCTGATATAGAACTTTTGACTTTTTTTTACTCCCTTCCCACTTTCTAAATAAATTAGCGATACAAAAAAATTACTAGAACACATCCTTAATATATTCATCTTTAAAAATTATTTATTCATTTCATTTGATTTCAATTATCCCTATCTCTTACAGTTACATAACCAAATAACTCGAAGCCCCAACTTTTACGGATATTACCCAATACGATTAATAACATCAAACAATTAGTTTTGTTAACTTCATCCGTACCCCACTCATGTTTTTGTATAGGCAGATGCAACTTTATCTTTTATATCGTCCTTCAAATCTCGATCGTTAGTAAAATTTTGTGGACGCCCTAAAACTGTTTCCACTGCGACAAGTGAAACGCTGCAGTAAAAAAGATTTGCACATGCAAAAATGAATGAGATAATAATCGTCATGAGTAATTCTATTTAATGATTGCAATGGAATACAGAAATGATTATTTTTGGGATAGAAATCTTATTTTTTGAGTTATGTTATTGGTTTAGTAATAATTAATGATAGTTTTTTTTACGTAATATTTTGTTTTTCCATCATTTTGTTTCGGAAGCGGCATATTTTATAGTTTTCTGCACACACACACACATACACAAAAAAAAATCTAAGAACAAACTGTATTACGGAAAGCGGAGCGAAGTTTTCTTTTTGTTCCTATACTTCTTTTAACTGTAATACACAATAAAAATATTTCCAATGCATTAATCACCTCGAATTATGAAATATTTTGAATTAAATTGAGCGGTTTTTGTCATCTTACTCAACGTAGGGAATCCGGTGATAAATTGTACCTTTATTAACTACTCTGTACAGTTTAATATATTTTGCCTAATCCTTCATTTACCCAAGAGAGAATTTAAGTAAATTATGTATCAATTCAGAACCACGGAAATTAGAAAATACATAAACAAGCAATAACCGACACAAGCATGGATATTAGATAAATGATTGAAGCCACTCTAGCCTACATTAAAAACTAACAATTAACTTAACCGCCATCAATAAACTACCACCATTGATCCCAAACAGTTGAAGAGTACACGGGAAGAACCGATTCATTTTGTAGAGAAGTTTCCTTGGCAGGCCACTTTGGCCATGATAGCGAGTGATCGCCTAAACTTGTGTAAGGAAACCAGTTCCTACCACGGAGATCATAGTTAGAGTAATAGAGTGGCAGATCACGTGACCTCCAATGCTAACGACGGGACGCGCAAGGAGCTCCCAGAAGAAGAGCCCCAATGAGGCCAGTGCTGTAGGTCACGTGATCTGCCACTCTAATACTTTAGCTACTGTCTCTGTGGTTCCTAGCTACCAAGATTCAGGCGATTGACGACCCCGACGCTTGGACCAAGTGAAGAAGAAAGAGAGAAACCGGTTTTCTGCCGCCAATATCCGCCAAGCAGACAATTGCGGGCGTCCGCCTAATAAATCAACCGGTTCTTCCCGTGTACTCTTCAGTTATCTATAAATAGTCTACTCTATTGTACTTTTCAGTGTCAACCAGTCTGGATTTATTAAGACCACCCCGTGCGAATATAAAAGCATCAACCCTCTCCTAAAAAATGCATCGACGGGGCGTGGCCATATCCATATTTTTTTCATTATTATTTTGTGTTTCTGGGATCGCGTAATCAGAGGTCAGGGGGTCCGTCATCTGCACAAAAAAAAGAGTGGTTCAGAGAGTGGCACGCGATTTTAGCTATTGAGCGCTGTTCACTTTAACGCTAGTCCCACATTGGGGGCAAGAGGATATGATTTGAAATTTATTTATATATTTAGTTTAAAATGCACATCACAGGTATTAAATCTAATTACAATGCACATTGAACGAACAATCAGGAAATAAAGCAAACAAGAAAACGCATTAAAAACAGACAAACACATTATACAGATAAAAGTTGTAGACAGTTAGCTTTAAAATCATTAAAAGACATGTGAAAAATATCTAGGTCGTGAGAGTAACTTGTTAATTGTTATTTTGGGTTAAAGTAATCTGTATGATAGTTTTTTTTTTTTTTTGAAGTTTACTACAGAGAGTTCGCCGAACTACACTCCTTCCCAACCTAAGTTGGGTAAATAGAAATATGTTATGGAGAAGATCCTTCCACGGATGTGAAGAATTCCAAAAATTATTTGTAAATCCTTACAGAAAACATGTTTAAAACATTAATTTCGTTTAACGTCTAACAGATTTGAATATTATTTGCGAAAATTTGGCATTTGTATCAGAATGAAAAGTGTATTTTAGTTAAATTATATTCAGATAATTTTGTATGTAAATATTACTTTACAAGAGTTTCCAACTAACGAACCAACCGCGCTTTTCCCTCTCCCTTTTTACTCTGTTTTTACCCAAGTTAGTTTGGCAAGGAGTGTAGCCATTTAGCATGGACAAAAGGCTAGTAACTATCAATTCGGGTCGTAAGCGACAGAAACAAGGCCTGATGGTCTCTTTAAAAGCTTTGACAAAAGATTCAGCTAGGCTTCGATATCATGAGTAAACAATACTTACTTTATTATTTAAATCAATGAAACACATTTCTATTTGTATCTCGTTTCCCTACATGCTCTGATAAATATAAAAATAGGAATTTCGACCCATTCAAAATACTTTTTAATCTGTAACAGTATTTCCTATTAAAGTTTTTTTTAATTTTAACTTCGAGAATTTTTTTTATGTCCGACACCATAAAAATCACCCTGCTGACAAGAAATATATATACTATATCAAGTTTGATGTCATATTACATTTGTTGCACTATTAACCTGACCAGATGGGTTTCAGTGATTAACTTTGGACTAAAAAAACATAAAAATCAGAACGTAATGTAGTTTTTTTTTGTTTGAAAATTAAAAAAAAAAAAAAATGGAAACTAAAAAACTGCTCTATTTTTATAGCTCTATTGTTGAGTAACAGACTAAACTGTACTGAAAAATACACTACGTCTGTTCAGTGTTATTGATGGATGTAAATAATTGATATAAGATATAATAAACAATATTATCCTTAAACACAGTTACTGTGCTATTTGTGCAAATAATCGTTCTACTAGACAATATCTATACAGATACACCCAGCTGCACTATACACTCTCAGAAATAACACTTTCATTTTTGACGATTCACGAATCCTCAAGCCTCATTTCGTTAATTTTGAGTATTGTTTCGTCAAACTATCACGTGACTTTTGAGTAAACGCTAATCCTCACTTTTACGATCTTGATTTGACGATTCAGTATCTTGATTTTGAGCTAACCGAAACTCGTTTTTGTTCTCACATGCTCAAAAATGATGAAATATTTCTTTAGATTAGACGACATTCAAATCCTCATAAAAATGACGATTAAAATTTCCTCACTTTTACGAAATGAAAACTCGGAGCATTTGCCAGTAAACGGATCGTCAAAATTAAGGAAAATTTCGTCGTTTTTGAGCATTCATTTTTTAGAGTGTAGTGCCATTGGTGTTTGTGCCCGCTATTTGGTCGCATGCTTCGTTATAATGAGTCCGACTTGGCCCATCTGTCTTTGTTGAAAGATATTAAAGAGCATCGATTAATGCCGTGTGCCGGAACACAATTTGCGTTCACTCTTTTTCCCCCCCTGCCGTTGTCTTTCTTTTTTTGTGTGTTTATAGATTGGTTTTTTGGGGTTTGACATGGTAGAGGGGTTGGTCGGATTGGAGAGTTATGTTTCTGCATTTGATTAACTTTTGTTTGGTGTAGATTATCGAGTTTTATAAATGCAATACTACGCACTGATTCTGGTACTTAATCTATGGATATTTTGTATTTGCTATGGTAACTGGTACGTTTTTTTTATAGCCAGTAATGCAAAAGGATTTATTCCGATAGCTTGGTTACAACTGTTATTTGATACCCTTTAGTAGAAAGGTGCTGGGTGTCAAAAAATACATTAATTTGACCATACCCTAACAGAAGAGTTTTTTTCCTGTTACGTTTATGCCCAGTTGATTAGGCACTCGGCTAGCATGCGAAAGTTCCCAGGTTTGGGTCCGGACATCGCCAAAATGACTACCGACCAATAAACGGCTCATGCAGCCAAAAATGTCCGACGAAATACCCCGTGTAAAGGAGTGCACTTTAAATACCCTTCAAAGTCCTAACGCTGCGTACGATGTCGCCCTTAACGGTTTGCTGGGTGCCTATTCATATGTCAGCTCGTCACTTGACTGTGGTTCTAAAATACGACATCCGTCGCCAATAGCCCTCGTGTAGCTCTAGTGCGACGATATTCAAACATAACCTAACCTGTTACGTGTATTTTTAGCTATCAAACATTTTATGTAGTGAAATCCTTTTTTAGGCATGTAACAAACAACATTAAAGATTGTAAATGAAATAAATAGCCTTGGATTGATTAGCTTTTTACCATAAATTTATAATAATTTTCAACTCGAACTTAACGAATGTTTGAAAATCGTAATAAATTTTCTCTACTGATTGATTTATGAATACTTTATTTAACTGCAAGGGTTTCATTTTAATGAAGTAGGTCATGTTTAGTAACAGTCCTGCCTTTTTATGTTCCACATTTAATCTTAATACTTTTCATCGAATTAATTTTATAATCAAAACGTTTTAGCTTCCTGCTCTTCGTAATTGAATTTTCAATTATTTGCCAGAAAGGCGGTTGTTTTGCGATTGTTCCTTCTAAGAGTAAATTGTTTGTAATTTGAAATGTTTTACTTTATTTTACAATTAAATTATTTTTGAACTCTTTCGGTTCAACTAAGTTTATCCTAATCTTAAACTAAATTGAGTTGCCGACAGAATTATTATAGAATGCATATATTAATATGGTTGTAAAATGTTCTTATAAAATGCACCTAATTCATACATTTTCATTGCGACTTCAGATGCTTTTAAAATAAATAATCATTTTAAAATTATTATTGAATAAGCTAAAAAAGCTAAATAAATTTTATTAAGCTTATTAATAATAATTATTATTGTTAATAAGCTTAATAAAAATCAGTTTTTTAAATATAAAAATAATGAACAGTTTTCAAATAATAAAAGTATTTGTCTGTTTATTTTTTTTCATCTTATGACATTAAAATAAATTGTAGACAAACTCTACAGTTATTGAGTAGGTAATTATTATTAAACCTTAATCGTATGTTACGAATCTTAATGTTAAAACACCTAACTGATAACTCAAAATTTTATTTTTAATACCAAACACCTCATAACTGATCATCTGTATCTATTCCATGTGTGTTTAATCCCATTTGTGATTTCGGAGAGTACTGTTGTCGGTTTTCGCTATCGGTCCACGGTTGCTATCTTCTACCTGAGCAGGTGTCACCAGACTTTACAGCTGTCTCTGGTCCCACAAACACTTTTAATGGCTTGACTTACTTCATAGATTTGTTTTGTAGTGAGATATTTGACAGTTGTTCCTGACTTCACTAAGATTGAGCCCATGTATTTTTGAAATGTTAGCTATCCGCCTGATTGTTGCAAATTGAAATATGGGATCTTTATCCAAGATTTTTAAAATGCAATAACACTTTATTCAGGCGTTATTTGACCATTGATAGCATATAGTCGTCCTCGTAGTGTAACGGTTATAGCTCTGGACTGCAGAGCTGGGGGTCTGGGTTCGATTCCCGGGTAAGGCGTGGTTGTAAATTGTACTCATCTCAGTCTTGTAATTGGGTGTATATCTGTTAGGCTGTGAGTCATAATAATAATAATTATTATTATTATTATTAAATATTATTAAAATTGATATATTCATCCTAAGTACCTTCCTAAACCTAAAAGTTAAATAAAATCGAATTTTTGTAAATTTTCTGTGATTTATTTTGTTATGTCATCACATTACCTTTATCTTCTTGCGACCTGGCGTCCTCATTTGGGGACATTTTTTTTAAAACCTACCCACAAACAATTAACATGTTAATTAGTTCCGAAATTGACCTGGTCCTATAGAAGAAGATCCAGATATCACTTTTCGACCCTTGATTACAGGTATCAGTCATTTATTTCTATAAAAAATTGAAGTGGAACAAGGATCAATACGATATTAGAGTTCTTAGAGAACAACTCGACAAGTGACTTGCTCAAGAAATGTCCTAAAAATATGCAAATGCGGGTCACCATTCCATTCTCAAACTCTCTCTATTCAAGCATAGTTGAAACAATTTGCCCCAGCAAAACAATGTCACAGATAAGGCCACACAGAATCCGAAACCTTTAGCATCTGCCTGTCATGTGAAAAAGACGAGACGTAAAAACGGAAGTCTCGAACTCTTGACTCCAGTGTCAAGTGCCATTGTGTGGGTCCGCCATCTGCCATCAACCTTTTGCTTATCGCAATCAGAGAGCAGATTGTTTTGGGCTGCCCTGTATTTTTTTGTTTGTTTGGTTATGATTGTGGAGTATGTATAATTATGTGGTTGGAAAAGGGGTATTTGCTGCTTTTCTGGTGAATGGGTATTTGTTGTTTCTGTTTTTTAATGATTTTTTGTTGTAATTGGTTGGTCTTAAATCTTATATAGAACTAAAAAAAACAAAAAAACTGACGACCTCTTCACTCCCGAGTAAAATCCTTCCCTTCATCTCTAATGTGGCTGGGGCTGGGGAGCCCAGTCGGTTAAGCACTCGCTTAGCATGCGGAAGGTCCCAGGTTCGGGTCCGGGCATCGCCGAAATAGCTGCCGACCTATAAACGGCCCGTGCAGCCAAAAATGTCCGACGAATAATACCCCGTGTAAGGGAGTGCACGTTAAATATCCTTCAAAGTCCTAACGCTGCGTACGATGTCGCCCTTAACGGTCGCGTTGGGTGCCTATTCAGGTGTTGGCTCGTCACCTGACTGTGGTTCTAAAATACGACGCCTGTCGCCAATAGCCCTCGTGTAGCTCCAGTGCGACGATAATTCAAACCAAACCAAATCTAATGTGGCTGAAACATTGGTGGTCAAGCCTTTTGCAGACTCGGCATATTCCCCAGAACTGAGAAGCATTTTTTGTGGCACCATCTAGGCGACTCTCGCTACCAATTTTGATGTGCAGATCCTTGAGAAATATTCTACTTTTTTTTATATATTTTTATATGAGCATATTTTTCAAACAAATATGTACAATTTCAAAGAATGTTTAGCAAGTAATTTTGCAAAAATTAACCTTTTGCTGAGGGGCACATCTATTTACACTCCTTGCCAACCTAAGTTGGGTAAATAGAAATATGCTATAGAGATGATCCTTCCGCGCAAGTAAAGAGTTCCATAAATTATTTGTGAATCTCTCCAAAAAACTTGTTTAAAACATGAATTTCGTTTAAGATTTCAAATTATTTGAGAAAATTTTTTTGCAATTTTATCAGAATGAAAAGTGTATTTTGATTAAATTGTATTCAGATAATTTTGTATGTAAATATTTACCTTGCAAGAGTTTCTAACTAACGGACCAATCTCGCTTTTCCTTCTTCCTTTTTATTCTTTGTTTTTACCCTAGTTAGGTTGGCACAGGGTGTAGTTTATAAAAGAAAAGTAAGTGTTAGTTTTACGAAAAATAGTAAACTGTTGTGAAATTATTCTACGAAGGTCTACGTAATGTGTACATCTGGAGCGAAGAGGATTGAAATTTTTGGAACATGACTTTAAATAGTGCTGATAATTCTTAATTTCTAAATCCAAAATTTAATTTATTCATGTTTAACCCACATGCAAACTACTCACTTCAGGGTTATGATAAAATCTACTGAATAAAATGCTTGATAAAATATTATATGATAAAATATTTTTTACTAAAACGCATTTTATAATAATTTAAAACCAGGCAGTTCCTGCTCATAATTAGAAACAAATAAAAAACATCCCTTTATTATTTTCTTAACAGCCAAAGCATTCCGACATCCGTTTGCTGACTATAACAAGCTTCATCGTTTGTCGAAGAACTGAACATTTTTTGATGCATTTGCCTCTTGGCGCTGCTTATCGTCTGTTATACGACAATTTTATTACTATTTTTTTGGCAACGACGCGTGGAATTTATTAGCATTCGCCACCGCTGAAGGATGTATGGTAATGTAACCTTAATTACGTTTCAATTATCCTTTATCTGATCGAGTGGTTTCTGTTAAATGTCGCGGCATAGTTTAACATGGAAATTGTGTCTTAAGCGTTGCCCTGATTAGAATTAATTGATGAATTGATTGAGTATATCTGAGACTCTTTAATTTTTTCGTCTGTAGACAATTTTATTCCTTAGGCAAATTATGTTTTTGTGTCCTTTCTTTTAACCATTCTAAATTGGAGTCTTCGCTACTACATTCTAGAGTAGTTGGTCTAATTTTTGTGTGCGTGTTTGGTTCTATTTTATGGTAGATCAATCATTTTAAAGGAGTTAATTATAGTTATGTTTTAACAAATCATTTATCAACGTAAGTGCTACCATTAAAATTGCTTTATAATTGTAATATAGTAGATTGTAATAGAATAAATTTTACTGTGTAGCAAAAGATTAGTATCAGCCTATTTCTATTTATATCGAAGAACTGGCATTATTAACGAGACTGCTTTTTCTACATTTTCCAAATACCGCGGTCATGTGTTCTGTAAACTCAACTATTACGTGACAACAAATCGTACAATACAGTACAGTTGTACACCCAGGGCCTGTTCTAGGAAATCTCAGACTGGGCACACAATAGCCCTCGTGTAGCTCTAGTGCGACGATAATTCAAACCAAACCAAACTCAGACTGGGCACAACCTATTTTGGGGAACCTTTACGGAAAATGTTTTGTATGATTTTCAGTAATGATGATGCTATATGACCTATGTATCAAATTTCGCTAAAATGTTTAGGCTTCCTTATAAACATGATCAAAAACAATCACGTTAGGTCAATTTTTCATTCAAATAGGACAAAAAACGAAGTGGAAGATCAGAATTATTTTTTAGTTTACTGATATTTTGGGGATTTACAACATTTAGCACAAAAAAAACTGAAATTTAGGGGCCCCCAAAATTTTGGATCCCTAGGCCCGGGCCTAACGGCCTTATGGAAGAACAGGCCCTGTTTACACCCTACTAGGTTGCAACAGATTGGTAGTACCAGCCCATGTATATTTACATCGAAGAGAGAACGTCATAAAATAGATTGCATTTTGCTTTTACAAAATACCTGTCAAGTTCTCTATACTCAACTAAAGGTTTCTGCAAGTCAGACCACGATTTCTAAGTCTTAAATCAAAAAACACTCATGTGGCGACAGGCACCATCGTGCATTAGTTTAATAGCGCAATTATTTGCCGTCGGTAGCCATTTCAGCTACCGGTTTATTTCCAGACACACCTCTCCCCCACACAACCATAAAATAAAAAAAAAAAAAAGAAACTATCAAATGAAGCGAAGTGAAAAGAGTGGAGTCAGAGGTCAACACATTAAATAACAGACAATAGCCACGGTCAAACACCGTAAGTGCATTTTTTTTAATATTATCTTCTGTGACCCCCTGATCTACTGCTAGCTTTTTTTGTTGTTTGTTCCTGCTTTATTTTTTTTTTCTTTCTAACTCTTTCATCCGACGGAGATCGTTGAATCACAAAGCTTTTTTTTTTTGTTATTTTTTTTATCATTTACACTGCGTCATAGGGATGTGCGGTTATTGAAATTGAAAAAATTCGGTTATCGGTTAAACTGGTTCTTTCTTAGTGTTAACAATGGGTACTGGTACAAGAGTGATTTCACGGTCCCTGTCGGCACGAACAGCTTTTGCGAAAACACTGATTGGTTAGTTAAAATATTAAATCACCGACGAACCAATCAGGCTTTGGTGTCGCACTAGTAGGGACTATCGTCACCAAAAACCGGCTCCAGTTTTTTTTAATTTTTAAGTATGTTGCTACGCGCAGCGTACAACAGTTTTCCCTTTTTCTAAAATATGAGCAATATTACTAAATTAAGCCCCTGATTTTTAATTTCACTCCCGGTTTTCTTTGAAAATATCATTACTTTTTTCATTAATACTCAGTTTTTCCAATTTTGTTAAAATTTTACTTATGATCTTTTTTTAAAAAAAGATTCTTTTAACACCTGTTTTTAAAATAAACAATTTTCATCCAAAGAGTTAAAAAAAATCTCTACCCCATGACTTAAGTCTTAAAATTAAGAAAAAAAATTAAAAAACGGTTTAGCCGTATATATTAACCGGTTTTTCGGTTTAACCGCCTTCTGCTTTCCATCCCTTTCCTCCATTTTGAATTGACGGTGAGAGAGGTTATAGGTTATCCTCTCGCTCACGTGGCAATGCACCTTTATGTTCCCCTCCTCCATACCTTTTTTCGATTTTAAAAAAAGGGCCCTATTGTTGCTTTTTTGTCGACCTTTTGGTTCGGTTCCGTGCAAGCGAGGTTAAATTTCTATGTGGTTTGTTTTATGGCCATTATTCATGGTAGATGGTTGTTGAGGTTTTCTAGGGTGGGTTTCCGTTTCGTCGCATTGTAATAGTTTTTGGCTTTTGTCCCGTTATGTCACATTGGATTACTTTTTGTTGTTGTATAAACCGATGTCAATACACGTTGTGATAATGGTCAAGTAGATCTTCATTGTTTTGGTTCTGAATGTTTAAGCTATAACTCTACTCTATAATAGTTATATCAGGTAAAAATCGAACAATTTTCTTGTACATTTATTTTGATTAATACTTTAATTAAAAACTAGATATGTTACCTAATATAGTAATATTTATAGTACATATATTTTACATTTTTATTGCTATTGAGTAAAATTGCAACCTAATGAACACATTTGGTATGTGCAGAATTCGTAGGTTACATACCAATCATAATTATCTAAAATAACAAAAAATTATTCACTAACTTGTATTTTTTCTAATTTTAAACTAAAATTAACCTTAAAACTAAATACTTTTCAAAATCATACCCTCACTCACATACAGAAAAATCTATCAACATCCTCTTAACAACATAGGAGTCCACAGGAAACAGCCCCATCCAGAACTATTCAAACGTAGCTTGACCACAATGTCCATTATATGTTTTGAATCGAATAAAAATGTCCTAAACGTCAAGAATAGAACTCATTGGGGGACTCCCCTTTCTTTATCCTTGAATGCAGCCACTACATCTGTATCTGTCGATTTTGCTGAAGTGGTTTTATAAACCTTTGGCTAAAGGATTGGTCACAGGGTGGCTTGACATAATGTGGATTCGGAAAGTCATGATTGATGTAATTTGTTTATGTAAGTTTTTTTTTGGTATGTTTTTAAACTCATTGGAGGGACCCCCTGTATCCTTGAAGCCACTACATCTGTATCTGTCGATTTTGCTGAAGTGGTTTTATAAACCTTTGGCTAAAGGATTGGTCACAGGGTGGCTTGACATAATGTGGATTCGGAAAGTCATGATTGATGTAATTTGTTTATGTAAGTTTTTTTTTGGTATGTTTTTAAACTCATTGGAGGGACCCCCTGTATCCTTGAAGCCACTACATCTGTATCTGTCGATTTTGCTGAAGTGGTTTTATAAACCTTTGGCTAAAGGATTGGTCACAGGGTGGCTTGACATAATGTGGATTCGGAAAGTCATGGTTGATGCAATTTGTTTATGTAAGTTTTTTTGGTATGTTTTTAAACTCATTGGAGGGACCCCCTGTAACCTTGAGTGTAGCCACTACATCTGTAACTGCCGATTCTGCTGAAGTGGTTTTATAAACCGGTGGCTAAAGGATTGGTCACAGGGTGGCTTGACATCCTGTAAATTCAGAAAGTCATGGTTGATGTAATTTGTTTATGCAAATTGTTTTGGTATGTTTTGTTAAGAATAGAATATTTTTTAATTAGTTGCTATGCGCGGTTTTGAGCGGCAACAGAAATGTTGATGAACATAAATTCTTTCTCGGGCTTCGATTGGTTAATCCATCGCACATGGGAACAGAAGACCAATCGGAGTCCCGATCGTAAGAAAAACAAGAATGAAAGCTGGCATCAATTTCGTCACATGGGACAACGTAATTAAAGAAAAAAGACTTTTTTTTTCATTTTTCTAAATTAATTCTTTCTTTCTAATTCTTTAAACTTTAGTAACAATGAAATATTCAAAAGCAAATATGTACTGAAAAATAAAAATCTAAAAAGTTATGGATTATATGGGTCTCAAATTTTGATTGAACCACAATGAATAGTAAGAAATATATTTCTAAAATAAATTATCTTCACTTTATTGTATAGTTGCCGATTCAAGAAAGTACTATAAATCATTTTTATGGTCAATATAAATCTTACTATTTCAATTGTTACCTGTAGTTGAATAAACTTTTTCATCCCTTGGCCCCATTAATTTATCTACCTTTATTTTAAAGTTGACGAACTCAATGAATCTTTATTTATTGGCCTTTGTCCTCTTAAAGTACGCTTTTCTGCTAGGATTTAGCTTTGCGATAAGTTATTCTGCGTCTGTAAAAGGGTTTTTCTTACGCAGTGATTTTATGTACGGGAAAGCTTGCGTTACGTTGTAGGTGGGTAAAATGCTGATTGGAATAGCTACGTTACAGTTCGGTCACAACAATAACTTGGTTTAGTCCTTATACTTTTTTAAAAACTTATTATTTGAATATTCGAGGAGTTTAGAGTTACTCCCTGGATTAAAGTAAGTTTGAATGGTCTATTGAGAATAACAAAAATAAAATGGAATATAATCCTACTTTTGATACTTTTATGGGAAACTTGTAGTTATTACCATCTCATAATCTAAAATATATGTTATATAGTTATATAGTATATATAACTATATAACATATATTTATATGTTATATAGTATAAGTTATGCACATATATAACTATACATATATACACATATATAACTATATGTGTTATATAGTTATATATGTTATATAGTATAAGGGCTAGAGTTCAATTCTTGACGCAAGTAGTTTTATTATGTCAAATAATGCTTGTCATGTTAAAAAAAATGTATTGAACCACTGTTAAAAATAGTTTCTCATTTTTGACATCATTTTTTTTATAATAAATCCGAATTTATTTTAAGAATATCTTTATTTTGGGAATCCGCATTTCTTTTGAGAATAATGCTTTCACAATAAAATGAGAACATTCCTGCACTCATTTTTCACTCTCAGAAATAACACTTTCATTTTTGACGATTCATGAATCCTCAAGTCTCATTTCGTTAATTTTGAGGATTGTTTCGCCAAACTATCGCGTGACTTTTGAATAAACGCAAATCCTCACTTTTACGATCGTGATTTGACGATTCTGTATTTTGATTTTGAGGAAACAGAATCTCATCGTTGTACTCACATGCTCAAAAATGACGAAATATTTCTTTAGATTAGACGACATTCAAATCCTCCTAAAAATGACGATTCAAATTTCCTCACTTTGAGGAAACGAAGACTCGGAGCATTTGCCAGTAAGGGAATCGTCAAAATTAAGGAAAATTTCGTCGTTTTTGAGCATTCATTTTTTAGAGTGTTGAGCGTTTCATTTCTAAACAGTGTAGGGTGCCTTTACCACCCATATCACCACCATATTCCATACATCCCTCCACACACACCGGCAAGCGTGTTTACGTTTCAACTCTCCGGTGAAAAAAAAAAAAAACGTTCCGGTGGAAGTGCCTTGCGACAGCTGGTGCCACGGGTTAAGCGTTTCCTGTAACATACACCCTCCCCTGGTAAAAAAAAAAATACATGAAAACTAGAAATAAAAATCCCTAAAAAGGGGGGGAGCATTAGAGATGAATGAAATCGGTTGAGGGATGGTGGGGATGCGTTCTTTTTGGAGATTTGTTGCTCTTAAATTACTTTTTTTTTAAAGGTTCTCTTTATTGTTATTAAATAATTTTTAATTTGATTTTAACGAAGAGTATTAACTTTTTGTGTGGTAGTGTATGAAAGATTTTTTTTTGTATTGTCTTGAAGTTCTTGCATATAGGCTGAAACGTTTGCAATAATTAGCTCCTAAGATAAAAATCTCCTTGAGGATTTTGTTAAATTTTTCTAGGTTAAATTAATCTCCCTTGGATCCATTGTGCTGTCTCATTACTTAAAGTCGTTATTCTGTGACGGTACCCAATTATGCTTTTCTTGGAAAAGCGCATTCGCGAAAATTTCGGATCCACTTTGGTATTTTTAAAATATGCTTAGAGTTGTGATAAAAAAGTTTTGAAAAAAAAATCTAACTAAATATTAACTCGATTTGTATGCATGAAAAAATAATTGTTGATACATCAGAGCATCCAACCAAAATAATGTCAGACATTTGATAAGAGTATTAAACTTCCAAACCTTTAAATCTTAAGAAAATGATAAAAATATGTGGATGGTCTCATCTTCCGCATCCAACCAGAAAGGGGGGGATGGCTTTTCGAACTCTCACTAGTAGGGGGGTAGACCCCCTCCCCATGAAAGAAGAAAACGGGGGGGGGGGGGTCCATACTACCAGCTGTCGAACGGAACCCACCGGTGCAGACGAACCTCAGAACCTGCTCAGATAGAAGTCGGATGATGGCTGTGTCGTAATTTAGTGTTGTTTTTCAGAAGAAGTCTTGCCTGACTTTATGGATCTGTGGACAAATAAACGTGCCCGCGTTTGATGTCAACTGTTGACGTGAATTCGGCTGGTCCCCTGATAGCAGCAACTTGTTTTGGTGCGAGTTTTCAGCATCGGAATTCTCTCTTGTTTATATTGTGGCATGTGTTCGGTCCTGATGAACTTTTTCGTGTGTGGTATAGCTGTGGGAGTGTTTATGTTTCGTGTGTAATAGGATATGTGTTGGTGTGTAAACTGTTCTGTGGTTTAAAACTTTGTATTATATTCGTCTTTCTGGGAATCATATGAAAACATATGTGCTCAGAAAGGACATTGTTGCATTTCAACTTAATTCGAGCTACGCTATAGTTTACTTTTGCAGCAGTGTGTTTCCTAAGCTCCTTGCTGAATATCGGTTGACGGTTTGTGTTAATGCTATAAACTACTACTTGTAAAGTTTCTGAAGACATCAAAATTAAAGAATTGAACTTCCATCTATATTTCTTGTGTCTAAGGCATCATTCGCGATTTACTGTTTTGTGTAACATCAATTTTAGTTGAAAAAATCGTTGTATGCCAAATTTGTAACATCAGAACTGAGGAATTTATCTACCAAAACCTCTCTGCCCTCATTAGTTTCGGTGCTAACTTTAAACCTCATTTGTTCAACTTCGTATGGATTAAAGAACAAAATTTAAACATTAAACCGACGACACACATGTCAAAGGTAAAACTGACATACAACTGAAGAGGTCAGTTTGCACACTTCATCAACATGTACGTTCAGCAGCACTCAGGTTAGTGGAAATATTTCACGTTCAACATTTTATTATTTCTATTTTAAGCTCTTTTTGGAAAGATTGTCATAGTCAAATTTCTAGGAGAATATCAATTTTACTCACAATTTTATTAATGGTAAATTTTATAGTTCTACAGCTTAGCCATCAGAGAGCACTTTTCACAATCTTCTACACTATCTATACAAATCCCAAAGGTGCACAAAAGAATTTTTTATTGCTGTACTTTTAAATGATTTCAACCTGTGTAGATTTGGACCACTGTTAAAAAAAGATCTTTGTATTTATTATTTTTTTAAAACCTTGCCTCCGCTAAGTTAGTCGAGCATGAAATTGCTTTCGAAACGCTCATGGCCTTGCCTTTGACGCTTTCTGGGGTTTCTAACATTTTTCTCATTTCAATGTCATTCTATGGACTGTTTTATTATGCGTTAGGTATGGGTCTGTTGGTAAAGGGTTTTTTAGATCGCATGATAGCTGTTTCCTTTGGGAAAGTTATTATTATTTTTTTAATATTTTTGTTGCTTCCTTTTCACGTATCGTTTGTATATTTTTTGATTTTGTTATTGCGTTTCCTCACATCCTATCATCAAATAAATTTATTGTTGACCAAAAACGCTATTTGGAAAGGCATTAAAAATGTTATTCTATTCGAGTAACATTCAACTTTTTTATACTTTGTAATAAGTTGATGTATTGAATTCGATTAAAAACTACATAGATTTTTAACTCAGTAATTTAGTTTCGAGAACGATTTTTTTTATCTGCCGTTAATTCTATGTTCTATCCTATCTTGTAAACACTGATTTTTTAAAAATTAGTTACATGAGCCTTACCTCAGAATAATCCGTAGTAGGAGAAATACATACGCTGATAGAACAAGGCGTTTGGGGCCCATGCCAAGAAGTGAACTATCATTTTAAGTAGCTTCAAAAAATAATGATATATTATAAAATATGTAGTATTACTTAAAATATAAAGTTTTAAATTAATCGAAAATATTCAAGAACAAGGCGCATTTTCTTGGGGTGTTTTTAAAACTGTTTAACTGCTATTTGGCAGGTGGAGCTATCCCAATTTTTTTGCCGCTAAATCCGATTAAAACCGACAATATTCAAATGTTTTTTTTTAAATATGGCTTTATTGGAATAATATTAATCCATAGAAAATGGCAAATACATGCAGAAATTAGTCTGGGTTAACACAAAAAGAGAATACTAGAGAAAGCATTAACAAAGTCTCAAGCAGGAACATTATGCTGGAGCTCAGAGAGGTGAGTCCTGGCTTCCCAGTATAGGTGACACACGTCGCCCCTCATTTGGGCATCTTTGTTTAGTACTTTACATGAAATAAGGTGGGCAGCATTCAAGGTGCCTTCTCCGCAGATATGACAGTCCTTATAGTTGAGGAAACCCAGTCATTGTAGTTGCTCTGCAAGCCAGTCGTGGCCTGTTTTGATTCTACACTCTTAAAACAAAAGAGTGAAATCCACTCCAGTTGGAGAAGTGCATTTTCGACACCGTAAAGGCACGCATATTAGCTCAGACTGAGTTAAAATCACTTGTTTGGAGTGATCCTGTCGGAGGTTTAACACACAAAGTGTCCACTCCAAAAGGAGAAGTGCATTTTCCAGTCTGGAGGAGTGAAATTCACTCAGACTGAGTTAAATTAGGAGTGTTTGTTTTAAGAGTGTAAGGGCAGCCACCGCTTCCTTTCTTGGTTTATATTCAAATGTTTTGTCTCAGACATTTCAGCCCATATAATTGTTCTGTACAACTTAGTTCCCACCTAACAGCATTACTTTGTTAACAAATTCCATTCTGTTACATTTTAGTCGTTGCACAAGCTCCATTCAAGCGTCTCCCATTATTCTGTTCCGCTGATTTTACCTCGCGTTTTCTTCGCTGTGTTTGTCCAGTTAGGGAGTCACTGTTAGCTCAGGCGTGTTGAACCAAGTTGAATATGCGTTATATGTGTAAATAGACCAACTGTGGTTTTCGCCTTAAAAAGGCCGGATTTTGTTTAAACACCTGCCCCCTAGCATTAACGTGTAAAAGTTAAATGAATTGCTGTTTTCTCATGTGTTTGCGGAAAATGCTGTTGATGTTTTAGGAAGCTTGGAAAAATGAAATATTTAAATTTGATTTTTTCGCAAGGAAAATATTTTTTTGTTGTCGATAATATTGGAATAATGGATTTATTTCTCTTGTATGAGCTTAATGTATGTGTAAATAACTTTATTCAGCACCCATTCTAACTTATTTTTAAGCCCATTTTTGCAATTAAGCTGTTATTCAGATTTTAGAGGGCAATTTTTCTGTAAATTTTAGCTCGTCGTTGAATTATTTTCCTTAAAAGAAATTGAGTTTTATAGGCGTTATAGAATTGCTTAAACGCCTAAAAACTATTTCGTATAGCTCTAGTGCGACGATATTTCAAACTAACCCTAACAACTATAAAATAAACTAATCCTAAACCTTTAAAATGCTACTAGCTACTAATTTAATGATAAATGTTACTAATTTGCTTGATTTGGTTGCAATAAAGTCTCTCTATAGCTACTTTAATCATTTTAAAGCTCATACTCTTTCAATTACAATCAAACTATAAAGAAAACTAACTTTAATACCACACCTTCCTTAATGGATCCCATTCTAATCCAAAACAGTTGTTGACACCAGTCCGTTAACGCCTTGACAACCTTTACAAAAAAAAAAAAGCGGGCATTCTATTACATATTCCATTCTATGGTCACGCCATCTTTTTTTTTTTTTTTTGTAACACTCTCCTATAAGCAGGCCTGTGACATTTCTGTCAGTGACCCATCTTTCTATTAGATAACATCACCTTTTTCAGCTCGTCTCTCTTGCTGATTGCTGAATACCGCCTCCTGAAAGTGGAAGGGAATTTCAGTTGTTTGTAAAGAGCAGTTTTGTATTGAGAAGAATGTTCTTTTTAATATGGTGTTTGGTTTGGTTCTGTGGTTTGATTTTGTAGAAGCTTTGGTTGTCAATTGCAGTTTGGTGGTCGTTATGTAGCGTCTATGTTTTTGAGGAGTGTGGCGCGTATTTATACTATAGTCGTTGAGCTGCATTGTCAGTCAGATACTCTAATTATACTACAAACATTGATTAGTTCTCTTTGATTATCTATTTGATCTCTTATTTGATTATAAAAAGTAACTTTGGGTACACTCTTAAAACAAACGAGTGAAATCCACTCCAGTTGGAGAAGTGCATTTTCGACACCGTAAAGGCATGCATATTTTCTCAGACTGAGTTAAAATCACTCGTTTGGAGTGATCCTGTCGGAGGTTTAACACACAAAGGATCCACTCCAAGAGGAGAAGTGCATTTTCCAACTGGAGGAGTGAAAATTACTCAGACTGAGTTAAAATCGCTCGTTCGTTTTAAGAGTGTACAGTTGTACACTCTTAAAACAAAAGAGTGAAATCCACTCCAGTAGGAGAAGTGCATTTTCGACACTGGAAAGGAGTGAATATTAACTCAGACCGAGTTAAAATCACTCGTTTGGAGTGATCCTGTCAGATGTTTAACACCCAAAGGATCCACTCCTCCAGGAGAAGTGCATTTTCTAGACTGAAAGAGTGAAATTAACTCAGACTGAGTTAAAATCGATCGTTCGGTTTAAGAGTGTATCTTCCCTACAATTTGGTTGTTTCAGATGAATCAGATGACAATATTTCTTCCAGCTTTATCCTTGGGATCGGTGCTCTGATTGGTCCTCTGTTCCCGCATGACATAGAATTACCTACCGAAACTCGAAAAATAATTTATTTTCATTTGAACTTTTTTGTTTGCCACTCAAGACCTGAAACCAAACATGCCCATTGCTTAGATTTCTTAACATTAAATAAAAATTAAAAATAACTTCAATTGGGAAAAAAAAAGTTAAGTTTAAAATTGAAAAAAAAAAAAAAAAACACGGTCATACTAAAATAAACTTCCATACAAATTAGTATCATTTTTTTAAATACCAGACTAGCACGAATCCTTAAAAGTGCGTGTTTTAGTCTCCCATTTTGCTCTTCCTCATTCAAAACAACTGATGAAAAATAACTCATTAGTTTCCGAAGTAGCGAGCCGCTGCTCGCCTCGCTCGCTCACCCATCCGTCTTATCGTCCCATCCGGTCCGCTGTGTTCATGCACCCATTGAAAGTAGTGTTGCATTATCGACTGCATGACCGTGGTTCCTGGCATGCGTTATGCCCATGTTTATACCATGTCGAAAGTGACCGTGTATTTTTTATTTTTTAGGGATTTGCAGGGTAATTTTTAAAAATGGGATTGATTGTTGGTGGGAATTGATTCCTCTTTATATTCTTATGCTTATTTAAAAATTTAGAATGTACCACTACAAACTTTTCGTTGTATTTATGATTAAAATAACTCGGGATATTGTGAGATTTTTTAGTTTTTGTATACATCCAGACACTATGATTTGTTCAGAGTTATTTCCAAAATGAGAACATATTGTTTTGTCTGGATAGTTTTCTTGAAAGTCATTCCTCTTTTAATCTTAAACTTATTTTTTAATTTATAACTACAAACTTTTCTTTGTATTTATATTTATAATTACTAAGGGCCATTGTGATTTTGATATAATTCTTCTACGTGTACAGGTAATATGATCCTGGACATATGGTATCCCATTTTCATTTAGTACTCACGTACAATGTTCAGTTTATCAACACAACGTTTGGTTAAATATAATTAACCGTTAGGTAAACTTTTTAAAGTTCGACGCTTTTATAAATTAAACAGAATATTTAGCAATAAGTGCTTTCATATAGCACAGCATAAGTGGAACATCTGCACAGACAGGGAATTCGTTCTTAACTTTTTATTCCCTGTGCGTATCTCAATACCTACTAAAATTTTCTTATGAATATCAAGAAGCTTGCGAATTACTCAGCAAAATTTTACAAGTAAAGACAGAAATCAATTCCAAACTAAATTCTGGAGCATCCTCCATTTATTTGAATGAAACTAAAGCGCGTTCTATTCCGGACGACCTTTGTTCCATCTTTCATTCCAAGATTCCACCACAACCACATTTGCCATTCATCTCCGCCATTCCACCTCCAAGGGTTTCCTGCTGTTGGAGGGAACAGCTGCCGTTTGCCTTCCATCAACTCGTAGCCATTTTTTTTTATTCTTCCATATGTATTTTTTACTTTTTACCTTCTTTATTTGTCCCCTCTTTCAACCTTTAACCCCGACCTTCTGATCTCTTACCCTCTTGTCTGATGCCTACTTCCCCTGATGGTTTAGTCGGGTTTTTTTTTAAATAGTTTTTTTTTTTTTGGATTGAATCTACGCGAAGATGGCACTATATGACGCCATTTTGTTTGCTGGGTTTGGGAAGGCCAATTTGGTTTGCATAAAGACGGCAGGGAAATATAAGTGTTGGCAAGATCATGCCCTTTAAATCCACTCTTGAAATAAATCGTTTCGTTTTATTCACCTAAGGGCTGGACAGTGGTTGGTTTTTAATTCTTTGTTTTCTTTTGGAATGACGACTTTTTAAAGTTTTTTTTTTAACTTTATAAAATGTATGAAATTTTGGGAATGAGTACAGAAAAATTGAAAGCACGCTGATGCATTGAATCAATGAAGTGCCGAGTTGAACGAGAAAAATTTGAAAATAGTAATTTTGCATCGGTTTAAATTTCGAAAGATTTTTTTAAATAGGGTCAAGTGGGGTAAGTGTGATTGGGGGTAAGTGTGACAAACAGCTCTTGTAACTTTGGAAATCATTCTAAAAATCTGAAAGTTTGCAATCTATAACATTAGACCACTTATAATTAAACTAAAAAGAAATATTGACCTTATTTTTTGTTTAAAGAAAGTTTTGAGCTTTTGAATTTAAGTGTTAAAGTTAAAGTTTTTTTGTCTTCTTTTTATGTGGGTTTTCCTATGTGGGGTAAGTGAGATAAAACAGCAATGGATTTTGAAATGCAAATTTTGTACACTTAAAATTGGAATTCAAACATATAATTTTTTTTCTACATATGTATGTTTCTTATAATAATTGACTACCAATTTTAGGATTTGTAATTTACTTGAAGCAGAGAACGAATTTTTTTAATGAAAAATGCAGAAACCCTATCACACTTACCCCTACCTTCATTCCATTATGGGTACTGAACAAGCGAATAGATATGTATTTCTTTTTATCATTGATAAATGTCTAAGGCGAAATATTTGTTTAGCAAAGTTTAATTTCATATCTAATCAGTATCGGATCTCGTTTTTAAGTCACATTGATCAGGGCTGCCAGTGGCTACTTAAAAGGCTACTAAAGCGACTATTTTAGCGTCTAGGCGACTATGGCAACTATTTAAGACCAAAAAGGGCCTAAAACGACTATTTTATGCAAAACCTTCAACTATTTTCAGTCTTGAGCGACTATTTCTAGTTATATAATTTTTCCATAGATGGCGCCACCAGGATACTACCGATGCGCAAAACGTGAAGTGTAGATGGTGCCTATAGTTTTTGTTTTGTTCTCAAATCAAAAGTTATCAAGTTTTGCTTTCGTTTTTCACAAAACAAAAGCAAAACCATGTGTTTTTGAAATAGCACTTGACTTATGATTTTTTCTTAGCAGCCTATGTAAAGTTTATTGAAACTAAAACTTTGATTTTGTATGCTTTGTTGAAGATATTTTTAAATCTGCATTTGGGGATAGGATTGACATCTGTCTGTTTGTTATTAATTTGATTCATTAGGAAGTTTTTATTTCTTTATTAAGTAATGTGGCAGTATCTAAAAGAATTGTATCGAAATACGTTTTTTTTTTAATATTTAAAAAAAAAGTTATATTTTACTTGTGAATTTCGATGATTCTGGATCGTGTTAAATAAGAATACTTACATTTAATAGTTTTAATTCAGCCATCCTTGTATTTTAAAGCTGCGAGATATTTCAGTGAAACATATTTATATGGATTAGTATTGATCCTTATGTTTCTTGAATAACTGTCTTTCTTGAATAATCTATTTAAAATAAACTTGTTTTTATTTTATAATATGTTTTTTAATTGAATTTAATGTCAAGCAAATTTTATCAGCAGTATCAATCCTTTCATTTGAAAGTTAGTGTTGCAATTTGTAAATTTAAGTTGTGGTCTATTTTTTTGCACAATTTAGCATTTTAACTTCTTCCTACTCGAATGACAGGCTTTTTCTAGATGAATGTTGGTTTTTCTTAGATTTTTTAGCTAAAAACTAATCAAAAATTAAAAATAGATTAATTTATAAGCCATACATATATATTTTTGAAGGATAAACATGGCACTTTATGGCTGTTTCTTATCCAATCGTTAATGGAATGTCTTTGTTTTTTGAAAATTTTTATGCAATTGCTAATTAAATTCCAATACAAATAAGTAGATTTAAAATATTTTCTCCTAATTTATGTTCTCTAACAGCTTTATATAAATTGGTTTAATAGTTTAACATGAAATTTTCTGTTGCAATGCATCCGAAAAACTATTGGCAGTTTTATCAATCCTTGTAACCGAGTGTTGGTGCTACAATTCTAAGATCTGCACTGATATAAGTCTTTAGTTTTAGTTTTAAAATTTTTGCATCGAAGCATATTAAACTAATTTATCACTTTTTTGGAAATTTTATTTAATTTCGGATAACATTCAATGCAAATATTAAAAAAAATACATTTGTGTTATCTAACAACTAAAAGATGTTTATTTAGTTAGGTAAAAGAGGATACTATTTTGGCTACTATTTTTGAACATCTGAGGCTACTAAAGCAACTATTTTCAAAGCTTTCTGGCACTGGCAGCCCTGATTGATTTAAGACATTGACATTCTACTTGTAATGGCTTGACACGACTTTATTTCCACTCTATGCTGCACCCCATATGGTGGTTTGACATTAATTTCTTTTTATTACTACCAATCGCACAGTCACCAAACTGAACGAGTCTAGTTATGTAATAACAAAACACGTCTCATTTCCAATTATAGAGGTCCAGTAACTGAGAGGTTAAACGTGTCCGCCTCGTAAGCCCAAGATCGCGGGTTCGAGCCCCGGCTGGGTCGTCGGATTTTCTGCATGGGAAAATCTTGGGCGCGCAAGCCATATGATTATGTGGTGTGTAAAAGATCTCTAGAGGGCCCATTTGGCTTGGGTTCTCTCGGCGAAATTAAATCTCGGCATACTTTAACGTCCACAGAGAGCTCGGATTCATTGTAATCTGGGCGTCAAAATTGGTAGCGAGAGTCGCCTAGATGATGCCACAAAAAAGGGCTCTCTGTTCTGGGGAATATGCCTAGTCTACCAAGGATTGACCCCCACAATATTGCAGCTCCATTGGAGAAAAAAAAATGCCAAATAGTTTTGCAAACAATTATTTTATGAATACATTGCTTTACGTTTTAGCTCTCTAGAGTAAACTGTTGATAATTAACATTAAAATACTTTTATTTAGAAGTACTATATTATTAGCCCATTGACGACAAATTTTTTAAAAAACATAAACAATTTTATTTCCAAATGAAATGGCTCAGTTCTGAGGAATATGCTGAGTCTGCAAAGGTTCGAATGTTGCAGCTCCATTAAAAAAATAAAATTCCAATTATCAATCAAACTAATTCAATCCAACCTTCGAATCCTTGCAATCAATCCTTTATTATTGTTTTTAATCAACTTCCTTTGTTCCAGTTGAGGTATTTACGTGAAATTACGATGTGATTCACTATTCAGATCCTCTTTCTTGTCACTCACTCCATTACAATTAGTTTATTTTCGGAACACCCGGGTCACTGGTGCAAGGCAGGAAGCGGGTCTTTGAAGGTCCACCTTAAAACATGCGTGTAATTTGTTCTTTGATCTCATAGGAATGGATGACCTTTTTCAATTAAATATATGCTATTTTAATTTAAGAAAATATTATTTAAATGAATGAAGAAACAAGAGTATTTCTTGTGCCAATGGAATCAAAGAGTAACTAACATTCTTTCAGAACAAGTTTTGTAATTTTAGCTACTAAATGCGAATTTTATGCTAACCACAGTTCGTAATTGCAGTGCATACAATTTCATAAAAACATTTAATTTCGAAGAGGTTTGTCTATTATAAATTTGAATTAAAACACGAAATAAGTGTTATTTCCAAATGTAGCAAAGCTCGTAAACAAAAATTCCTTCTAAAATTGTTTAATTTGTTTTTTTTTAACCTATATTTCTCCATTTCACTGCAACAGAATATAAAACCGACTTTACAAGAAGACATTTATGAAAGCAATCTTATATTCTAAATGCTAAAAACCCATTGGCCACATAATCATATAACATGCTTGCCCAGGATTTCTCCATCCAGAAAATCCGACGACTCTGCCGGGGCACGAACCCGCGATCTTGGGGCTTACGATGTAGGACAAATTAGTTTCCAAAAAAAATTTACTTAACGGTATTATTCGGAAATGAAGGTGTCAATGGCGTTTACAAAATTGTCGTTAACGAACGGGTTAAGGACAAACTGTTCCATTTATAGAAACCGTGACCATCTCTAAATAAAAAAAAAAAACCTCATTTTTCTGTTAAAAGTGACCTCTGAAGTTAATGATCTTTAGCATGCTCTACCAAACGCAGAACGTAAGCTGCCGTCAAAAAGAAACGTTTTCCATTAGATACCTTTCTCACGCATGCTGGCGCTATCCCTGTATGTGATATATCATTACAAATATTTATAAAGTAATATTAACCACACAAATATCTGTATTATTCTAATATTCAGTTCTTTCTTAATAACTCTCCATGTCTTGCCGAATCCATCGAACAGTTCCCACGTTTAATAAGCGTCAATACATTCTTTCCCAGAGAAATTGCAGACACGTACAGCAGAATTTGTTTTGACATCTGATCCACTCTTCTCACAACCATTCAAAATCGAGTCACTTTTTAATTAGACTTCGAGATGTAAAGTTGTGTGGTTTTTGGCGGGCGTCCCATTAAATACTTTAAATGAATTCTTTACTCTAAATAAAAATCCTTAGACCTTAGACGTCTAATCTTTCTCCTTTTCTAGAAATAAATTAATAAGTATGTTGTGGTAGTTGTTTTCCTACTACATATGACAGATATTTGAAATTAAATTTTCTAAATTAATAATTCTAAATTTTATAAAAAATCTTAAGACGTCTAATCTCTCTCCTTTTCTAGAAATAACTTAATTAATAAGTATGTTTGTGTGGTAGTTGTTTTTCTACTACATATGACATATAGTTGAAATTATGGAACCTTTTAAAAACCAGAAATCGGTTTTTCCTCGAAAACCACCTTCGGCGCTTTTGTTAAAAAATTATATACCTACATTTTTTTTTCAAACTTTAATTTTGCACTTTGCGAACGGTTTAATAGCAAATGGGAAGATTTTTTTTTAAATCAAAGGGAAATAAAGGTGAAATAATTCAAAGCTTAATAAAAAAATACCCAAAACGATTGGAAAAACCGGAATAAGAAAAAAATAATTTTAAATAATAAGAAAGTAAGATTTAGGAAGAAACCTAGAACTTAGTTTTCAGCAAAACACTTTAAACATTTACAATTGATTGTGTAAATTGTTTTTTATTCGAAAGTAAAGTTTAAAAATTAATTTTTTCAATTTTGAAACAACGGTTTTTCTGAAAAACCGCCATCCCTACCGTTTCTCATTTGGTTGGCGGCGAGTATAAAATAATCTAGCATTTTTACTTAAGAAAAATCAGTTTTTTTTTTTAAAGATTATGAAAGTTGAGAAAACGAGAAAAAAAATTAAGAAAAGGTCGAAATCGACAACACCACCAAAATTTTTTTTTTTACTATTTTGCCCAAAAGCACTCATTCATGGCAAAGAGTATGGATAGGATAATATTCACGTTTTGAATTCATTGAACTGTAAGTATTTTTTTAAAATCTATCCTTTAATTGACATTTTATTCCTCCACATCTATCAAAAGCATCATTCGGTCAATAAAAAATCTTTTTATTCCACAATTCCGTAGAATGTTGACGCTAAACTCTTCATTATTTTTAAGTTTAATGGCGGTTACTGTCGCGTTTCGGTTCACTTATCGTGATATTTTATTTTGAAGTCACTGTTGGTTGAAAAGTCTAAATATTATTTATTTAGTCCCGGATCACAAACTACTTTTTTTTTCTTTTTACGGTATCGACTGAAATTTCTTTTGTTGTTCGTGATTTGTTGTGTTTGTTTTGTTTTAATGATTTGCTGTTGTCTTTTCATTGTGGATGAGGGGTCAATGATTGGTGTCGGTCGTCTGCAATTCTGCATTCCCGTTTTTCCGTGAAAGGGTTGAGTTGAGATGCGAAACACAAGGAACTGTGAGTTGCTCGACCATGTTCAGTTCAGTACTGGTAATTTAAATCTTCGTTAAACTAATTGGGATCAATAATCATGGTTGACAACCTCGAAAAGTGCTTGAAAGAAAACCCATTGATTTTCAAGGACTTGAAAGTGCTTGAAAAACATTATCAACCTTGAAAAGTCCTTGATTTTTTGGATGTTGTCTTCTAAGGATGTTGCAAATGTTAATTAATTTTAGCTTCATTAAAAACACTTTTTCAATGTGAATCAGTTCCGATTTTACTTTTTGATTTATTGGTCGATGCATAATCCAAGATGGCAGAGCAAGTGATTTTAGAGGGATTTTTTAAATAACTAAATTTTTATTTTAAAACACATATACAGTGGTGGAAATTGATTTATGAACTAACATTCTTTTCACCAGATATCGCTTTGTATTAAGTGCTAACAATTCAAATTTTGTGTGTTGGATATTCAGAGCACAATAAAGGAATTTCACACATAATTTTTTGAAAAAAAATGATATTAAATAAAAATATATCTAATTTTACTTTTTAAGCATGTCAAATGATGGAAATTGATTTATGAACTCAAGTTTATTTTGAACCCAGGTACCAAATATTTTAACTAGTTCTTCATTTGAACTTTAGGGGAGCTTACTATCAGTGTTTATAAATAAGATAAAGGCCAAATTTGTTAAAATTTATCTGTTTTATTCCCATTTTACTAAATAGGAAAGCTTGCGGGACTGCCTGAAGCCAAAAAGGTAAAAAAAATGACCCTTATATAATATTGTAACAAATCTGTAAGAGAAATTAGCATATTAGTTAAACGATCAATAAATATAATTCATAAATATTTGAAGAATCATTCTGACTTCAGCAAAAACCATCACTAAAAAAGGTGTAACCCTCGTGGGACGAGGGATAAAAGCAGGATTATTGGACTTGTATCCCAAAAAGTTACCATTTGTGTCAGCATTTGTGCATTACAGGACGAATTTCTTATGAACAATCACTTCCTGTAACTCCCAGAAGAGTAGGACAAATATTGATATCGTCGTCGAACTTGAAATGTTCCAAAATGAAGGCTGGTCCAAAGCTTACTCTTCACCATAAGAACAGGCTATTAAAATATCGTGGTAACTACATGAAAATGGATTGGGTGGGGGTGGAGGGAGAGAAATGGGAAAAAAGTAACATTTGCTGATGAAAAAAAGTTCAATTTGGATGGACGTGATAGTTTAAAATGATATTGAAAGGATCTTCGGAAATAATCAAGATCTGTCTTTAGCAGAAATGTTAGTAGCGGAAGTTTGATGGTTTGGGCAACGATATCTTATGATTGAAGAAACAAGATTTTGTTTCGGAAGGGCTGACAAACATCACTTTATTGCAGATTAGTTCTAGAAAATTCTTTGATTCCTTTTTGGATGGCAAAACTATGCTTTTGATTAGATTTTTATGCATGATAATGCAAGTATCCACATTTCAAACGAAATTAAAGACTTGTTAAATGAACTAAGTGTTGTTCATTTAGATCATCCTGCCAATAGCCACGACTTAAACCCCAAGAATAATGTATGAGATCAATTGGTTTGAATAATTTACTCAAATGAAGTATGGTTTTAATGAAGTCTGCATCAGTTATGGAATAAAAGGACTTAATAGTTAAAAACTGCAAATTGCTTGTCCAAAACTTGACCCAAAGTTTTGTGTTGTCTATGAAAAACAAAATCAAGGAAGCATTAGCGACAAAAAACAGTTTTAGCAATTATTAATTGAGATTGAATGTAAAAGTTCATAAATCAATTTCCCTATGCTAAAACAAAAATATCAACAAAATAAATTGTTTACGAATTTATATAAAATTTTATTCACGTGTATAATTTATAACGCAAAGCCTGTATAGTATATGAAATTTAGATCGATAAAAATGCATTTAATAAAGAAATACTGTTAAAAAACTGTCAGTTCATAAATCAATTTCCACCACTGTATCAGTTCATTTGAAAGTTAGAGAGCTCTTATACGTTTTGTAAATGAATTTTTAAAAACTATAGTGAAATTTAGATGTTACATGTTCGTATATACAGTCCTTGAAAATAGAGAAATATATCCTTGAAAAGTCCTTAAATAGTCCTTGATTTTATTTTAACAAAAAGTGTGGAAACACTGGTAAATGTTGTTGTTTTATTTGGCTGATGTCTCAATTGATGATGATATATGAAAGTTGGATGTTTCACATTACTAAAATTTTTAAGTTGTCATTCTTGCACTTGAGCGATTTCATTCGTCATTTCGCTAGTTCCTTCGGTTTTACTCAAATTGTGCGGATTTTTCGTCTGCTCTGTTTTGTTTTAGAGTTCTTTAACATTACACACAACTTGTTTTTATCGCTCTGCTATTCATTTAACTTTATAGGCTTGAATTCAATTAAATTTCAATGTGCAAAGCATTACCTAAACGTCAAAGATGCTGGAAATTTTCGGTTCCGATGATATTTTGCCTTACGCTAAGAAATTAAGCGTAGTTGTGGAACAATAATTTAACGTAATTCACGAACAGATAAAATCTTATTTCTACTAAATAATAGTCTGTTCACTACGTCACAGTAATTTTCTCCTTACTAACTAAATAAATATTGTTCGTAACAAATAAGTGCCAGATTTAAAGACCCAGTGTTCCTAGGCACTTGACTTTTGGGGACCCCAACATCTCGAAGCTATTTCGGCAAATTAAATACACTAGGGTACACTGAACAGGCTCCAGTGAATGAGCAGTTGGTAAATACATTTAAAAAATAAGAGGATTAAAAATCATTCCACTAGATTTATTGTCAGCACTGACTTCCTTCCAAAAAACAAGCAAGAAAAATATGAAAAAAAGTTTAAGTTTGGTTTTTAATTAAAATCCAACATGTTTATTGACTGGACATTTTTGTGTTCATTCACTTGGCTTTTGTACCAACCACTTTTTCTTTGGAGCATATGAAAACGACAGAAACAGGGACTACTGGTTTACCAAAAAAGAACGAAATTAAATCGCTTATTTTTGAACCAAATATATCAGTCATTCCTTGAAAAAGAGTCCGAAACGTAAAGAAAAGATACCATCGTCTAGTGATCGGCCTCGTGGCAATTACACGGTTGAACCAAATATGTGATGGAAGAGTTAAAGCAAATAAAACTTAAATAGAATGAGATTTTTTATTTTATTTTGCGGTCTTTAATTGTAGGGGAAGCGTTATTGTTCTAAGACCGAGAAGATAGCAATCGTGGTCAAGAATTGTTTTGGTACAGATCCGCATCAGAACGTTCCATAAACAAACTTTTTTTTTTTTGAAAATCGTTTGAACCATCTAATTTTCGATCTTTTTATTTGAAGGAATGGAGACGGGTTGTTCGAAACTCGCATCTGTAAATATATCCTTAGGCATGTTATGGAAGTGACCATGCTAGAATAATTTTATAGTTAAAAATTATAATTTATGCTGGTTCTCGAGTTCGAAATTACGTTATCAAAATGCCGATAGTACTTGTTGATTATTATTATTTTTTAAAGTTGGAAAAATATTGAGAAATGGCATACTTAAGTATATGTGAAAGTAAAGAAATATTTTTTTAGCGAAGCGCATGCGCAAATGGTAGCTGCCATAGAACTTTTTTTAATTTAAAAGATATTTGAATTTATTTCTTTGTAGTGTATATCATTACCGTTTGATGCTCTTTGACATTTAAAAACCACTTGTGGGTTTAAATAAATAAACTAAATTTATATTGCTGTAGACAGCAAACTTTCTCCGAAAAAACTACGTAACCAAACCTAAGTAACCGTCATTTAAATTAACTTTAAACATACTGACTGACCGGGTCAAGCTATCATGTTAAATATCCGTCATTTTACTGTTATACAATCAAATTGTTTTTTAAATTTCCTGAGATTGATAGACATCAAAACATAGTATTGTTTATTTATAGCACTTGATAGAAGCTGGCCTTATTTAAAACGGTTATATCCGGGAACAAACTTAGTTTTTCTTTAAAAAAGAACTTTTAATTAGATATCGTGCTTTTCCATTTGATCCTATTTTAAATTTAAAAAAAAGTATCCTGTATTTAAATAGAATTAGTTTATATCTATTCTTAACGCCGCCTCTGAGTATTGCAAAATTATGTGTCGAATTTATTTATATTAAAAGTTTTTAAGAAGGTGTCACTGACCTTTAGAATATTTATATAGTTGACCCTAAAAAAAGGTTAAAATTAAAAAAAAAAATATTGAC
Source organism: Hylyphantes graminicola (assembly GCA_023701765.1). NCBI lineage: Eukaryota > Metazoa > Arthropoda > Arachnida > Araneae > Linyphiidae > Hylyphantes > Hylyphantes graminicola. The sequence goes on from CM043121.1 coordinate 52,798,737, forward strand.
TTGGTTTTATTTACTTTTTATAGCTTCTGGAGTATGGGCTGTTTGTCGTAATAGAAGTACAAAATTGTAGCTCTAAATTATTCCTTTCAATTGAGAAATCTGAAATATAAGGTTATGAATTAATGAAAGGAAAATTGCGGAAGCGGTTGAAAGTCCGAAATAGAGATTTTGTGTTTTCTACACGTTTTGAAAGATGCTGATTCTAAAAACGGGATTCTTGAACATTGGTCCGTCTGTCTGAAACTATTTTACGGCTCGAATTAAAAGAGCTACGGACTTTAAATTTGGTAGACGAGTTTCTAGTACCTGTCGGACGTCATATTAAGATTTTCTTAAAAATCGCCAATGGTCAAGTGCAACCTAAGATAGCAATATTTTTATGAAAATTGTGAATGAAATTCTAGTTTCAAATGTTTTAATTAGCCTTGATTGATAAAATTATTGGACGCATCACATTGAATTTTACAACTGATTATAAACTGAAAACAAAAAAGTTTTATTGGAAAAAAATTCTATTGAGATGATGTGAGATTCACACTTATCACTTGTTAAGTCTCAAGAATATTTCTTTCTTTAAAAATATCGCAATCGTTAAAATATTTCAAAATCATAGGTAGGAAACTGATTTCATATGTATCGTGCAAAACCAACGGTCAAATACCACCCAGATCCCAAACTTGCGTTTTCTGACCCAGTTTAGTTTAGTTTTTAATTATCGTCTCTCCAGAGCAATACGAGGGCTATTGGCGACGGGCTTCATATTTTAAAACCACAGTCAAGTGACGAGCCAACACCTGAGTAGGCACCCAACGCAACCGTTAAGTTCGACATCGTACGCAGCTTTAGGACTTAGAAGGATTTTAACGTGCACTTCCTTTTCACGGGTTATTATTCGTCTGACATTTTTGGCTGCACGAGCCGTTTATAGGTCGGCATTTATTTTGGCGATGCCCGGACCCGAACCTGGGACCTTTCGCATGCTAGGCTAATGCCTAACCGACTGGGCTCACCATCAGCCCCGTTGTCTGGCCCAGTGATCCTCGTAACATAGTTATCAGGTGAGGAGGCAGAGCGCTCTCTGATTGCAATCGCACACAATCTGTTCCGCCAAAATTGGCCTTTTCGGCTCTTTTTAAGCCCATCTTCCTCCCTGGCTTGTGTGTTTGCTCGCCGGACGACAATGAACCAGCAAGTGAACCGCTAAACAGGATGCACGAATCGTTAAATAATCAGTTGCCGATGTGCCACCCTCTGATTTTTAAAGATCTTTAAGTTATTTTAGCTTTTGAGTGTATGCTGATGTGACTGATGGTCGCGATTGGTTTTGTATAGATTCAGTAGTTATGTGCTCATGTGTCATAAAAGACAGCTGTCATAAAAGTAGTTGTGAAGCAGCCAGCCGAAATGCAAAATATTATATAGCATTTGCTTCAATCGTATTTTATTTATCAGTTAGATGTGCAGAAATACATCCCAGGTTCTAATTCATAATCATCTTATCTTCTCCAATGAAAAGCAAGTTAACCATCAATCAGGGTGAACTTGTTATGGTTATACGTATAATGGGTAATTAATAGTTAAATAATTTAATATTTTACTAGATTCGCGTTTTCCATGCCAATGCCCTGTAAATATATTTTAAGTAACGTGTTACTTTTAAAAATTTAATCAGTTGTATAAGATGTGTGTGCTACCTTGTAAATGAAATGTATACCGCGACCGATTTTCATGAATAGTTTGTTACATCATTCAACTTTCCAAAGTGATGTGCCTGTTTAATTTCGTCGAATTAAAAACTTAGGGCAAGGGATTCTTGTTGGTTGGGTCACATAAAATGACAAATATGGCATCTGCCATTTGTACCAATCAACCAAAATGCTTAATATATTGCCTTTCCATGTAATGCTTATTAATTATAGAATAGATTTCTAGTTCTGCTTTGTTTCATTTCCATCTCTGACGTTTTATTATTTTTTTTTTGCTAAAAGACACTAAACTTGCAAGTGAAACATGAACCAGGATGCATGTATCCGTTAAATATTCTCTGTTGTATTAAAACAAAATTTTTAATTGTGCGTCTGACCATCCTAAAACCCTCATAGATTAATTTTAAGTTGGATTTTTTTTTTTTTTTTGAAAGAGACCATCGTTTTGATTAGTTTGCAATTGGTTTTGTGTACATTTAGGCAGAGGAAAAAGCGCGATTGGTCCGTTAGTTGGAAACTCTTGTAAGATAATATTTACATACAAAATGATCTGAATTCAATTTAACCAAAATACACTTTTCATTCTGATAAAATTGCCAAATAGTCTCAAATAATATTGAAATCTGTCAGACCTTGAACGAAATAAATGTTTTAAATATGTTTTCTGGATGGGGATTCACAAATTATTTATGGAACACTTTACATGCGCGGAAGGATCTTCTCCATTGCATATTTCTAATAACCCAACTTAGGTTGGCAAGAAGTGTAGTGCCGTGAAGTCAATATGAACTACAATTAGATTGCGTTTTGCATCAATCAAAAAGGATATTTTTGTGTATATTTTAAGATGCGATATAGACTCATAATATATTTCATCTGCATTATCTTGATTGGTTCTTCTGAATAGCTTAGGTATGAATCTTAATGTATAAATATTTGCATTTTCCCATCTTGTACTGCAGGGGTTCCCAACCGGTGGTACGCGTACCACTGGTGGTACGCAAGAATATTTCAGGTGGTACGCGTAAGTGATATGAGCAACATGATGTTATCAATAGCTTCCGTACGCATGTGCAGTGAGCACACAAACATATTACTCATTATTTTAAACAGTAACATTATTTTTAAGAGGAAATCTTTAATTAATTTCTTGATTGGAGTTTGCTGAGTTTGTACTATTTTTTATTTGTAAATTTTTAAACGTATAGGGAATAAAAAAAAACCCTGTAAATTAATGCAATTTTTATCTTTTTATTTCTCCTTTATTATAAGCATGTAAAAGCAAATTAAACAAATATCTAACCATTAAATACGAAGTTTTCTCAGGAATTTTACCCAAAAAACCACATTTAGAAGAGTAAATATTATACGTTTATTAAATATTTAGGTCTGGTGGTACGCCAAAATTTCTCAAAAAGTCAAGTGGTACGCAGGTGCAAAAAGGTTGGGAACCCCTGTTGTACTGTTTTGGTTTGAACTTCATTCAGGTGTTCAGTAATCCTCTACTGTACTTCAGCTAAGATTACATTTCCTTATAGACTGCTGCATAAAGGAGTCGAAGTTGCATAGGTGTAATACAATAAATTAAATATTTATCAAAATAAAATAATTTGAAACCAATTATTCAGTAAATATTGTTTATAATTGTATTTAATTCTTATAAAAACTGTCGAGGTACGTTTACAAAGGTTTATTTAACAAAGGTGCCTTTTCATCTGTTAAAACCCAGTGTTCTTATTTTATAGATTAGAATTCATTGCAATTTCCCAATAATTTATCAGTTTAGACATCTATAGTTATTACATCAAGTTAATTAAAAAAGAATTATAAATTAAGATTTCGTAACTGTGATAAGAGACAAGTCTGATGTGTTGTAGAGCAAGCTTTATCCTGGATATAATTTCTTATTCATACCTTGGAATTAACTACTACTGTCAAAAACTAAGAGAAAGGCGAAGTTATATACTTAAAAATAATTAATCTTGAAACAATTGTCTCTATATAGGTGTTTTTTTTTTTAATTCTTGATTGTTAGGTGATGAAGTAAAAAGTTTTTTTTTTTTGCTTAAAATTTATTTGAAATTATGTAATATGTACTTAAATTTAGATCGATATCTTTCTTTCATTTACCCACATTAAATGACTTTATGCTTAATAAATTGAAACTTATTTAGCATAACTGTATTTTATAAGTGGTAGTTGGTAGTATTTTGTAAGTATTTATTTACTAACTCTAGCAAAATGCAGTTTATTTATCCAGAGAATGCCAAGGCCTTCGTTCTGGCCATTATTATCTTAAGTTAAATATTCAGAGTAAAAATTCATCAATAAGTTATGGACTTTCAAAAATCATGCTATTTTTTTTAAGGGGAAGGGGGTATAGAGTATAGGGCAAGAACCGCTTGATTTATTAAAAGTCTCCCTGTAATTGTGTCTGCTTGGCGGACATTGGCGACAGGAAACCGGTTTTACTCTCGGTTCTTCATTCGCAATACAAACATGTGACTCGTGTCCACTGATCTCTGGCGTGAATCAGGGTTGCCGCGAAAGAAAAACAAAGCGAGTAACCGGTTTCTTTACACCAGTTTAGGTGATTTCTCACTATCATCGCCAAAGAGGCCTATTGAGGAAAGCCTTCTACTAAATCAAGCGGTTTTTCCCCTGTACTCTTCATTTGTATTTGTAAAATTGCATAATTTTCCTAAATTTTTGACTGAACCGCCATCTAACAACACTGTTCTCTTCCAGGTATACCTCACAGCCTGAAGGCTCCCCCACCCCACCTACCTGTGCCAACACCCTATGGGGTTGCCAAACCTGGGGGGCGCAATGTCATGTCCCCCGTTCACCAAGGGGGCCAGCACCCAAATGCCCCATTCTCCCCCTACAATCCTGCCCTCAGCGCTACGAGGACTTCAAGTTTTGCGGCTGCACTGCGGAAACTGGCTAAGCAGGCTGTGGATCCTATTGCAGGTAAATGTGGGGTTTGTCCGTAGCTTTAGAGCAATGTTGGTTCCTGTACATTCGACTTGATGCGATATGATTTGTATAATTTAAATATTGGTAAAGCCTGGGTTTCCTAGTGATAGTGATCATAGCATCCGTCATGATCTTGATAGGTTGCTTTGGAAAATTTGCTATTAATACACAATGGTTATATGTTGATATTGTTATGACTTAAGAGTCATGAAGCCAAATTTCGCCGCTTGGAAATCGGTCATGGTAATCCTGTGGAGAAAGTTCTAAAGTAGCCATAATTTTATCAGTGGTTATTAGTTTCTGGAGCCATTTTGAAGAACAAGGGTAGAATACATATTAAAAATCCATTTTAAAGTTTGGAAATCAGTGAAAAATACAATGTTGTTAGTGAATGACGATGTAACTCCGTAAAAAATGATACAAAACTGGGGGGCGGAATGTCATGTCCCCCGTTCACCAAGGGGGCCAACACCCGAATGCCCCATTCTCCCCCTACAATCCTGCCCTCAGCGCTACGAGGACTTCAAGTTTTGCGGCTGCTTTGCAGTTTGCATAAATTGGCTAAGCAGGCTGTGGATCCTATTGCAGGTAAATGTGGGGTTTATCTCTAGCTCTGGTGCATTGTTGGTTGAACTTCAATAGATTGGATTGGATACGACTTATGTTTTGGTAAAACCTTGGTTTTTTTCTAAGTATTGTAATTGTAGCTTTCATCATGATGATCAAGATGTTGCTTTAGAAAAATAGATATAAAGACCCTGTCGCTATACATTAATATTTCTATGAAGGTCAATTCCGATTGTTACCCTAGGAAAACAATTTTTTTATAGAGGCAGTCTTAAGCATTTGAGAAATGGATTAGGTTGTTGTAGATTTCGTAATTTTAATGTTGGGGGAGGATTTGTTGCAAAATAATTCTTTATTTATGATTGTTATTTACCCGTTCTCTATGAAGTCAAACAAATTTCTTAAAATATCTCAATGAACTTCAATCTTCCTGGGATCAGACTTAACGTTCATTACCACTTTCAGTGTTAACCCATTTTGATGTTGATTACCCTGTTACAAAAACTTAATCAACATCCCTTTCGATGCAACTTTATGCATCGAAACTTCCACTTCAACTTCAGTAATAATCCAAAATACAATCTTTCCACAGACAAAGACCTGTCTCCCATATCTCCTGCTTCATCCCCAGCAACTAGCCAGCAGTCCGGTGGCCACCGGTATCACAACCCTCTGCCCATGTATCTCAACAGCCATACCGGTCAGGGATCTCCTAAACCATCGGTACCACCTTTGCAGAGCTCGCAAGGGAAAGTAAGTCAATAGTTTTTGAAGGTTGAAATACTGCCAGCATGAAACAAGAAGTTCCTGAAGAACAACAACAGACTGCTTTTATGTTACTTAAATACCCTCTGAAATTCTTAAATATATATAAAAAAAGTAGATCTGGAATGGTAAATATCATCTAATACTCCTTTCACACAAGATTTATATACATTATTAAAAAAAAATCATCGAACACAGATCTATCAGGCATATGAGGCAATGCTTTTTTCTTTAAATATGTTACCTTAGGCCTCAGGTGCTAAGTCTAGCAATTGTCTATGTTGAGTGGTTTGTTTGACAATGGTCCCTCAAGTCAATTAACACCCCCAGCAAGTTTGGTACTTATTTATCGAGCCTGTAGGCCATTGAATTTGTAAACGAACATTTTTTTTCTCCAACGAGGCTGCGATATTGGCGATCAAGCCTTCACTGATTTGGGAATATTGAAGTCCACAACCATTTTTCCATTGAGAGTTTAGACAACTTGAATAAATTACAAAGTATAATAATTTGAAATGTATATAAAATCTAATTTTGAAACAGGAGTTGAACATTGAAGTTTTTATCAATAAAAAAATATCATGTTACTTAGAAGTTACATATTTTTCCTCTCGTTTTGTTAGTAGATTATACTACATGCTTTTTTTACTAAGTGGAATTTATTTTCTAGGCACTGGATTTAGGTCGCTACTCTAATAACCACAGAAATGGAAACATATCCGAACCAGTCAGTCTTAAAATGGACAGTTCAAAGTTAATAAGTTCTTCAAATGACAAAAGAAACGATATCATTCCTGGAAGCAAACACTTGGGACCACCAAACCTGCCGCCAAAGTAAGTTGTTGCAGTATTATTTTGCTAATCCATTACAAAATAATTAATATACAACTATTCATTCTGTCAAATTCAAAAAATATTTTTGGAGGCGGTAGTACTTTTGCATAAATGTTTATGGCAGTTACTTTTGTATGTATTTTGGTACCGTTTAATACTCATTTTTAAAGCACAGATTTTTCCCCTTTCTACTTGATATTTAAGATACACAAGCAATGCTACTTTAGTGACTGCTTTTGCCCTTTTAGTGGTCAATACCTTTTGATAAAAAAAATAGTTTTCTGTTAACATGATAGCATAAAATTGGTTTAATTTGTATGGGTACCAGATACTTGCATATAACGAGGTATAATTTAAGAAACATTGTGAAATTATTGCCATGTGCCATCCATGACTGGTTGACATTGTGGCAAAAGTTTTAATCTCCAACCGAATTATATTTTAAGCTTTTTAGCCCAGACATCCAAAGCAACAACATGGTTGTTAGAAAACTCGTTAGCTGTAATTAATAAAACCTAACTTTCTATAAACTTTAAATAAGAATCTTTTTACAAATGTTATGTTGTATGTTTTACATAAAAAATACAACTAGTAATTTTACTTCCAGTTTGAGGCCTGACCATGCCCTATCTCGAGGGTTCCAGCCTTACCGTAACTCCGATGAGCGTAGATCCACCCCTCCGCAAATGTACAACCCTTCACCACCACCACCGAATTCAATCAGCGGATATCCTTACCATCCCTCTTTTGGTCAGTCGTCTAGAGGAATGCCTCCTCAATTGACCAGGTAGGAATAATGGCGTATTTTACTGTTGGACTGTCAATGATGTCTTTAATTTCATTACTAATTATGGAATTATATGAAAATTAAAATAATATGAGCAACCTGATTTAAGAAAATAAATTTTTTCAGTTTTTGTAAGAAAGTTTTCAAATCCTCTTGATACTTATTTTTTAAAACTTAATTTTGTTATAAGATTATAGTCCTTCTGATTACAATGCGACTTCAGAAGCACTTTCTTCCCTTCTGTTTATGTCTGTGTCCATCCTATTTATGTTTGGAAAGTATGATTAACCTCACAGCATAGCCTCAATAAAGGGTGGGTAGATATCGAACAATGACACTCGCTCTTACTTTCCTCAAAAACCACACAAGAAGGTTAGGGAAGAAAGTGCTTTCAAAGCTTGCATTGTAGTCAGAGGGACAATAGTGTACTACATTTCATAGTACAGGGTGTCCGTAAAAGAACGTCTGAGTTTTAATGGTATATTACAGGAATTTATTTCATACCAATTATAACATATCATGCATGAAATTGAAGGAAAACTAACCTAGTTTTTAATATAAGTGCTCAATGTGTGATAACTTTAGTGATACAGCACACATCCAATGAAAATGCAATTCTTCCCATACTGTCTGCGGCAAGTCCGGAGTAATGGAAGCAAGTAATGAATATGACACTGCAACTGTGAAAACCATGTAGCGTTACAAGCGCATGCGTTTTTCTGAAACTGTTGGAGTTATTCTTTATTCATGGCCTTCAACCACAACTGTCAAACGATTGCAGCTAATACTATTACAATTATTTGAAACTCGGACCTTCTTTTACGGACACCCTGTGTATCTTTTAAAACAGCTTTTTTTTGTTAGATAAGTGTGTATTCATTAATTGTTAATGTTTTTATAAATTGTTTGTTATTAACATGTCTAACAATAATTTTTGAAAGTGCATAATGGTGTAGTATTAAAGCTACCCATGCAATCTAAAAAATACATAGAAATGTGTGTCTGATATTCTGCATGAATCACTAACAGGCTTGAAGAATCCGTATACATGGAACGTTATGGCCTTCTCCGTCCTTCCACATTACCCTATCCTCCTACCTCTAACATGATCCCGCATCCTAGAACGCCTAACTATCCTACGATGCAGTACCCACCTGAGCTCATAACTACCCAGCCTTCAAGGGCCTATAATAGTTCGTCTAACCCTTCAAGCAGGTAAGTTGAGAATGTGTAACTTGTTTATATTGCAAGGCTGGGCCGTTACTTGTTTAAATGTAACTTGTTACAATTGCAATTAATTACTTTTTCACAAAAAGAAACTAATTACTTGTAAAATTACTAATTTCCAAAAGTAACAAATTACAATTACTTTTAAGATTACTTTTTACGACAAAATTTCTTATATCTATAAATGTTTCGAAAAATAAAGTATAAATGACTACACACTACAGAATACAGTCATGTGGTCGTTACTTTGGAAAAGTGTAGACAACTCTAAATCAGCTTCGGCGGAAGAATGTCTAGTTTTTGCATTCTCAAAAAAAAAATCACATCATTGCTAGATGAGTGGTCATAATCACTGCAATCAGTAGGGAACATTTTATTTTTCTGAGAACGATATTTCTCTTCTAAGCAAAGATAAGAGTATCTGAAAGTTTGAGTGTTAATGATAAAATTAATGAAAGTAACTCGTTACTGTAACAAAGATTACTTTTTCGAAAATTATGTAACGCATTACCTGTATGCTAGTATGTTTTTTTTTAGGGAACTAGATTAAAAGAATGGTTTGTCCCTCTGTACCTGGAAAATTTATTAATGGTTTTAAGGAAGAGATGTTTTTCCCGGATAATTTGAGATTGCAATAGGACTAAATTGTATTGTTATAAAAATCTTGACTATGTAGTTATTTAGAAATAAAAAAAGAAATATGTTAATTCTTCAAGAAAATATTACTGGGTTGATTTTTTTAAGTATTAAAACATTTATTTTATTGTATTTTAAAGAAGTCTTGTACCATTTTCAGTAGAAGTGTTTAAAAAATATGAATACTAAAAAATTCTGTTTTTAAATTTTATGCAGTAAAAAAAGACTTGCACATTGTCCTTAGAATAGAAATTTGATTGTGATATTAATTGTCACTTAGATCAGACAGCTTATAGTTTATATTTTGATGTATCAATCTTTAATTTAATAAAAAGAGCTTTTTTTATTCTATTACCTATTAAAAATCTTAACGTAAAGTGTGGCTATGACTTGTAAACTAAATACAAATATATTTTTAATAAGTAAAATAACTTCCTCCACCCATTCATATACTTGTATGTTAATTAAATATTTTAATATCCATTCTTCACAGATACCATGACGAAGATAGCCCAAAAGAGACAAACCTCATCAGAAAGCGAGAAATGGACCTGTACCGTGAACAGCGCGAACAGGAAAGGTATTTGGAGAGGGAAGAGAGCGAATCTCGAGAAAGAGAAGCAGAGTATATGAAAAAGGAAAGAGTTTATTTGCGGCAGAGTCCCATGGCTCAGCATTCTTCCGGGAGATCTGATACTTCAAATGAAGACAAAGGTCAGTATTTGGATTTTTTATGTTAAATAGTGGCATATGAAATGTACGTTTATTGAGTGTGAAAGAAACTATTGGGATTACAAGCATAATTTAATATCTTTTTTGTTAACCTTCTGAGGGATGCAAACATATAGTTAAAAGTTTTAAATTGTCTGTTATGGGATTTTGAAGTATGGGTAACTACGTCTGAAAGCTATTTTTAAAAAAAATTAGATAATTTTTTTTGTTCTACAAATATTTTCATTTATTCGTATTTAATTTCAGTGTTGAGAGGTTTCAGAATTTCATATTTTTTACATCTCGTATATCTAATTGAACTATCTCCAATAAACAGGTCTCATGGGTTCCATAACTCACGGAACACCCCGCGACTATGCTCGGAGCTTGTCCCCTCCATCCTCCACATCCACAACCCCCTTGAATCTGGCAACTTCAGCTGCTCCACACCAGAACGACCACATGCCACTCAAGGAGGAATACAACTCCAGACATCATAGACTGGGTCCTGTAAACGGCCAGTTGCATCAGAGGGGATTGAGTAATTCAAATAGTATGGGGTATAGGAAAGAGGAACCGGCACCATATAGGATGCACTATCAGATGAATCCGGTGAGTTTTATTCCATTACAGTTAAATGTTAATTACATTTTTTTAGTTGAAATGATTAAGTGGAAAAAAGCATGGATAAAATGATGGAAAATCAAAATTTTCAAGTTGAAAAAAAAAAAGCATGCAATGGGTAAGTTGTATTGAACAGGAGTGTTTAGCTTTAAAGTTTTTTTTATTTTTTATTTTGGATTTTTTTCTGTTTTTGAAATAAATAAAATATTTATGGAATTTTTTAATAATAATTTGTTTTCATTAAATTCACGATCTCCTCAAAACTTGATGGGAAAAGTTATGCATTTTTTAATGGTTTGTATCTTGTAAATTCATAAGACACGATTCAAAAAGGTGCTTTAATTTTTTATTTATGCATTATTTATAAATCATCACATGTGAATAAATGTGCAATCAAATTTATATATCCAAACCTTAATTTCTCTTCTCCGGTTTAATCTTTTTTTTTTCAGTCCCAGTGATGCCATTTGACATCATCATGTTTCTGATCTTAATTAAAAAAATTAATAGGATCTGACATCTATTGGGATTATTAAAAAACATTTTCTATTCGAATAGAAAAAAAGTTTTAAGAATCGAATGATGTACTTTTTGATATCGTAAATGGCTATTAGACGATCAGAATTGTTTTTCGAAAATAATGATGCCAAACTGTCATTGGGACTGAAAGGGTTAATCGGCTCACCCTCGATTGGGTTAAGTGGGTGTCAACTGTACTATTTGTCTGCACTGTTAAGTACGAATAGGGTTGCATAAGGTTGGTAAATTTATACCCTCTTAAAGAACATTTTACCTCTTTGACATTGACTTACAAACCTTGTCTTCATTACAGGAATCCGAATCCAAACCCCTTCCCCACCTTGACCCCCCAGAAACCCTCCCTCCCTCAAAACCAAACTACTACATGGACCAGCAAGACAACCAAAAGCCCCCCAGAGTCGAAACCAGAACCCTCAGCATAGCCTCGGTCATCAACTCCCAGATAAATGGCATCTTCGCGCGGGACAACATCGCCTCCAACAAGAGCTACTTCCCACCAAACTTCTACAGCCGTCCTCCGTCGGAGCAGGGTAATAACTCCAGGATGGAGTTGGAGTTGAAGAAGGCCTTTAATGTGGTGCAGGAGATGAAACCGAAGGATAAGTCGCCCCAGAGCTTAAACGAGGAGAATAAACTGCCAGTATGATGTGTTTTGTTAGATTAAATGAACAGAGCAATCAGATGAAGAGATAATTTCTGCCGTTTTATTTTGTCTTCCTCTAATTGTTCTGCTTGTCCTATAGCTCCGCCCATGGTCATGGCTTCTGTGCAAGGAAACTTTACATTTAAGTGTAGCATAATTGTAAACACAGACGTTGCTAAGCTCGTTTTTTGTAAAAACAACTAACTATAATCAAATGTCTAAACAACTAACTTGTCTAACAACTTGTCTAAACAACTAACTATAATCAAATACTCAAGTGCATTTGTTACAAATATTCATTATATTAGTTTTTTAAATCTGCTTAGTTATGCTAAAATTTTAATTATTTATCTATTTTATTTGCGTTGCAATAAGTTTCTTTTGTGACCATCTAATGACAGTTAAGTTGCTATATAAAAAAACTAGTATCAACAAGACTTCTTATTAGCAGTAATCTTTCGTAACAATCCTAATCTCAACAGAAAGACAACTTTTATTATATTTTACATCCACAAAACCTAACACAACACTCCCATTTTCAGCCTGGCTACAGCCTCGAACCCCAACACCACCCAGACTCAAACGGCTACACCAAACCCAAAGACACTCTACGACTAATACACAACTCCCCACCTTACGAAGATCCTCAATTGCCGGAAGAGCCTCCCAAGGTAGTCATCAGTGTCCTCGATGCCAGGGAGGAGAAATTGAGGAAAAAGAGGATAAATGGAGGATTTGAGGAAAGTGAGGAATCTGGGATCGAGTCTGAGGATGAGGAAGGGTCGAGGTTGAAGGAGCTGTTGAAGGTGTCGGAGTGTCCGAAGGTCAAGCTGCCGTTAGATTCGAAGGTAAGTAGATTTTGTGGTAAATATATTGAATTAAGTGAATATGAGGTTCTTAAATCTAATTATGAAAAGCTCACACCAATAGTTAAGTTTCCCAGAACACAAACTGCAGGGTTTGTACGCCTCCTAAAAAATACCTGAACTTCATTTTTTTCTCCTAAGGGCCCTTATATTAATTCTTGAAATTTGTGTCTCATTTGATTTTTTTCCCCTTTTCCTGGAAAAAAATTATGGTGAATCATTTTTCTCCTTTCTCTGCTGTTTTCCTCCCATACTTTATTCGGAATAAGTCTACTGCTTGTGCACAGTAAAAACACAGAGTTCGTGATACTGGTTAATATCCAAAAATGTTCATAACTCTTTAAACATTTTTCCCCTTTCTGTTTCATTATTTGAAGTGCAGTGAAGTCACTAGACTAATACAATTACTGATGTTGTTAATAGTGTCTTTTTAAGGTTGTGCTTTTAGTTTCGGCATTAGCTTCTTAAAAATGTTTTTAATTGTTGCTACCAAATTCTGTAAGAAAAATTTATAAAATATATGTTAGTCTTCAAATTAAGGAGATTAGCAAGGTGTATGCAAAGAATTTCTTTTAAGGTGGTAAACACAAAATAAAATCAGTTTTCTTAGCGTTTTACTGTAACAAATTATATTTATTAATAACAAAAGTTAACAGCTGAAATTCTAATATTTGATAATTCTTTGTTATACAAATATTAAGGCCTATTTTTTTCCTTCAACAGAAAACAGAGTTTCTATCAAAGTTTGAACTTGTTACTCCTTTAAAGAAATTTAGTAAGTCATTCCATTATTTATTCTTTTTAAATACAATCTGCTATATTTATGAGATTTTTTTTTTGTTGAACTGTACATTAAAAAAATGCTATAAAAATGTGCACTTGGAAAGAAAATGAATTGCATAAACGAGGTTTTTAAATGTAGAAGTAAAGTATATTCAATTCCAAAAAGTAAACCTGTTTAACTAAAAACTAATCCATGTTTTAGATATTAAATATTCTTGATCTGTTAGAATATACATTAAAATGCAATTTCCATTTTATTTATTTCTATTCTTTAATAACTACAATTTGTCTTCTGTTTTTATAGATTTAGAAATTAAGAAATGTGCAAGGCGCCGTAAACTTCTTCGGGAGAAGAGTCCGACAGTTGACATTAAGGTAGAAGAGGAACCAGTCGAGTACGATTCTAATCACCTGGCTGACTTGGCCAATCGCCTGTGTTATTCGGAGGATTTCCAGTCCAGGAAAGAGTTTATGAAATTGTTGGGATTGCAGTACGTGCCACCGGAACAAAGATCAGGTTAGTTTGGGTTATTTCCTTTTGGAATATATATATAAATTAATTAAGGATGGATTCTGGTTCTGAACTTTTCTGTGCACATGGTGGTATTTGAAGTTATATTGAAAAAAAGATCCTACTTTTATTTATTGTCAAAAATTAAAATTGAGACTTTAACTACCACATTTCAAAGTGTTTATTTGAAAAATTAACATATTAAATAATTCAGAGAATTCTTTTTAATTTAACTAATTTTCTGTTTAAAACCAGAAGAAAATCTGATTTCTTTGAATACAATCAGGAAGTTAATATCCATAGGAGATTAGATAGTTTATTTTTAATGTGCCTAACGGTTATTTTTGGCTTTCATAAAATTTTAAAAAGTGGAGATTGTGAGTGTTACAGTTGGAGACCTCAAATACTGTCTTTTCTCAAAGAATTCGATTAGAGGGTTTCTCAGAAATATGTTGTAATCAAAGAAAAGACACCTAATAGAAATTCTAGTCTATCTTTACAAAAACATAATTTATATTGGTCTTCTATTTCTCTAATTTAAGAGATCAATTGATATTTCTCCAAAAATGAAAAATTTCATTATAGGTGAAGATTAGAAATTAACAACTTGCCTCGAAAGTCAAGTTCTTCAAGAGAATAAAATTATCTTGTACTCAGAAAATTTTGTGGACAAAAATTCACTTTTAATTGTATGCAGTTTTTATGATAACCTTTTGAAAAATATTTTTTATGATGTTTTCTTATAAAATGAGAAACTTGAGATATATTTTATGTTACAGATTTGTTTCCCTTTTAGCCTTTTTTTTAATATTTAATGAATGTTTCATTTAATTTCAGAAAAAGAAAAGGTAAAAGCTCTGATAATGAATGAGAGGCTAAGAAGAAATGGTCTACTGCCCCCAAGCCAGAGGTGTTTAGAACTCCAAGGATCGCTTTTAAGAAAACGTGGTACGTTTAGTAGGATGTTCCTTATATTAACCATTTGCGAAATCAAAAATACTGTCATGTGGGATGCTTTTATTTGAGTCATCTAGTTTAAAAACCAGATAAGTCCACATTTGACTTCAACTTATGTATTGGCAATTTGTGAAAACTACTTTTGTTGACAAACCACTATTGTTTTTATGCTTAGCAAAATTTACTACATCCTCTATGCTCATAAACTATCTTCAACTTTGTTGTTTACTTCATGAATCATGCACAAAGATTATTGGTGCAAGTAGTACATTAGTGAAAAACTGTTTTTTTCTGTTCTGTGTGATTCTGAGGAAGGTAAGTGTCTTGATCCTACAATTTTTTTTTTAATTTGCACTAATAAACAATTTGCGGCAATCTATATTGTTGCCTTTATGAACTCATGCATCCTCTGGTTTCAGTACAAAAGTAGTTTAAGTCAGATACTCACCTGGTTTTGAAACTAGCCTGCTCATTTGGCTGTTACAACAAACTTTTAATTCGCAATTTTAGCAAATTTCATTCAACTCCAATTCAAATTCATTGCCTTTTCTTAATTTCTGCATTTGATTTCGCAGGTTGCAGCATCATGAATGGTTTGAAACACAGTGCCAAGAGGCCGCATCTGGAAGACGGTGAAAACATCTCTCCATCGCTGTCTTCGGAAAGATATTTCGAAAACCAAACGCTGCCTGCTGTGAAAGATTCCAAATCGGCCGCAGCTTCAGTGCAAAGACTCTCTGCTTTCCTAAAGCCACCAATGAGAACAGGTAAGAAATAACTAAATATCTTGTATGCCGCGCCCTCTGGATGTCACTTATTGACACTCTGCCCCAAACCGCCATCTTTTTGTCATTAGGAACGGCAATAGGGGTTACGAGAGGTCCTTTTAATTAAAATTTTGAGTGATTGTGCTTACAAGCCCCGAAATTTGTAAAATGTAAACAGATTTTTTCTTCAGTTCCTTTTTGTGGTTAGTTTTAATTAAGTTATTTGAAAATGGTGGCATTAATGAATTTCTGTAACTAATGAAACCAATTTTAAACCTATATAAATTTTATTGTATTGTTCAGAATTTCATCTTGGGGTTAAGAGTAACTTTGGTCTAAAATAATATATTAATTTTTCCAAAATGAATTATTTAATGTTTAAATTTTCTCACATTTTGCAAGTTCGTTAATTAAAAAACTTCATTAAGTATTATGAAAACATTTAGGCTTGATCGATTTACAATATGGATGTTAATAAAACCCAAAAATTAAAGTGCACAATGAATTACTTCTGAGATTTAGTGGGAAATTTAACTTAAAAGTTGCTGAAAGTTTCACATCTGTAACAGTGGAACCGTACATCTTTAAGTTATACAGGGTTCCCACGCCCCCTTGAAAGTCCTTAAGAAGTCCTTGATTTTGATTTTCGTTTTCAAGGACCCCTTTATACTCCTTGATTTTGACCAAAAATCATTGAAAAGTCCTTGATTTTTATTTTTGATTTCAAGGACACTCTAAATACCCCTTGATTTTCATCAACAATCATCGAGAGTCCTTGATTTTTTTTCTTCCGCGACGGCGTGCAACCGCTCAAAATACGGGAACTCATTTTCTAAAACACTGCCAACGCAGTGATAAATGGCGCTTCTAGCACTTCTGCAAGCAAAACGCCATTAGACAGAGGAACGATGAGAGAAACCGGTAGTATTTTTGCCAAATCCTTTTTCCCTCTGATATGGTTGCTATAACATCTGGCGTTGGCGATATTTCAAAGGATGTTTTGTTTTAATGTTACAGCTGCTGACGCGGGTTTATTTTACTTTTGTTATTCTTATATCTTTGGAACATCTGAATAAAATTATGAGTACTTTTCCGTTAAGTAGAGTCTCTTTTCTTCTTGGGGTTGGGAAGCCCAGTCGGTTAAGGCGTTCACCTTGCATGCGGAAGGGCCCAGGTTCGGGTCGGGCATCACCAAAATGACTGCCGGCCTATAAACGTCCTATGCAGCCAAACGAATAATACCACGTGTAGAGGAAGTGCACATTAAATATGCTCCAAAGTCCCGAAGCTGCGTATAATGTCGCACTTAATGATTGCATTGAGTGCCTATTCAGGTGTCTGCTCCAGGGATCAACCTGCAGTCGCGTTTGTCGCAAAATGCGACGAGTTGTACGAAAATGCGAGAAAAAAATTACTGGACGTCGCGAAAATGCGACGCCGTAATTCGGTGAAACTAAACTTAAATTTCAATAAAACACAAGTTCAAATAACCGATTCTAATAATGAAAATAAAAATTTTAATCAAAATGGGAAGATGAATTCAGATTGGATTTTTCACTAAGATGTCTTCAAATCTCGGCCAGTCAGTGCAACCTCCCATTAGAAGAGGGTTCCAATAATGCTTCCTGATTTAATTGATGCCGCAATTCGGTGAATCTAAACTTAAATTTCAATAGACAACTAGTTCAAATAACCGATTCTAATAACGAAAATAAAAATTTTAATAAAAATGGGAAGATGAATTCAGATTAGACTACACTAAGATGTCTTCAAATTTCGGCCAGCCAATGTAACCTCCCATTAGAAGAGTTCAATAATGCTTCCTGATTTACTTATTTTACCGCCTAGTAATTTTAAAGAAATCTACCCATGACGTCACATTGCGTCAGAATGATTGACAGTTCTCTGGGTCTGCTTGATCGCAAGAGTATCTCGTCACTTTTGTAGCTCCGGTTCAGGCCAAGTCTGACAACCAGAATATATTTTCTGATCCAGTGTATGGTTCATGATGTCCGTGAGTCGTGATCACGTGAACGTTAAAATACTTTTTGTTTCCGTTTGAGCCTTTTATTCTTCTTCCGCCTGTGGTGTTGTTTCTGATTTTAAACAATATTTAGTTTCTTAAAAATGGACTTGGATTTTATGTTGCTAGGTAAATTTCTAGTTCCTGAATTTTTCTGGAAAAGTGCTTGGATTTTTTCCCCTAACAAATCTATGAACCATGTTAATAAGGATATGTATTGAAAGACCAAAAGTTGGTGATTTCAAACAACTAAAACTTGATTTTAATACATCAAATTAACAGCAAAATCATGTTCATAGACAAATCTGAAGATAATCCAACACCATAAATAAAAGTAAATGTACTTATTTAAAAATGCTTATAAAAAAAAGTTAAAAGTACTTTTAGTAGTATAGTTTTATATAATTACTTAAATTTGTCATGCTGTGATTCATAAAAAAGTATCAATGTAATGTTAAGCTATTTAAAGAAAATTAACTGCTACACAAAGATTGATTTGTTTAGATTCAAGCGATTTAATTGCCATGACGTTGATTTATAAGCAACTAATTTTTCTTTAGCATTTTGCTACAGCTTTCTTCTACATTTTAGCACTTTTGCTACAGCATTTTTTGACCCAGGTTGATCCCTGGTCGGCTCGTCACTTGACTGTGGTTCTAAATTATGACGCCTGTCGCCAATAGCCCTAATATTTTTTTACGGTTGGTTATTCAATGCATAACTGCCAACTACTACTATGGATAGTCCGTAGTTTATACGGGCGTGGTTATCGAACTACATAGTTAGGAAAATGCATTCAAAATCTATGAATAAGCTTCAAATATATATTTTAACATTTATTTATTCGATTTTAAATTTATTTATTTTAAATTTATGATTTGATTGTAAACTGAGTTCAAGCAGTAATTAGGTTTTTTTTTATAAAATCAATGGTTGACTGGTTTTTTTTAATTATCTTGGTACGAAAATTGTATTCTCTAATTGTAACTCATAATATTGTAACTCTTTGATTCCAACTAAGTAATAAAAATGTAAAAATGTTGTTTAAACAAAAATTTTAAAATATTGTATACAACTTTATAATAATAAATGTATGTTGTTTTTTAAAAAATTCTGTTTATATTAGTTATTTTATAAATTTTGTTTTATTTGTGAAAATGGTGTCATATGATTAAGGGTCCTTGAAATTTTTTGGGGGGTCCTTGAAAAGTCCTTAAAAAGTCCTTGATTTTTATTTTGAAAGAAGAGTGGGAACCCTGTTATAAATTATGCTAACTAATAATTTAAGCACATGATCACTTAATGTTAAAATGATAAGAGTTTCAGTATAATTTAAATGTGTTGCACAATTTGAAAAAAAAATTAAAAATTTCATGTACTATCTCTTATTTGCAATGTTGTGTTTTCTTTTAAAGTGACTCTTCCTGTACCTCCTCTCATTCCAACCCATCAACTCATTTCTCAAGTGGGCGACAAAACTACTAATTCGGTGGTTGCAGTTAAAGACCCTCGTGCTAGACAGTTGAAAGATTTTGCTCAAGAGTTCCATAATTCCGTGCTGCAAACAACTCAAATTCAGTTAGGTAAGGAATTTACCTTTTCAATCCCAATTTCTTAATTCAAAAAGTCTAGAATATGTTTTTAAAAAAAATCAGTATGCATCCAGAATAAAATGGTGAAAAGCTGGGAAAAATTTGGAATTGTAGATTTTGAATAAATTATAAAAAATATTTTAAACTTTATATGTTAAAATTAGGTCAAATTTAATTTTTAGTCAAAAGCATGAAGAATTTAGCGGCAATTTTTTAAAAATTATTTCAAAGTTAATACATATAAGTAATCAAGTTATCTAAGAAATTGACAGATGCTAGTAAGAGTCCAAACCACTTAAATTTATATATCTTTGACAAATTATTTACTGTACCCAAATTATTTACCATTTTAAAAGTAGAACTAATTTTTTATTCCTGCCATATGTTCTTGCTGGTGGTTCTAGTTTAAACACTCACAAAAGAAAGTAGCTGAAAACTTTAAGTTCTGATAGTGACTAGTATTTTGCTTAATCAGTTTTAAAACTATACTCATAAAATCTTAATTAATATGAAATTTTGTTTGGTATTTGAGTAGCAATTATTAGAGAGATTTTGCATACAGTTCGGTGAACCGTAACGCTAATCCAAACTTTAACCTCTCGACCAATCAAAAAACGCATAAATATCTACTCGATTTCTGATTGGTTGAGAAGTTTGGATTAGCGTTACGGTTTACCCAATCACATGCAAAATCTCTATTAAGTTTGAATCGAATCCTAACTTCTCCAAATCAAATCCGACCTTAACATAATATTTAATTGATATGCAGGTTGTAATTTTTGGAATAGATATTTTTTAAATTACAATTAAAAATATTCTCTTTTTTTTTGTAACAGAGAAAAAGAATGTTCCTCCAGTCGTTCCTATGGAAACATCATTCCCAAGATCCCCTGCAAATTCGACTCCCGAGAAATCTGATTGGTGCCCTGGCGAATATAAGCAGCCATTCCGCTTTCCAGGAATAGAAGCCATCATGGAATCCTACGAGTGTCACTTGAATGGTAAGAAACTAATTTTTAAATATTTTATTACATGTTTTATTGCAAAAGTAAATAAATTTACCTTTTGCTTAATTATTGCATTATCCACTATTGAAGTTATACTAGTATTGGATTATTGAGGGATTACTTGGATATTCTAAAAAAAAGTGTACCCTAGTTAAAATACTAATTCTTCCTAGTTTCTTAGCTATTTATTTCCTAGTTATTTAGCTATTATTTTCAAGTTCATTAGCTATTCTTTCCTAGTTCATTAGCTATTCTTTCCTAGTTAATTAGCTATTATTTACTAGTTAATTATCTATTATTTCCTGTTTTTTTTTTATCCTAGTTAACTCTAATTTTGTTCAATGATTGCTTAGCTCTTTCGTTTTATTATTGAGTCATTAATTATTAATCAAACTAAATTTTTGATTTTCTGACCAACCAAATAATTATTCCTGTTTTGTCATTTTCAAAAAAACTAGTTATGTTATTTTTATTTGCATGTTTTTTAATACTTTTCTTTTTATTTTATCTTTGTGCAGAGCAAAATGCAGAAAAAAGATTCCTATTGGAAAGATGCCAAAAGCTGAAAACCTTAAATGAAAAATCAAATTTAGAAGCAGAGTGCCTTGCAAAGAAACAAGAGGTATATATGTCAAATCATGTCTCAAATAAATGAATTTGCAATGAAATTAATTTTGCAAGCTGATTAATGATACAATGTAAATCTTTATTTGGTAATAATATCTGGAATAATTAATGAATAATCATGCTAGAAGTCAGGTGCACATCTCTAATTTGTCTATATAGGACATTTTTGCAATTTATGGATACAGATACATTGTAATTGACATATTGGATATATGTATATTGTTGTTTTAGTTTAGTCTGCAGAAAAATCTTATCTTGTAATTTTATCTCTGGATATTGAAATTAAAAAATTTGTTTCCCATTTCTATTTTTTGCACAATATGAAAAGTAAAAAAGTATCTTAATGTACTTTGCTTATTCTGCAATTTTAACAGTTTAACAAGCTACACGTCACTGATTATATTTCCATGTGTTTTAATGTTTTTAAAACTTTTTTAAACTAATGTTTGGTAATTTTGTTTTGTCTCTCAATTCTTTATTAGTTATATATGCCATGCAATACTGTAAATGGATATTGTCTAGCTTAGTATTGAATTATCGGCGCATCGTATTACAACGGGCGTCATATTTTGGAACCACAGTCAAGTAACAAGCCGACACCTGAGTAGGCACCCAAGGCAACCGTTAAGCGCAACATCGTACGCAGAGTTAGGACTTTGAAGGATATTTAAAGTGCACTCCCTCTACACAGAGTATTATTCGGCAGACATTTTTGGCTGCACAGGCAGTTTATAAGTGGTCGGTTATTTTGGTGATGCCAGGTCACGAACCTAGGACCTTTTCGCACGTTAGGCAAATGCCTAACTGACAGGGCTCCCAAGCCCCAAAAGGATATTGTTATTTGTAGTGTGCCTTTTTTAATATTTATACTATTTATAATAATCAATACTAAATTTTACATTTTTCTCTTATAGGAGCTGCTAAGAGAAAAGCAGGCTTTGGACTTGCAAGAAAAGGAAACCCAAAGTAGTTTTGAAAATCTCAAGTTATTCATTCAGCATTTCAGATAACATCTTTATAATTTTCATTTGTTGTAATTAACAAGAAAAGCCCAAAGTTTTATTTGCTGAAACCGTTAGGACCAACATGAAGTCTACAAATATTTATTATTGAAACTGAAACAAAGGCTTTATAAACTGTCCAAGAGGGATTTTATTGAGAATTTTGCATTTTCAGTGCAAATATATTAGTCTATGCTAACAGTTTAACAATTAGCATTTTTAAAGTTATATTCAACTTTGCCGAATAACTCAAAATTTGCTTGAGAACTAACAATAGAACTGCATATTGTTACAATGCTTTTTCAATGCACATTTTCCAGCAAGGTGTTTCTCAACCATGGTGTTTTGAGATTTTATTTCATTTAGCTTGCTTTTAACGTTAACAATTTATTTATTTTTAAATATTAACATGCTCTAAGCAGGGTAATTTAAAGGTAATGAATTTCCTAGCCGGTATAAGTTAGGTTTTACAACATAGTCCAAGGTTATGAAAAATATGCTACCCGATTTTCCAAACCCAAAATCAGGACATTATATTTCTACCCTACCTCCAAATCCTCCAAAATATTTTCAGTGAATACTTTCTCCTCCCGTCCCCCTCCTGATACAGTGAAACCCCGATTTTACGTTTCTCAAGGGACTGGGTAAAAAAAACGTAAAATGCGGGAAAAACGTACAATACGGGAAATACATAGAATGCGAAAAACAAATAGGAAAAAAATTATATCGGTATTAAAGATGAGACTCTTTCAAATGGTATAGTAATACTCTATATTTTACAAAGAGATCATTCTAAATACGAATTATACAACATAAAAGTTTTTGCATATTTTATTTATCATATTTTTGCACAAAAAGTGTCGGATATTCAGGGAAGTAAGACAGTCGGACAAGGGGAGGGGGGTAATCAAACCATGATCCGTGAGAAGAAACCAGTTTCAAAAAACAGGAGCCTGTGGAATGGAGAAAATAGTGCTCATTTTGAACAATTTTTCGTTTTACTTTCCAGGGAAAACGTAAAATGCGGTAAATTCCATAAAAAACAAACTTACAATCCGGGTTAAATTAACATTACAGTATACGGAAAAAATTGGGACCTGCTGAAAAAAACGTAAAATGCGGGAAAAACGTAGATTCGGGGGACGTAAAATCGGGGTTTTACTGTAGTAATCAAATATTAGGAACTAAAAAATATTTTAAATTCATTTTGCGCTAAGTAAAGATTATTCAGAAATTTTTTTTGTAGAATCTGTATTTTATTTATGTAATATAACCAAAGAGCTCTAAACAATTTGAAAAAAATATTTTTTTTCATTTAAATGTAATTAAATATTTGATTCTGCTTTTAGTTACATTGATTTTTTTTTAATTCTTGGCTTGAATCCCTAAATCTTTTTAATTACATTACTATTTAGTGAAGTAAAGAACTTAAATAAACCAGGGTTATCACAGTTATTGAAAACCTTGAAAAATGCTTGAAGAAAGATCTTGTAAGTACTTGAAAAACATCATCCACCTTGAAAAGTCCTTAATTTTTTGGGTTGACAAATTTATCTTTAAGTGTTGCAAATGTTAATTTTGGCTTCATTAAAAACACGTTTTCAATGTGAATCAGTTCATATTATATTTTTTGATTGATTGTTTGTAAAATCCAAGAAGGCAGAGCAAGTGATTTTATGTTGAATTTTTAATAACTAAATGGTTATTTTATAGCACATATTTAAGTTCATTTGAAAGTTATATAGCCCTCAGTTTTTTTCTAAATGAATTTTTAAAAACTATCAAGACATTTTGGTGTTGCATGTTCGAATATGCAGTCCTTGAAAATGGAGAAATATATCCTTGAAAATTCCTTAAATAGTCCTTGATTTTTTTTAACCAAAAAGTGTGGCAACCCTGATAAACTAATTTGATTTAGGTTTCTCTCTAGAGAAAAATATTTGCTTTGCATTTTTGACCAAGATATTCAATTCCTTGCTTGTGAGGTATGCTCATGTTAGTTTGCAAAGATAAAGAGTTAGAGCTTTATATTTATGGAATGTAAATGATTGTATATATCTATTACGGTGTTGTGATTTTCATTTGTACATGATATTCAAGTTTTAAAGGAATTTTTTATGTTTTGGCAACAAGCAGTATTCTTTTGTATGTTTTATTCTATTTATTACACCATTTGTATAACTGCTGCAGTTTTTTATACTCCCAAGTTTAATTTTCACTCATTTTTCGATTTTATAATTTTTTTTATTACAAATGTGTTTTTACTTGAAACTTTTCCAAAGTATATTATTTAGTTTGTGCATATTTCTGCATTTTGTTGATTAAATGAAACATGTAACAGATGCATAATAAATTTTTATGACTATGAAATTTGGTATTTTTTTATTGTGTATCTATTTCTATTATTAGCATTATTTTCTTTTAAATGTATCATTAAGTAATCTATTATAATAAAAGAGTCTGTCTGTGTGTATGTCTGTGGATCGCAAGACCTACTTAGACTGCTCTAAAAAATTCGAAATTTTAATACCTACGTGTGCACCTGAGGCTTAGTTTTTTCATATTGGATTGTGACTTTTAATTAATATAATTTGTTTAAAAAAACGTCATCCACGTGGGAGTGCGGGACCATAACAGGGCTTGAAAATACATGGACCGGTTCGAAACGGGGGCTTGACGCCATCCTCCATTAGCGTGAGCTTTTTAAGTGCGTATGCACCAAGTCGAATTTAATTTTGTTTTGATTTTTAAGTGTATTTTAATAAGAAGGCAGACCATAACAGGGCTTCAAAACACAACAACCGCCCCCGTTGCAGGGGCTTGACGCCATTCTCTGTTATTTGCTTTTTTCTTGCGCATGCGCCAACACGAATTGAATTTAGTTTAGATATTGAGTGTATTTTCACAAGCAAGCATGCCTAAAAAGGAAGTAATGCGAAGTTAACGGGTTCCCAGTAAGGCGGGACCATACTGCTAGTTACGTAAGAAACTAAAGTAGTTTATACAAAGTACATACAATAATCATGATTATATTTTAAAACTTTTGTCCGTCCATTTTAATATTTTCATTTTGATCTTTAAGTCCTAGCAGCTGCAAAGAATTTTGTTTTTAAAAAGTGTAGAGAGAAGGATTTTCAGAAAAGTAATGCATTCCAAAATAAATACGCCAGGTCCTCTAATTTCTTAGGTACACTATCTTAGACGTGCTTGCTAAATTTGTTTACATAGTTCGAAGTCCCGACGCGACGGCGGATTTCCATGTCGTTACAAATCCGAGTGCAAGCTCAGGCTTTGATATCGTGTTTCTGTTTTAAATTACGAGGTGTATCTAGCTGTGTTACACTTATATTATCGAATAAAGGGCTAGAAATGGGCAATCTCTAAAATGTTTAGTATGTCCCCACAGAGATCATATGTCCCGCGGGCTGTAAGGAGCCTAGTGGTCCGGACCCCGGACTTGAGATCGAAAGGTTGAGAGTTCGAGACCCGGTTGCCACTGAAGACTTACCGAGTATACGCGGAGTACGTGCTCGTAAAATCTGTTGGGTCCGAAAGTCCTGTGGTCGGTCATTGCGCAGTTCACCATGGGTACAGGTTCCTGGAGAAAATTTCCCTCCCCTTCAGGGACATGTCTAAATTGTGGAGGTGGCGACATATGTTGTCATCTGTCGACAGATGGCAGCATCAGTCATATGTGTTTGTGTGTGTCTTGTGTTGTCCTACTTGACGATGGTTTATAAGCGGGTCCTTGCGACCAAGCACACAAGCCTGAAAATATACGTAAACCAATCCAATTCATATGTCCCGCGAATTTTTGAAATTTAATATTTTAACATGACATAATAGTTTGGTTAATATTGATAGGATAGATTCATTCAGCAGATATTATATAATGCTTTGAAAATCCAATTATCATGTTTACTGCTTTGCCTACTTTTAAGTAATTGGTTTATTGTGGATCTTAAGGTAAGTGACTAAAACAAATTATATATTTTAGATATTGTTAAGTTATTTGAAATTATGTTTTAAAGAGATTTATTTGCTTGAAAGATATCGGAATTTTATTGCCTGATTCTATTTTTAACAAACCTGTTTTTTCTTAATTTGACTGTGTCAATTACTGGGGCGGAAACTTTAAAATAGCTTTTTAATAGACTTGTATATTGTAGTGTTATGGTGGTAATTACGTGATGCTGTAAAAATACGAGTGTTCCACTTAAATTTGTCATAGACATTTGCCATTTGACAATCAAAATCGAGTGATGATATAACTGCACCTTGAACACTTAATTATTATTGTTAAATTTAAGGTCATATCAGTATCACTCAGAAATATTTTAATAACGAGCTCAACAGAGATATTATACATTTTTATTTTGCGTTATTCGAAATAACTGGTACAAAATGGTTTTGAAATAGAAAACTTATTTACAATGAAGCAAAATATATTTTTCATGCGCATGTACATTGAGCAAATATTCAGACTTAAAAAGTGGGTGACAGACAAACACAGCCTTTATAAAAGCTTCTATTTTTTAAGTTACAAACTTAATATAGAAGCAATATGATATTGAAATGACATTAAAAAAATACAAAACTATATGCAAAATAATTTTCATAGAGTCGTTTCATGAGCAGACACGAACTTAGAAAAGTCATACTGAGGCAGAAGTGGAATTTCAGTATCTGCTTCAATGTTCTTTATTTGTTGTTTGTCGGTGGCATCAGCCCTGTGGTGGCTGGAGCGACACCTGGTGCCGTTTTTAGACTTGTCGACAAGATGCCCGCAGCAAGTCAGAGCCCCGCAGTTGTTGTTCAATGAGCAGTGTAGGATGCATTCTGATTTTTCCTTTTCTGGCCAATTTCCCTGAAATAAAAAAAAAGCGATTTAGATGTTGTTTAAAATTTTAAATACTGTTTAATGCTCATTCGTTCCAAAGCAGAATAGTCTCAGAGTTCATAAGAAGATCACTGCTCTTTTAAGGAAAAATTAACCTTAACAAATGAAGAGTAAACGGGAAAAACCACTTGATTTCGTAGAAGCCTTTCCTCGATCGGCCTCTTTGGCGATGGTAGCGAGAAATCGCCTAAACTGGTGTAAAGAAACCGGTTACTCGCTTTGTTTTTCTTTCGCGGCAGCACTGATTCACGCCAGAGATCAGTGGACACAAATCACACGTTTGTACCGCGAATGAAGAACCGAAAAAAAAAAAAAAAACGTTTACCTGTAGCCAATGCCCTCCATGCACACACAATTTCGGGAAATCTCCTAATAAGTCAAGCGGATCTTCCCTTGAACTCTTCAAATGTTAAAATTTTGTAAAATAACTAACATTTCTATGTAAAAAAATCTTCTCAAATAGTTTAAGAGGTATGAGCAATTTAGAAAAATAATAGTCCATTGATCGTTCAACATTTTTCATAAATCTTATATTTTTTCCTCTATTGGAACAAAGGATAACAATAGAGGACGAGAAAAATTGTGAAAGACTATATATTTTCATTCCTCCTCCTTGGGTGCCACTCAAGAGGTGAAACATGATAGATAAATCTTACATTCGTAAATTCCGGCTGTATCGTGACGGAGCTGATGCCTTCTGTCAGGAAGAACTGGTTCAATCTGGATTCGATCCTAGTGTACATTTCGGGCGAGGGTAGGATGACGTGAACCGTTGCTATGACAACTGATGAGGTAAGTCGCCACACATGAAGGTCGTGGACTTGTAACAACTCCGGAAACTGAAAGGAAAATGTAAAATTTATTATCTACCACCTGGTCCTCTTTAATAATGTGTATTGAGGAAATTTATGCTAAGATCAACTTTTAGTATTACATTTTCCCAATAGATGGCAGCATCAAACTTTTGCGTGATTGATTGATAATTTTTTCAACCACCTGGTTTTGTTGTCAAATTTTTTGTATTTTATATAATAATTTTGTTATTGGTTTAAATGAAAAGATACGTTAAATATTTGTTGAAAACCGGGTACAATGTAGTTGCAAAATCTTACAAATTCGGTGGAAATAATGACTGCAAATGTTCTTTAAGTAATTATTGACAAGTTTTCTTCACTCCTTAAAATTATTAAGCATATAAGCTCTTAATTTATGGGAATCAACATCTTGCTAGAGAGTAGAGATACACGAGGGATTACAGCAACGTTAGATTTAACGTGCATCTTCACCAAATAAATACACAGCTTTTTTGCAGGATCCCCCCCCCCCCCCTCTATGATAGGCTTATGGAATTTCTAACGTCACTTGATGTCCAGAATGTTATATTAGCTATTACATTCAAATTAAGTACATTTATGGATGTTTACTCAATTTATTCACGGAACTTTTTTGCGTTATGTCACGAACTTTTTTACGTTATTATTAAGTCATTTAGGTTTTTTTTATAACTGTGACTTTTAAAATTTGTGAAATAATATTATAGTCCATAATGGAACTAGAGTGTTCTATTAAGACGAATATAATATTTTAGAAGAAGATTTAAGGTTAAAAATAGTATGTAAAAAGTAGTGTTGCAATCCCTTTTTGTTTAAAGTGCTGCTGTATTTCTCTAGATGGCAGCACTGTCGTTTTGCATTTTTGAAGTTGGTCAGTGTTTTTATAAGTGAACAATAGATGACAGCACCACAATTGTACGGTAATAGGAAAATTTATTTTGATTTCTCTATTCAGGGGTACCCAACCTTTTTGCACCTACGTACCACTTGCCGTTTTGAGAAATTTTAGCGTACCACCAGACCTAAATATTTTAATAAACGTATAATATTTACTCTTCTAAAAGTGTTCAAATGTTTTTGTGTTAAATTCCTGACTGAGAAAAATTAATGGTTAGATTAAAATTGTATTAATTTACAGTTTAGTTTATTGTCCGTATGTCTAAAATTATGCAAATAAAAAAATAGTACAAACCCAGCACAATCCGACACGGAAGTTAATTAAAGATTTCTCTTTAAAATAATATTAATGTTTAAAATAATGAGTAATATGTAAGCGTGCTCACATGCGTACAGAAGCTATTGATAGCATCATGTTGCACACATCACTCACGCGTACCACCTGAAATATTCCCGCGTACCACCAGTGGTACGCGTACCACCGGTTGGGAACCCCTGCTCTATTATATTGACGAATGGGGTTGTTTGTGTTTCACGGAGGATCTGGGAATAGCACCGCAGTTTTGCTTTCCTTTCTCTCTACGTCCTCTTGAATTACTTTTGTTATGGTTAAGTATGTTGGTAAACCAATATTCAGGTTTGTCTGCTTGGTCAGTACACAAACCTGATTATCTCT